>CANSZD010003380.1:0-210012 GCA_947648045.1 Beta corolliflora | reverse complement strand
ATCAATATAAAAATAACATCTATCTTTAAAATTCTTTTTTGAGGGGACTCAATCTTTTATTTTTAGAATGTATTCTTTAAATAGATTTTGTATTCTTTCTTTAAATATATGTTAACTTTTTTTTGATTGTCATTATATGTTCTTTCATTAATAAGTAAATTCTTATTATAAAACGGACCTTAGACATGAACAATATGTTCCTTTTTACCATAAACAATATGTTTTTTTAACCTAAAATATGTGTTCTTTTATTTTTAATTATATGTTCATATACTATGTGTTCTTTATCAAAAAGATAATTATTATGCTATTATTATTATTATTATTATTATTATTATTATTATTATTATTATTATTATTATATTATTATTATTATTATTATTATTATTATTATTATTATTATTACTATTATTATTATTATTATTATTATTATTACTATTATTATTATTATTATTATTATTATTATTATTATTATTATTATTATATATTATTATTATTATTATTATTATTATTGTTATTGTTATTGTTATTAATAAAAGTTGTGCATATTAATAAAATGATAGTAATAGTAATACTAGTTATGAAATACAAGTAATAATAATATTAGTATGTATGTTTTATAAAAGATAAGTTCGGATCGGATCGAGATCGGGGAAAAAATAAGTTGAGATCGGATAAGATAAGATAATTAGTTCATATCTGTAAAAATAAGGCGAATAAACATAGCCCTAAAGGCACTCTACAACCAAGCAATGAGCTTCGTCATCTCTTGTGAGCCTTGTTTGGCTAATGAGTCCGCTACGAAATTTGCGTGCCCCTTCCCTTGTGAGCAATGGAGATATTCAACTCTGAATTCATTGTGGTCTTTATAAAGTTTAGGATGAAAGTAAGATTCCAAGGTCGTCATTATTGGGGGTGTTACACCATTTTACCATGTTTGCCGAGTCCAACCTCTATGATGATTTGTAGGACACATTATTAAGATTAAATTAACGTAAAGATTGATATATATATTTGTATTTAATTGTTTTAAAATAGAAATATTATCTCATTTTTTAAATATTTTTTACTTCTAATAAGGACTGAAAGTACATCGTATGGTTGTTGGTCAAAATGAATTAGTATACCCGAATGCAGACGTTATATATTCGAGTCTTAATACAAATATTTTTATCATTTTAATACGTGTGTCATGCGATTGTACGGAGGAGGGGGTGTATATATGCAAAATGCATCGAAGAGATGCTTGGTTATCTTTGAGCGAAAAACTCATCTCGAATAATTGATCAGGTGTACCGTGTACTTTATCAGTTATCAGAACTAACAAGGCCATTAATACGCCCATATGATATGGTATTGTTCTAGTTATTGAATCATTATTATTACGGACCTGTGTCGTAATTCTATTAGATGATATTAGCGATGTGGGTCGTGGCTCTGCACGTATTGTTTTTTTTTTTTGAAATAGCGTATTGTTAGTACTTAGTAGCTAGTTTTGCTTTTCTTTTGTAAGGGATCTTTAGTCACTTTAGAACACAGATGTTAGTATCTTGAACATTAGTTACATCGTGCGCGTGACACCTACCTAAACAGATATTTTTATTACACGTAATTCACATATAATAAAAAAATAGTTTTAAATTGTGTAATATATAATCCTATATTCTCGTGATCTTAAGTTTATATCTAAAGTTTTTAACTAATATAACAAAATGATATTTAGTGTCATTTTTTAAGTAAAATATTAAAGAAGAATATAAGTAACCGGGATATTGCCCGACCTAAAACTTAGTTAAAAGGTTTTAAACATTATTATTCATAAATGTTCACTTCACTGTGTTCAAAAGTTCTGCACTTTTGCTTATATGCCTACAATATACTTTATATTGGTGTATTTTCAAAAAAAATTACTCGGCGCTCATATGTTCAAATTTTTAGATTTGTGTTAAAATTTGTATTTGTATTTGTGATACTCATCATGGACTTGCGAGTTCATACCTCAATTTGCACATTTGTGTTCCTCGCATTGAACTTATCTTTTTCTTGATTAATTCCTTTCGGAGGAATATAATAGGGTTCTATTTTTTTCATTAAATAGAAAAGCTAAAGTAATAATGATGTAAAATGAGATTCTATTTATATTTTAAATATCATTCCCCAACACCTTAGGACTAAACTAGCTAACATCAACTCATCATTAAAGTTAGCTAGTGGAAAAACAAATACTCTTATTCGTAACATTCTTTTTAGTTTGATAATGGACCTAATTAGAGACCATTGGAAAAAAATCATTAAATGCAACGTGAAATATAAAATAAATTGTTGCAAAACCACCGGTCAAAGAGACATTATGTGGGTTGTGCTTGGTAAATATGGTGTGTTTTGGGATAATGATAGATATTAGTTGTTTATGAGTACGACAAGGGTAGTGATTATGTCGCGGTGACAGTCATTGTTGCATGTGGTAGTATGGATGGTGGTCGATCTTGGGAGTTGTGGAGGTTGTTGTATTGTTGACGTTATTCTATATTTTTCATTGCAGTGAAAAAAAAAAAGGCCATTTGTAAGCGAGTCCAACTTGTAATCCCATCGCTACACTTGTTTCAAATTGTGCGTATGCAAATGTTTGATAAATATAGAACACGACAAGTTGCACGATCGAGTTAAGTTTGATTTAATGGAAAAGAGAGCATCTTCCAACTTCAAGATTTAATGAACCCTACATCTTACTCTACATATCGAGAAATATATATACATCAACCCCGACGCATGCATAAAGCGTCTCTTTAAAAACCTAGTTTGCCAAGTCTACCCAACCACGACTCTACTACATATTGGTCATTCTCGACATTTTATCATCTTCAACCATATTCCTATCTTATTCAAAAACAAATTGCCAAAAATAGGAACAAAATTTAATAAAAGATCCCTTCTCTGTTAGAAGTATAATAATAAAAAAATCATCCAGGTCGTTTCCCTCCCTCTGTAACGGTCGAATTTCTGAAAACTTTTGTCTCCCTCTCCCATACCTCGCATTACCTTCTCCTCATCTTCAACCTCCACATTTTCTCTCTCATCTTCAAACTTTTTCCACATTTCCCATAATTTTGTTTCTTCATTAAAAGGTTAGTATTTCCATTTACATTTCTCCCCTCCCCAATTTAATTACTCTCTGTTGATTTTTTTTTTCTTACCGAAAGTTGCTATTTTTAGCTTGTTTTTCTTCCGAAGTTAATGTTGACTAAATTAGAGCCCTATGAAACCCTCAATTATCCTTAAATCTAGTTTTTCTTTCCCGTAATTTAGGGTTTTTCCGGATTTCGATATCAAATTTCAATTTTGCTCTTCTTCTGGAAAATGTGATATCGAATTCGAAATTCATTTACGCCATTCGCTTCAAGGAGATTAGATTCGAATTAGTAATGGTGCCTAAACTGCTTTTTTTTTTTCTTCCAAAATTAGGGTTTAGTTCTGTAATAATATGAAATTTGTTGCGAATTTTTTATTTTATTTTGTGTGTTGCTTCATTTTGGGTTTTTTTGATTAATTTTATTTCATTATACAAGTAAAGGGTAATAGATTAACAATGCTTCCTTGTGACTTGTGACTTGTGAGAGCTGCATGAAATTAGATGGTTTTAGAGGCTAAGAAATTATGTAGTGGAATCTCTACATTAGGAAGACTGTAAAACATTAGAAACAACAATGCTGTTTATCATGAAGTTTACTTTACATGATTCATTTATTTAAAAAATAGTTTCCTTCCTTTATCTAATGACTTAGTAGCTCATAGATTCTGTCATAAGTGCCTTAGTTCGAGCAGCTTCTCGTTCAAGTCGAATGGGAAGGTTCAGTTTTTTGTCATCTATGTATAAATTAGGGTCTTCATTATTGTGATATGCTTTGATTGGTGATTTTTCTTTACTTTTTCGGTTGTGGTGCGGGATCCTGCCTTGTTGAGGTAACTTTAGACTTGGAGCTCTTTCAAGCAGTTATTGCTCAAAGATACCTATGTTTCATACTTTAGTTAAAGTTCTTGAGTCAAATTTGGAGCTCTTAAGCAGATTTCTGGATTCTAGGTATCTATTATTGGGTTTAGTTGCAATTTATATTGAACAACCAGGTTGTGCATGCATGAAATGCATGGCACGCATATGTGGTGTTCGTGTATTCTGCGCCCAGCTACACATATAAGTCATAAGAGTTCAGTTTTGGTTCATTTTTCATACTGCACTGCCAATACTTTCCTGATTTGTTCATTACAGTCTGCTGATTTCAGTTACTAATCGTCCTGCAGGTTCAAAGTTTTGGTGGTTAAAGATATCTCTTTAATATGGGTGGCCTCCAGAATGATCCTCTTGTTCACAAGTAGAAACCACTTTTGGGTCTCTTTTATACGAACTTCAGGTATGACATAAATAAATAGTAATTTCATGGGATACCTGTTCTTATATTTCTGTTTTTCATGGGTGGTTTACATTGTTCCTCATGCTTATTGGTTTACTAGATAATATGGGATGAGGTGGGTGAGTCTGAAGCAGCAAGGGATAAGATGTTATATGAGCTTGAACAAGAATGTTTGGAAGTATACAGGAGAAGAGTTGATGTGGCAAACCGCTCCATGAGCTCTGCTACAACAGGCTATTGCTGATTCGGAGGCAGAGCTTGCAGCCATCTGTTCCGTGATGGGAGAGCTTCCAGTACATATTAGACAGGTACAAGTAGGTCAAATTGATTTCATGACATTGAAATAATTGAGTAGGATGCTAAGTTTAAGACTTCCGAGATGTGATACAATCCAAGCGACATCTCATTTCAACATGATATGCATGCTACTCTTGCCTCTTACTGTTGTTAAAGCAATTCTCATGGATTATTGATCTCATCATACCATGATGTATCTTTTAGGAAGATGCATTCAGATATACAACTTTGTTTTTTTCAAAAAGAATATATTTTGATCTATTTCTGACTTTTCCATAGCACATAGCATCTGTTTAGGTCAATTAATGAGGAATAAAACAATTGCGCTATATAATGCAGACTGAGCAAAAGGCTAGAAGCTTAAAGGAGGAATTCAATACCATTCTTTCTCAACTAGAAGAGATGCGAAAAAGAAAAGCAGACAGGAAGAATCAATTTCTTGAGGTCATTGGACAGATTCAGAAGGTATTCTCTGAGATTCATGGATCAGATGGATATGGTAGCTCAAAGGCAGTTGTAGATGACAATGACTTGACTCTGAGAAAGCTTGAAGAATTGGAAAAAGAGCTACAGTCCCTGCAGAAGGAGAAGGTGCGTGTGATTCCGATTAGCTGTGCTTTTCCTTTTTCAGTTTAAGGCCCAGGTTGTACTAATTTCTCTATCAGGGAAGCCTTATGTTTACGTAACTTATTAATCCTGCTTGATCATCAAATTACAGAGTGGTCGTCTGAAGCAAGTCCTAGAGGACCTTACTGTTTGAGCTCATTGTGCTCTGTCCTGGGACTGGACTTTAAGGAAACTGTAAGAGAACTTCATCCCAGCTTAGCTGACTCAGAAGAAAACCATAGTATAAGTACACTTACACTACAACAACTAGAGTCTGCCATTAAAAAGTCTGTAGAGCTTAAGCTTCAGAGGCGGCAGAGGGGTACAGAAACATCATCTTTTAGATTACTTCATTATAACTTATAGTTCTTGTTGGCTCATCTTTTGTGCTTTTTTAACCAAACTTGTGCAGCTCCAAGATCTTGCCACCATGTTGTTGGAGCTCTGGAATCTAATGGATACACCGGTTGAGGAGCAACAAGCATTTCAACATGTCACATGTAATATTGCTGCTTCAGATGATGAAATAACTGACCCCAACATGCTTTCAGATGATTTTATTAAATACGTATGTCACAGACCTCCTATCTATTTGTTGCCAAGAGTTGTCAAAGACTCAAACAATTGGCATCGACTGGTTGGTAGTTTAGGAAATATCGATCTCATCTGAAATTATGTAATTATTTGTGCAGGTTGAGGCAGAAGTTTCCAGGTTAGAAGAACTGAAATCAAGCAAGATGAAAGAGCTTGTGTTGAAGAAGAGAGCAGAGCTGGATGAAATTTGTCGAAAGACCCATTTGGTTCCTCAATTAGATGGTGAAACAGAATATCTCATTCAGGCAATAGAATCAGGTATTTAGTTTAGAATATATTTTGCTATTTTGTGCCTGTTTGTTTTCTCACAATGCTCAATCTTCTTACTATAGGAGCTTTGGACCCTGCTTCTGTCCTTGAACAAATTGAACTAGAAGTTGGCAAGGTCAAAGAACAAGCGTTTAGCCGCAAAGATATTCTGGAAAAAGTTGAGAAGTGGTTATCTGCCCGGGAAGAGGAGGAGTGGCTCGAAGAATACAATATGGTAGTTCCTGGTTTTCTGGTAACTTGTTTCTTTCTCTTATCATTTTGGTTTGTTGACCAGTGCTGCACTGTTATTTTAGGATGAAAACCGATACAATGCCGGAAGAGGTTCTCATCTCATCCTCAAACGCGCTGAGAAAGCTCGAAAATTAGTTAATAAGCTTCCAGGTAAACATCACCACAGTATACTGTATCTTGACATGAATTAACAGCCCTAAAGTTTTATGTCACATAAATAATGTCCATCCAGCTGCATCTGATGGGAATTGAGTTGAGCACTCCTTTCGTCTATATCCAGTTCCCCAGCCCCCTAACGATGGCATTTCTTGAATACCTGTCTTGCAAGAGGCAATTTGAATAAAGATTTAGAGTACTAAAATGAGCACCTAATTGTTTTATTTGGTGCAAATGAGCTCCTGATTGTGCTGTTGGGATTATGAAATCAAAACTCTAGATTTGGAACTAATGTATTTATGAACAAATTCTACTAAGATTTGTTGTTGCTAATTAATGAATCTGGAGGCTGAGCCAGATAAGGTTGTAGATATGAGGTAAACAGTTGAAACTTCTAGTTGGTTAACATGTTATATAAAGGTTCTAAGGTCAACCTTGTCAAGGGTGCTTTGCTTTTGCTGCTTTGCATATATTTTTGTTTAACTTGCTGGTCCTGGTATATCAGTCTGTCTCGTCTTGTTTAACCTCAATGGTCCACTTTGGTTACAAGTTCCAACAATAGAACACTATGATACTTGGAATTTCGTCTCAAATTGACTAATTTCATTATGTGGAAAAAGAGCTAGTTTCAGAGTGTTTTTTTTTCCTTAAATAATAAATTGACCTCTTTCCATGCTACGTAGGGATGGTGGAGGCTCTGGCTGCAAAAACTCAAACCTGGGAGGAGGAAAGAGGTCTTGAGTTCATGTATGATGGTGTAAGTATATCCCCTTTGCTGATCAAGTCCTCCAAATCTTCTTCTAATTTTGATTACTAATCTCACTAACCCTATCTGGATGTATCAATCAGATTCATCTTCTTTCAATGCTTGAGGAGCACATAATATTACGACAGGAGAAGGAACAAGAAAAGAAACGACATCGGGTGTGAAGAGCATTGAATCCTTTTCTTTTTTTATTTGTAATTTTCCTTCTAATAGGAAATTATTTTTGTTTTGTTTTACTATCAACTTGAAAAGGAGATTATATTCATGCATAATCATATCTAATTTCAGGAACAAAAGAAACTTCAAGGACAACTAATTGCGGAACAAGAGGTACTTTTGGCTCTAAACCCAGCCCAATGAAGTCTGCCAAAGAAAAGTTCTAGAATGTCTACAGGAGGGGGGAAACAGTAGAAGGGTTTCTGTTGGAGGAAATACGGTTCAAACAGCTCGACCTGACTCATCTCAGTCTGCCAGAGGGACTCCGAGTTCACGCCCTTCCAAGAAAGACGATAACACAGGAGCACCACAATCAACTGGTAAGTTCTTAGGCCACTGCCGTTTTCTTGAGGCAAAAAGTTCATTCCTGCACATAGCGGTGTGTTTTTTCTGATCATGCAACATACTCTGTTTAAAAATAAGTGCCACACCTGTAACACATGAATGAATCAAAAATATTCAGGGGTAAACGTGGGAATCAGAAACCTTTAAAAAAAAAAGCAAGTTCTGCACTTAATTATGAGCGGAGGGTGTATCATTGTATAAGCTCTTGTCACTATCTGTACAAATTTCTTTAAACTGTATTGGGGGAAAAAGTACGGAGGAAACTTAGTTTTGTTTTGTTTTTTCTTTTTTCATGTTCATCTTGGATTAACTTATTTTGGTTGCATTATTGTTGCCTGTATTTATAGTGAGAAGGGTGTTGGACAAGAACTTCACATTCAACGGCCGTGAAACAGAACCTGCTGTGGTACGAAAACCTTTTTCGCCTATTTCCTCCACGGCATCAACACGAGCGCACGAGGACTTCTATGATGATGATAACATAACAGAGAACAACACCATGCACCAGCAAATGCGTCTCGAAAAATGACACATCCCAACAAATATATAATACACCATCAAAGATTATTCCTTCTGCAGGTGAAGAAAACTGCACTCCAAAAGTAATGCACATTTCTGCACCTACAACACCCTCAACAGTTTCAGCTCCAATGCACACATCAATGACACCTGCGCCTCTTCGACAACCTGATTTTCATGGAGGCTGATAATTATGTGGAAGTTATTGATGAAGAGGTAGAATACTCATTTGAGGAAAGAAGAGCTGGGTTTGTGCTGCCTAATACACATCTAAAAAGAGCTATACCAGTATGAGACTTTAAAACAGCTTTTGATAGAATTCTTTTTTTATTATTATGTTACCTCAGTTCGAAATTTGTTGTCATATTACTAGTTCAAATTATACCGTAAATGACTATTAGTTTCGTATAGATCTTTGATGGATAAGTCAAAATAGATCTTTTGACTTCTTCATCTTACCTGCACTTGTAAATTGTTATTGTGCATGCATTCTTTGTTGCTTGAATTTGTCAATTGTAAGATGCTTAAATGAAAATTAAAGAATTATTTTTCTTCTTCGACCAATTGACCATTGTTTGGGGGGGGGTCTTTTCCCTCCTCTTTCTCTTTTTTATTTTTGGGTAATTTATTTATTACTATATAATTTTACCTGAGAGATTTTCTTTGGAATATTAGAAGTTAATTGGAAACTCCACCGAAGTGGTAGGTCTTCATCACATGACTTGTTTACTTTGTTGGAAATTTTTCACATCTGCCTTGTTTGGCGTACACTTTACTCCATTAAATGATGTCACTGGGGAGAAAATGAGGTAAAATTAGTGGTTTACTTAGTAATGAATAATGATTATGACCCTCCTTTGAAAGGCAGATTAAACAAATACAAAGACAAGATATTGTTTGATTGAGTGGCTTAAATTTGAGTTTAGGAAATTTCTTGGAACCTCTTTGCCATCAGTATATTTTGATTTTATTTTACATAATCATGTTGTCTTGTAAATTGCTTGTCTTTCAAGAGTACACACTATTTGTCCTTAAAAAAAAGTACAACATTATTGCCATAAAAAAAAACAAAAAAGAGCACAGCATAACAGTTCATATATGAAGGGGGTAATATATATACTTTTTTTAGATAGATAAGTTGAAAAAATAGGAGTACAATATAATGGAAAAATTGACATTGAATAATTCCAACTTTCACTCAGGTCTTAAAAATAATCCCAACTTTGGATTATTTTAGAATAATCCCAACTTTAGGGGGTATCTTCCCAAAATAATCCGAACTATTAATCTTTTATATATTATAGGCCTAAAATGGATTAGTATAGGCAAGAAAAGTGATAATTTGGTTTATTTTGAGAAAATCCCCTCAAAAGTTAGGATTCTTCTGGAATAATCCAAATTTGGGATTATTTTGAGAAGACATGTGAAAGTTGGGATTATTCATGTCAATTTTTCCTATCATCTTTATTATATAAGTGAAGGGGAGGAAGATGGTGTCCCCTACAAAAAGTCGATATACCCTTAATGAATTTAAATTACCATATATATTAAATAATTTTTTCTTCTCCCTACTTGCCATATATATTGAACAAGTTAACAATGGAAATGAATTTGTAATTTCAATTAAATATTAAATTAAGGAGAATGATTTCCTCTTCTTGCATATGTGTGGAAAACTCCGATAAAAAATTATATCTCTATTATATAAGTGAAGGGAGGAGGAAGATGGTGTCCCCTTACAAAAAGTCTGATATACCCTTCATGAATTTAAATTACCATATATATTAAATAATCTTTTTTTCTCCCTACTTGCCATATATATTGAACAAGTTAACAATGGAAATGAATTTGAAATTTCAATTAAATATTAAATTATGGAGAATGTTTTCCCTCTTCTTGCATATGTGTGAAAAACTCGATAAAAAATTAAATTTACAATATAACTTGATTGACGCATAAAAAACTTGAATTTCATATTAATAATTATACTGATGATATTCTAAAACCTAAATGTTGATTTATTATTCGGTAAACTCTATTATATAAATCAAAGTCTTCCACTTTATTAATATTCAACGATTGAACGTGATACACAAATTCTTCCACTCTATTTGAGCACAAGTTTTCTTCTACTTTATATTTTCCTTCTCTCAATACTATATTTGAATAATGATGAACAAATAAATAAGAAACCAATGAAACATTGATTTAAGAAAAAATTAAAAAAGGGAAATTTCCTCGTATCATGTGGTTTGACGTAATTATCAAATTACCCTTCACATTTGGGAATTCCTCAGATACCCCTGAATTTTGTGTTTGGGCTCAAGATACCCTTACTAATGACGGAACCCTAACGCCGTTAGTTTTTTTTTCTCTCCCCTCTCCATCTTCATCTTCTTCATCTCTTCTCCCACCATCCTCCATTAATGACATTCTAAACCTTCAATTTTCTCCCTATCCTCTCCATCTCCATCTTCCTAAATTCTAATTTAATTAAAATCCATCTTCAATGTCCCAGAAGCCGGTGCCGACGACGACAAACATCAATGCTTGCAAAGAACACTACTAACCTACGAACACCCGCAGAAGTGAGGCAAAGCTCCGACGAGCTGGGGAAAGACGCGGCTATATCTTTAATTTTCGAGGACAGAGAAAAGCTTAACCCACAAACCACAAATCATGTGTTGCGGAGACGGAAATTGCATGTCATTGGGCTTAGTTTTTCTAAATCAAATTTCAGTTGAGCTCACTAGGTTCCTACTTCAGTTGATTGATGTTTAATGGTTCTAGTTCTGTAGTTAGTTTTTTTTCCTTTTCGTCTTGTATAGCTTGTTTGTGGTAGTTTGTTGTTTCGTTGTTTTTCTTTTCTTCTTGTTTGGGGTTTAGCCCCTCTTATTCACAAAAAAAAATCAGCAGACGAGGAGAGAGAAAAAGTGGAAAGAAAAAAAAAACAGAAGAAGATGAAGATGGATTTTAATTTTTAGAATTTAGGAAGATGAAGATGGAGAGGATAGGGAGAAAATTGAAGGTTTAGAATGTCATTAATGGAGGATGGTGGGAGAAGAGATGAAGAAGATGAAGATGGAGAGGGGAGAGAAAAAAAACTAACGGCGTTAGGGATCCGTCATTAGTAAGGGTGTCTTAAGCCAAAACACAAAATTCAGGGGTATATGAGGAATTCCCCAAATGTGAGGGGTAATTTGAGAATTACGTCAAATCTCAGGGGTTCCTGAGGAAATTTCCCTTAAAAAAATTACAAATGTTTGTTTGAATCAAAAAATTTGTAACGCTGATTAATAACTAACTGAGTAAAAAACGCTAATATGACACGCACGCATAGCAAGCAAAAATCCTAAGTAATTCATATATGAAGGGGGTTATCCAACAAATATTTTTTTAAAACAAGGTTAGAGTCGGGTTTTTCTATTCTCGAGTCAAATAGGAACTTTTTGTCTCCACTCAAATTGGACTAGGGTCGAATCCGGATTGAATTGTCATCCCTAAATGTCTCCTAGTACAAGAGGAAACTCGAGAAGTATTTTTTTTTTATTTCTTAGACTATAGAGGGTGTTTTGGAGATTTTATTAATTATTTAAGAGATAATTTTTTCCCTGGAGAGCCCATCCTCCAAAGTTAGGCAAGATTTTGTAAATAGAAGGTTTCATCTAAAACAATTTTATTTTCAACTAGCAACAAAAATAACCCTTTTGAAAGTTTGATTATTAAATAAATACTACATTCGTTTCAAATTAATCTACACACTTCACTTGGGGGAGAACCAAGGAGAAATTGCAAAAGTATGAGAGATAAATTAAAAAGGTGGAGAGATAAACTGAAAAGTGAGAGAGAGAAACTAAAAAGTAGGTTAAAATATTAAAAAGTGGATGACATGGGTGGAAAAAGAGGAGAAAGTAGATGTGACATGTTACCAAAAATAGAAAAAGTAACAGTGTGTAGATTAAAAAGAAACAGACCAAAAAGGAAAGTGGGTAGATTAAAAAGAAACAGAGGTAGTACCATGAGAAACATTTTGTAATTTAGTAAAGCAAAACTCTATACAACTTCCTATAATCTATAAAATCTTGATTTATTATTCAAAAGTGATTTTTTAGATAAGATAAAAGTGCTTTTTTTAACACAATTTTCAAAACCTATATTTCCTTTTTACTAAGCTCATTTCATAGTTATCCACATTATAGTCACTCAATATCTCATATTAAATAAATAATAGGGTAATAATGACAAAATTAATTAGATATATAATTAAGCTTATTCATACACAATAGAATTTGGAAATTATGGCAATATGATGATATCATCCATAAAAGAATAATCCTAGAAAGGTAATAATAATCAATTTTTTAAGTGTATGCAATGTTCTTCGAAATAATTTATAATAATCTTCGACAAAGCTATCAAAATGGCTAAACTCTATTTCCTCCAATATATCAACAATTTGGATTGAGAAAACTCCAAAATAACAATAAAACAAGAAAATTTGATGGATGCTTGTTTGGATTTGATATCAAGCTCAACTTAAATTACGACATTATGTTTACGAGAATTATATAAAGTCAAATAAGATTCCCTACTAAAACTAATCGGGAATAGTTGATTAGTCCACCAAATTTATTTGTTAATCGTCCTGTTTTCTCTCCTCTTCAGTGTCGCTACAACTCACATCCCCCTCTTAATACATACATTTACCAATTATTACATTTGCTATGTATATAGTCATTGTACTATGAACTATGCCAAATATTTTACCGAAAGGTATGCAATCATACAAAAACTTTACATAGTGAAGAAAACAAATGTTGTCATCCAATATCTAACAAACAACTAGTGCTGTTGAAATCTCAAAGTGACCTTGGTGTAAGATTACATGACATCTTTTAGTAACTGTAAAGGGGACAAAATAGATAAATGCTTAAACTATCTTTCTTTCTCTCTCTTCCCTTCTTTTTTTTTTCCTTGAATGAGTTGATCAAGATAGATCCTTAAACTAGTCTAAAGGTAAAGTTCAACTGTACAAGAATACCCTAGCCGCAAAGATTGAACTTGAAGTCATTAGATTCAATTAGATAATTTCATAGTGGCAATAAATGGTAAATTATCACTAATTACATGGGTTAATTTGTATTAAAAGTTATTATCATTACTTTTAATTTTAACTCTCCTAATAGACAAAGCAATGAGGTTTAGGCCAGTAGTAGTTTGGAAAATTGGCATGCCTTCCTACCTTACCTTTACAGCCTTTAATTTATTAGTTGCCCACTTTTTTAAAAGATGAAAAATTTGAAAAATAAAATTTTAATTAACTTCCAATTTTTTTCTTTTTTTATATTTGAAAACAATTTTACTTTTGGTATACTCATACCTGCTTTATTAAATTCCCTAGACGGACTTGAACCATTTTCTTAACCATAATTAAATCTTCGTTTTTTGTAATTTAGATGGGCCTAATATTTAATTAAGTTTGAAATTTTTTTATTATCTTCTGTATTTGTTAATATTTTAATTTTTCAATTTGTGGAAAATTTTTTTTGCTCCCTTTTTCTTCTCTTTTTCTGCAAAACCCAGTTTCCAGAAAAATACTAGTTGGTGGTTTTTCAGACACTCCGAAACTCTAGTATGTTGAAATTTTTTTCTTCAAAGTTGAGCTAAAAATTTCCTATTTTTGTTTTTATTTTCTATATTTTGTTCAAATGGTAACTATATTTTACAAAAGTTTCTGATTTTAGTGATTGCTAGATTCAAAAGGAAAGATCTTTAAGTTTTGATTTATTTCTCAAAATTTCTGGGTGTATTAGGAAATTTTCAGACAAGGGTTTTGGCTATTTTAGACTTTAGAGCAGTTAGTGAGTTGGGTTTCTGGGTTAGTTTCTTGTTGATTGACTTGTTTTTGGGTTACTAAAGGATTCTGAGTTTTGGTTTTTTTTTACCTTCATCACTGCTTGATCATTTTTCCTCTTTTTGTGTGTTGTAAATGCTGCTTTTTAGCTCAATATATGCTCTTCTTCTTGTACTCTTCAAATTTAAGATAGTTTAGTAAATTTTCTGGGTGTATCAGAATCTTAGGGTTTTAGGTTTTTGTCAAGGGCTTTACAATTTGTGTTGTTCCATTGGAAGTTTAAAAGTTTAATGCATGGAGGCTAGTAAAGAGGAAATCAGTTCTGGGTTAACAGTGAAAAGTGATGAAGCAGTTCAGGGTTTCTGTGTGGCATCTAGGGCTGAAAACCCTATGAGCCAGCCAGGAGCTCCAACTATGGCAGCTGCTGCTCCACCAGTGAATATGACAGGAGTACCTCCTTCTTCTGATATGAGGAAGAAGAGAGGTAGGCCTAGGAAGTATGGCCCTGATGGTGCTGTGGCGGCCGCATTGTCGCCAATGCCAATTTCGGCTTCAATTCCTCTCAGTGGAGACTTTTCAGGTTGGAAACAACCTAGGGGAAGGCCTTTTCAGACAGTAAAGAAGGCACATAAAGTGGAGTTTGAGAGTCTAGGTAATAGTTTTTCCATCTCTTTTAAATAGTTACTTTTTGGGTTTTTCTATTTTCCTGTAATTTTTTTTGGTTGATGTTTAGTGAAATGGAGGTTAAATTTGCCTTAAGGATGTCTGAAATAGGAAATTCCTTTGTTGCTCTGCCCCTGGCCCCTGAAGGATCTTTTCAAAATAGTAACCAAATTATTTCATATGAATGAAATTGACAGCTTTGCCTATTTCATGTTCTGGTTATTTTTCAAGACTGAATGTGATTTGATATTGTTCAATGGGGGAGATTAAATTGGGTGGGTGATGCTTAATATGGTTGTGTCCACATATGGAAACTAGGTACTAATTTTTGTTCAGGATCATCATCTGGTTTTATATGTTCAGGAGTTCAAGTGCTACTCCTGATATGTACCTGCAAAATTTGATATGTGATGCTTTGGCTCTATAGTTTCTGAAGAACGCTCTGCCGTGTAGCTTTTTCTTTGTTTGTTTTTGGGTTGGGAATAAAGTCTGTGTGGCCAGATGATCATCGATGCTGTTTGTCTATTAATATTGGCTTGATCTCTATAGAAAATGAAAGTATCTTATAGTTAACAAGATATGAAGATGATGTGTTTCCTTAAGTACTTCATGTAATTTAATTTTTAGGACATCTGATATATAACTAACATGTAAAACTAGTATCATTGAATTATGTATGTTCCCAGAATTTGATGAAAGTTGCACGTAACATTGGTCTTGTCTCACTTGGGATGCACTTTTGTTTAACAACTTAACACATTCAACATTGATCTATACTAGCTTTTAACTTTTAAGGAAACTATATGCAATTTCAACCTTGACATCTATAAATATGAAGACCCAACCTTCTGAAAAACCTAAATTCAACAAAGAAAAGTGACGCCGCTGCTCTTTATGGCCAATTCTGGTTTTGGAGAAGTCTTTAATCTGGAATTTGCTGAAGGTATGTGTTATGTTTTGCGATTGTTATTGAAACTTGGTTTTAGATTTATTTTGTGTAAGAGTGAGAAAGGTTGAATTCAAGTTTTACAAATAGTATTTTGTTAGTTTTTCTTTCCCTTAGTCTGTTGCTGAATTTTTCAATGATCCTAAATTTATAACTGTCAACAATTATCTGATCATATAATTAGGTTTTTACTTTGGAGATAAAAGTTGATTTGGCTGAATGTAGAATTAGCATCATGTATTATCCTACCAATGATGGAATTTTGGGAGGTCTAAATGTGGGTACCCTTAAACCTAACCAATTAAGTTTTGTAGTGTTAAACTCATGTCCAAATCAAAATTTGGAATGAATAGTTCTTATTATGATCTGATCACCACTGAATTAATCTCAAGAGCTGATGTAATGCAATGAATTTTAGTTTAATCTAATCAGATCTGATCCAACTTTGCAAAGAGCTTCCTGGTACTCGTGAATACCTTCAATAATGAAGCTCATATTTGCACTTAATCACATATGAGTAATGCACCACAATCTGGCTTGCAATTATGTCAAAGATCTGACAGTTTATGCTTTATCGTTGCCATATGGATTTGGTGATCCTATGTTGCTGATGAGTGTCATTAGTGTTTTTACTATGTTGGTGTTTGTTGGCACTGATTGTGAGTACCCCTTCCACCATATGTGTTGACACTGAGTCAGTAAAGGATTCCATGGAGGTTTAGGAACCGATCTGTTGTTGGAAACTGACAAATACTAACTCCCTTCCCCACCGTGTATACTGTGTCTTTAAATCCATGTGTATCTAATCTCATTTTACATTTCTTACCCAATCTGCCTCTAGGCTTATACTATAGTGTGTTCTTATGATCATAACTTATAGAAAGAACTTTGATTCTGTATTGGTTGATGAATACTAATATATGAAGTTATCCAGGCGATCGGCTTGCGTATTTCGTCGGTGCAAATTTCACTCCTCATGTGATCACTGTAAATGCTGGGGAGGTATGATTTAAAATGTTCAAATCTGATGTCCTTGTGCCCTTAATTTCACAAATAGTTTTTATTTCTTATAAGATCTTCAGATATTTGGATAGAAGTTTTCATG
Source organism: Beta corolliflora (assembly GCA_947648045.1). NCBI lineage: Eukaryota > Viridiplantae > Streptophyta > Magnoliopsida > Caryophyllales > Amaranthaceae > Beta > Beta corolliflora. The sequence continues at coordinate 193,038 of CANSZD010003380.1, read as the reverse complement.
CTGTGTTAGTTTTCCTTTCACTTTAAGCTTGTTACTGGAAACTGACAGATATTTAAATAGAAGTTTAGGTGATCAAAAGACTTTTTTTGGGGAGATAATGTTGCTAAGACCTCATTTTACAATTTACACCTTGCAGTTTAGTTTTAAGAACTTGGAGGACTAGCTTGCTCCGCACTTATTTGAGCTCTTATGATTGTTGAGCATAATTACTTGGTCATATACACGAGGATGTGTGTCTTTTCTATGCTGCATGCATGTCCCAGCTCTATTTTGGCGAACGCACAGGATTCTTCTATTTTACAACTTCGTTATCTCATAGCTGTCTAGTTCTATGACTATTGTATGTTTTTCATGTTTTCTATCCTACATGTAGACAGTGATAAAAATGACGTTCAAGTTGGATGTAAACATGAAAACTCTTGTTAGTGTATTACTCTACTCTCTTAATTAGAAATTAATGCTTTATCATCATTTCTGCAAATTATAGTTTCCTCTGCTGTTTTCTTTTTTAAATCTTTGACCATATACTGATTATTTTCTTCTTCTACCACCAGGATGTCGCGATGAAGGTTCTATCATTTTCACAGCAGGAGTCTCGTGCTATATGTCTTCTCTCAGCAAGTGGTTCAATCTCAAATGTTACCCTTCGTCAGCCTAATTCTTCTGGTGGCACTCTAACATATGAAGTATACCATCCTCTCTTTATTTGTGATAAAGTGTCTTGAATTGTTTGTAGTAACACTCCTGCTGGGAGATGGGGGAGAAGAAGGGAGGTTGCACTTGTCTGTGGCTTTTTTATTAGGCCTTCTGATTGTTAATGTGATAAGTGCAATCTCTTCTGGACATGAACCGCGAATGAGTGAAGTTTGTCTTATTAAATAATTTTTGGCCAGCTACTATGTTAGAGTGTCAAAGAAACGTGATTTTGGTCTTTGTATGCTGTACAATCACGATAAAAATGCATAAGCCTGACAAAAGAGTAGACTGCCTGGCATTTTACTATGTCCATTGTGATTAGGTTAGGGGTTTATCAGCGTTTGCAACTTCTTGCTGTTTATGCAGTTCTTTATTCAGTGCTTTAATGACCCTGTAGGGCCGTTTCGAGATACTTTCCTTGTCCGGTTCATTTATGCCTACTGACAATGGAATAGTGAAGAGTAGATCTGGAGGCATGAGTGTCTCACTAGCAGGTCCTGATGGTCGTGTCTTAGGTGGTGGACTTGCTGGTCTACTCGTTGCTGCTAGTCCCGTGCAGGTAAAATTATAATCTCCCCATCATTAAAAGCATGACAACTTCTTTTCCTCTTCCTTTGTTTTGGGTCGGAGGCAGTGAAAAAGGGGAAGGGGGGTTGAGAATAAAAAAAATTGAAATTTGGATATCATATGCTGCGGGGAAAAGGTGTCGCCTTTACTAAAATAGTACTCTTTTCATCCCAAGATCTTTGCTCCATTCTATTTTAGTATTAACTTTTCCTCTAGATTTTGGGCACACCCATCCCGCCAATATTTTCTCCATGCTTTTTATATCTTCTTAATATGCGTGTGAAATGCAAATGAAGCAAATATTTTGGGATAGAGGGAGTTATAAGCTATTTGAGATTCCTAATATTCCCTTAAATTAAGTGATGTAAACTGGAATCATGGCATATCTTTTATCAGGAAAGGTTGGGATAATGTAACCACTAATTTGAAAGGAGGGAGTAACCTTTTTTTCGCTAGGAAAACATCATCTTGTTGGTAAAAGGATTTCTATCATCAAAAAACTTTCTTTTTGGTGTTATAAAGTGATGCACATAAAGATTCGATTGCTCTGATAACTATTCAAATCTGGTAAATTACTTTATAAAATTCGCTTTTTGTTGCCGATTATGGCAAAAAAAAAGGCGAACACCGACCAAAATTTCCTTTTTTCGATGCTGTTCGGGGGAGATTAGGGAATTATGTAACACTGATTCAAATACAAATATAATTGCACAAGTGCATCATTTAGGAATCAAAACATCAAACCACTTTAGTAGTATCCTTTACTCCAGTATCTTTCTGTGGCCTATACTGATTCTTAACTGAACTATCAGGTGGTGCTGGGAAGTTTCTTGCCTGGCCACGCTCAGGAGCACAAGCCCAAGAAGCAGAGGATGGAACCCGTAACCCCTGTTATGCCAGCGATTGTCAACCAAGCGCCAGAAGGAATTTACGGAGGAGGGCAGAAGGTAAACTTCTCATCCCCACCTCCGCCATTCCATACCGAAAATTTGCCTTCTATGAACTCTACTCAACATGACCCAATGATGGACCTCGAAGCTGACAATAACGTATCAACCCCTGAAGGGGATTCTGATGATTTTGATGACGATGACGACAGCCCTTCAAATCTCGAGATTTCTGGCTGAAAATTTGACCTTAGTTTTCTTCTTCTCACATCTGTATTTTGTATTTCAATCATTAGTTGGTCCACAGATTTACCTAGGACTGGTTTTTCTCACTTGTGAGGAATGGCAGTATGTCACATGTATCGTTACAAGTAGGTTTTAGTATTAGCTTCGGCTTTTTAACACAGGATGTGCTCGTTTGTTAGGATTAGTCAGGATTTTAGTTTAGTTAGTACAGCTGGTGGTGCTGTTAATTGTCTGGGTGCTCCGTTTGTCTTCCTGGCCTGGGTTCCTTTAGAAACTACAGATGTATGTCATGTATTCCTCATTCTTCTGTCCAACTTTTGTGAAATTAAAATTATGCTTTTGTTGCAAGAAATTATGCTGAGATTTGTATTGGAAGACACATGCTGTTTTTTGTTTTTTAATTTTTTCGGAACAGTCGGAAAAGTTTCCAGAGATGTACCACTTTACCCCTTGCTCCCTCTCCTTTTCTTCTTTTCAATATGGTAATCCAGTTTGGCTCAAAGTGTTGATTAAACCTATTTCCCACAGATTTGGTCCCGGTTTTGATTCCAGTAAACCCCCCCGCGATTTACCGTATTCTCCTGAGATAGAGTTTGCAAGAAAAAAAATTACGAAAAATAAAAATTAACAAAACTAGACCCTCCTATATAATCTGTAAAATAAACTTCGTAATATCCACTTTTGTCATCTGTTAATTATTAACACAAAAAAAACTTTGTGCTATCGGTTACAGCTACATTTTTGCTACAACCTGCTGCTCTTGGGTTTACTTGTTACGCAGTTGAGGCGTGACTTGTTATATTTGTTAAAGCTACTGTTATATTATTTTTATTAAGTCGTCGTGTATTATAAAGTCTGTATGTATGTTCCTCTGAAGGTCTAAATTAGCATTTATGCCTCCATATATTTATCCTCTTCCACAATTTCTGGAAAAATATGTGCACATTCCATTAGGGAAAGTATTACAAAAAGCAGAGGCATGTTCCATTTTCCATGAACAAAATGTTACATAGTCTAACAAAGTGGCACTCACGCATTCCTAGCTCAAGAAATTTCTACCCTGATGCAGTGATGCTGCTTGTTCTCAGCCTCTCTGCCTTCCATTCTTTGTGAATCTTGTTAATAAACTCTTCAATGCGCGTCTTTAGCTCATAATCGTGAAAAACTTCATCTTCTTCTTTTTGTTCTACTGCTTCTGTGAATGATCTTTCCTTAGTATGATCATCCTCTACTACTTCAGCATGATTTTCGTTGTCAATTTCAATACGTGTCTTTAGCTCATGATGGTGAAGGACTTCATCTTCTTCTTTTTGTTTTACTGCTTCTGTGGATGATCTTTCCTTTGTACTATCATCCTCTACTACTTCAGCATGATTCTCGTTGTCAATTTTTACAGTAGTTGGATTCAAATTTATCTCAAAAGCACGTTCATGTTCATGATCATGATCATGTTTGGCTTCCATTTCTGAGTCGTCATCATCTTCTTTTGTGGTATGATCATCCTCTATTACTTTCGCATAATTCTTGTAGTCGTTTGTTATTGCATTTGGATATACATCAATGTGGAGAACATCAATGCTGCTTGGAATAGGATGTAAGTCGCTTTTGGAACGATCAATGAGAAGGAAAACTATGATTATGTTGCAAAAACAGAAAATGAAATGAAAGTTCGAAGTAGCTTGAGCTATCAATTCTACTGTGGAATCTAACATGTTTATATTAAGCTAGAATCTGCAAGTGCGAGTTCGACACACGAACACGAGAACGCACACGAGCAAGGGATTGGGTGAGAGAGAGAGTTTGTGTGAGAGGGGGAGAGAGGTGTTGTGTATTGTTTCAGAAAAGATGACAAAGATGAACCTTTTTATATGTAATGCTTAGTGTTTGTTAGAAAGTGGGAACTGAGAAGTGTGTATGTGTGAGAGGGGGAGAGAGATGTTGTATATTGTTGCAGAAAATATGACAAAGACGAACCTTTTATATGTAATGCATAGTGTTTGTTTGGAAGTGGGAACTGAGAAGTGTGTTATGGAAGCTCTTTCTTCCGGAAGCTAAGGAGAATGGAGAAAGTAGTGTGGTGTGAAAGCTACTTTCGTCAAACATATGATATTCATCACCTTTCTTTTGCTGTGCAATACTGCCCCCACTATTAAGGGTGTGCTTTTTTTCCCTTAAAAAAAAGTTTCAGGATTGATGAGATTTAATTAGGCTTGATTTAGTCCAATAAGTTCTAATAAGTTTAGTTCAGAAAATTTCATGTGCATCGTTAGTTGTTCCACTAATCCACTTAGTTTAATACATCATTTAACAATTTAACTCAAACTATATTTTTTTACAAATATAAAAGCCATAAAATATTATAAGAATATGGTTCTAACGTGTTTTTTCAAACGTTAATTTTGTATAATGTTTTTTTTTTTACATGAACTTCTATAGTATTTACTAATAAATAAGTAAATATATTGATATTTAAAGTTGTGTGTAGGTACAGGTAGGGGTGTGAAAAATTATAGTGAAAAATAAAAGAAAATTATAATATTGTCTATTCCTTAGAAGCTTACAAGAAGTTCACAATCACATGGCAATATAGACATAATAAGTCCTCCCCAATATTACACACGGAATTGACTCGGTTTTATCCTGGTGCGAAGACTTATGAAGTCAAAAAGAAAATAGTTGTATACTTGTATTAAACAAAATTTAAGTCTAGAAAAGTTTGTTAAGGTCGTTGATTATCAAGGGGTAAATAGATAATGATACTTTCAGCTTGTTTGATACCACCTGTGAACCATAAAACAAATAAGTGAATAACATCGACATAATATGAGGAGCCGCTGGGTCATCTTCTTAATGTACAAATCAGTTTATAATCACATATAAGATATAACTAATGTTAAGTTTTGGATGAAAAGTATTTAGGGGGTCCGTAATCGATGTGAATTTGAAGTCTTAATCAAACACTCAAGAAAAGTGAAAAAAAAGAGTTATATACGTTGGATTGTGCGCGAAGAAGTGATCTTCGAATTCCATTAAATTTTCTACATAGTAGAAATTATAATATGAATTATTCATCAATATAACTCAGCATTCAAAATACATATATATAAATATATAATTACTTATAAAAAATATAATACAAATCTTTTTAGATGTAGGTTAATATGTAAGAATACAATCGATCTTGATGAAATGGTGAAGTAGTGTTAATTATGGTAGTTATAAAATTGAAGAGCTTTTTTTAATATAAGATTACCGAAAAGTAGGACGCTATTATTGACAATAGGCTTTTAATGAGTATTAATATATACATTTGTATTTAATTGTCTTAAAAATAGAAAATTATCTTGTCTTTTAAATATATTCTTTTTCCCATAATGACCAAGTTGAGATAATAGAGTAGTTGGTAATGCGTATTTATCTCAAATGGGGAGGTAACTGGTTTGAGTGCTTATAACACACATTTTTATTGTTTAATATTTTTCATTTAATTGTATGGGAGAGAGACGTACGCTAAAAAATGACATGTTTTACCTGATATATATATAAATGGGTTAATGGGTTAATTATTTTCGCGAGTCATTAAATAATCAAAGTACCTTATCTATGCCGATGGCTACGAAAACTGTACTTTATAAACTGAGTTAAAAGAAGTATGGGCTCAAGATTCAAGTTGGTATGTCATTACTCACTACCTTCATAAGGTCCTTGAATTTGGGTCTACAGCAAGTAAGAGAAGGAGAATTTGCTTTTGATTTTGGGTTGTTTAGTTCTTTTTTTATACGAAAAAAGACTTAGACTCGACTCCTAATCCGAGAATGCACCTAAAACATCCTTTACTGGATAATAAGAGAGAAATCAATACAATGAGGGAGGGAACCAATACAAAAGGGAAGGATAGTCATGCGCCTTCCTAGCCATAAAGTCCGCTTTACGATTAGCTCGTTGTTCTACAAGAAAAAGAGAATATTATGATAAAAAAGTCTATAAACACATTTACTCAATTACTCCTCACTTCGCATCTTTATAAGAACAAAAATGATATATGCATGTATAAGCTCAGTTATTGGCTACCGGGCGTCTTTAATCATTTATCAATGTGAATTTGAAGTCTTAAATCAAACACTTGAGGAAAGTGGAAAAAAGAGTTATACGCATTGGATTGTCTTAGGAAATTAAATGATCTTGAGTTACTTTTTGAATTTTCCACGGATAGTAAATTATAATACGAATTATTCATCAATATAACCTTGGTTTCAAGAGAGTACATATATATATATATATATATATATATATATATATATATATATATATATATATATATATATATATATATATATATATATATATATATATATATATATATATATATATATATATATATATATATATATATATATATATATATATATAGGGGAAGGCTCTTGTGAGAACACATCTCTTATGTGAAAACACTTTATTATGTGAGAACAAATTTAGGTTTAGAACAAATGCAACATTTTTTTAGAACATACTTAATTTTTTTATGAAACATACTTAACTTTTTTGAAAATGTGAAATACTTTTTTTAGAACATATGCAAACACGTTTTAGAACAACATACTTAACTTTTTTTTTTAGGAAATATGCTTAACTTTTTAGAACATACGCAACACTTTTTAGAACAACATACTTCATTTTTTTAGGAAACATACTTAATTTTTTTTAAGGAAACATACTTATATTTTTAGAACATACGCAACACTTTTTAGAACAATATACTTAATAAACTTTTTTTTTTTGAGGAAACATACTTAAGTTTTTTTTTAGGAAGCATATATTTAATTTTTTAGAGCATATGTTTCATAACATATTTTTCTCCCATGTCAATTTTGTGCTTATTTTGTTGATAATAAAAAAAGAATGTTCTACGTGGTTGTTCTTATGCTCTAAATATAGTTCTTCTAGTGTTCTAAATAGTTCTTCTAGTGTTCTAAATAGTCCTTGTTGTGTTCTAAATAGTTCTTATTATGTTCCAAATAGGCAAATAGTTCTTACTGTGTTCTAAATAGTTCTTGTTATGTTCTATGTATTTCTTGTTGTGTTCTATATAGTTCTTGTCGTGTTCTAAATAGTCGCACTAAAGTTTTGATGTTTCTAATTTATAAATTTATGAAAAAAATAAATATGAATAGTATTGTATCCTTTATTTATGCATTTTTGGAATTTAAAAAAAGAAAAGAAAAATCAAATGAAAATTACCAAAAACACATCGAAATTTCTCGGAATTATTTGATAATTACTATTACTTGCTTCTTTGGAACATGTTAAAAATAATGTAGAACATACTTGAAATAATTTGGAACACACTTAAAATATTTTAGAACATACTTGAAATAATTTAGGAAATAAGCTTGAAAATTTATAACATGTATATATCAATATATGTATATGTGATTATGTGTTGATTAGGTTATTACGTAAAAAGATGTGTTCATGTTCTAAAAATCATAGCATATGTTCTATAAGTTATTGTTCTAAAAATCATAGCATATGTTTTAAAAAGTGTTGAATATGTTCTAAAAAAAATTTAAGTATGTTCTAAAAAGTATTGCATATGTTCTAAAAAGTGTTGTGTATGTTCTAAACATAAATTTGTTCTCACATATGATATATGTTCTCACATAAGGACCCATTCTCACCGGATCCTGACCCTATATATATATATATATATATATATATATATATATATATATATATATATATATATATATATATATATATATATATATATATATATATATATATATATATATATATATATATATATAATTACTTATAAAAAATATAATACAATCTTTATTTAATGTAGGTTGATGTGTAAGAATATAACCGATGCAATGAAATGTTGTAGTAGTGTTAATTACGGAGGCTATAAAAATTTGAAGAGCTTTATATTTATTATAAGATTACTGAAAGAGTAGGACATGCTATTATTAACATTAGCTTAATGACTATTCATATATACATTTGTATTTAATTGTCTTAAAAATAGAATATATCTTGCCTTTAAAAATATTTTTTCCCCATAAAGCTAACAGGAGATTCTAGAGTAGTTGGTTAGTGCACTTATATCTCAAATGAGAGGTCATGGGTTCGAGGCATATAACACACATTTTTATTGTTTAATATGTCATTTGATTGCGTGGGGGGAGGGGAGAGTACATGTGGCAGCATGACATGTTTTTGCTTTGGGTTTTAGATATATATATAGATATTCCGTTGTGATTTTTTTTTGCTTTTTTGAAATAATTAAAACTCGATATCTAATTTATAGAAATACGACTTAATATTAGTAATATTTGTTTATGATAATGCCACTAGATGTACTTCATGACAGGATATGTAACCCCTACGACTTAATATCAGTATCATTGATTTTATGTACGATAATGCCATTTGATGTACAAACTTTGTACATCAAGAGATTAATTGGCAATTTCCCACATAATATATATATGCAATACATAATTTTTACTGAATTTAATTGGGGTTACAACATTCAAGAATCTCTTGATTCCGTTATCTTACAGGATAACTGACCTACAATTCGGTAGTAGGGAGGAGATAGAGTCGTATGTGGCTTAGTCCATCTTGCCTACTTGAACCCTATGATGAGAAAGTTAAGTTATAGCTGTGAAGTGGCTTGGAGGATAAGATAAAAAGATAAATCTGAAATTTTAAAATACCATCTATTATATTTTTTTGATAACATTGCAACATATCTAAAGATACCACCCCATATGAAACAGATAAAATTTTGGTGTCTGCACCACCTCCCATATGTCCTCCACATAGCAAAGCTTGAACTTGTAAAAAGGAGAGAAGCTTCTAACCTCAAGGTTAGGGGTTTAATTATCGTACAATTAAGAGCACTTTGGGAAGTGGGGATTCCCTTCGTTCCTTCCCCCTCCCACTCCCTAAGTGTCTAGTCTGCTCACCAGAGTCAGGTTGACATGTGAGAGGTTTAAGCCTGGTAGAGTCCTTTATCTTACATATCTACGAAAACGCTAAACACGGGGATATGTTATAGAAACCCCCCCAAAAAAAAGAATCCTACACATTGCGATAACTGGTATGGTGGTTACTTTTATGCTTGAAATATTTTGACTTTTAAATTGTTAATAGTGCACAAATTTGCAATTGATATCTCTACTTAATTACTATCAACGTTGCTTTTTAATCTAGATATGTCTACTTTGACGTTTACCAATGTAAAATTTCGATTATTAATATCCTTAGTAACAGACGAGTATAAATTATAAAAAGTTGATATTTGAAAAATATATGTTGAGACTAATCTAACAAGATCTCACATGTCTATACTTTTTCTTATTTATAAATCATAAATGATGGTCAAAGAGATGTTTATAAAGAATGCAAAAGTACAAAGTGTATAGATTAAAAAGAAACAGTGGAATATATATTACTAAAATTTACAAAAAGTTATATTTTTGAAAATATACCATGAAACTAATCCAACAATATAGTACTCCATAATATATTTGCGACTCTCTTTGTTCTTTAACGATCTTCCTATTTACTATTTAAGTGGTAAATTTTTTTAACCTTTAGCTATATGTGGTGTGTGTGTATATATATATATATATATATATATATATATATATATATATATATATATATATATATACTTCATTCGTTCTAAAAAATGAAACGTTTCTCTCTTTTATGTGAGAGTTTTTTGAGAAAAGTGTTTAATTATTTCAAAACGGATGAAGTATGTAAAATAAATTATCATGTGAAATTTTGTTGGGTTTGGATTTAAGAGCTCATGACTCTTATGAAGAAATTTTACTAAATAATTGTAACACCTCCAAATTTCTCTCTTTTTGAAGAATATATTTTAATATAAAACACTTGAGAAACTTGAGAGTATTACCGCCACGTGATAACGTTAAAGGCTTTAATACTAACTACTAACTGAACTTGAAACTAATGCAGCGGAAATAACCTAAATAACTCATCTTTATTAATATATATAAACTTTATTGTACAATTATGACGACAATAATAAAAATAAAGAAAATAAAATAACAACTCCTTGACTAGTTATGATTCCTCACTAGCTCCCCCATATGAAGTATGCATCATATCAACCTGTAAATTCTGCTCGCCAAAATAGGGTCATCACAGGGACAAAGCCATAAAACAAAACAAATTAAAGCGTGTCGAGAAAAAATGCGAGTACATGTATATGCGGAATATTAAACACTTTATTTAATTTAACATTTGAAATATTTAATTTCGAAAAACCTTTACGGATACTTGATAATACTTGTATAATATAAAGTATATAACCTTGATAAAAATCCTTTTTCCTTGCCTAGGTACCTTTCCTAAAAGTGTGCACACCCCCCAAGTTTAGTATTCGCCTGGAGTGCATGACGGGGAACTACGCTGTCCACATGACTTATACAAAAAAGTACATGGGTAAAATATAATAGCTACCGTTCTTTGTTAATTAATAACAAGCCGTGGCTTCTTTGTAATTGTGATCATAAAAGATCATATAACTAATAAAATCCTTTGTAAATAATCCTCCTTTGAAAGAATAATAATTCTAATATAAAACTTCGCCATACAAAAGGCATAAATAATTTATCTTGAAGTAATAATACTTATTACGGCATCAATAACAATAATTTACAAAACTTAGTACGTGTTGTATGGCCAACATATTAAAAGTGTGCATGCTGAATATTAAAGATCAAACTTAGCAAACTAATTGAAGGTCAACCGTAGCAATACAAAACTCAATGCATATATTTTGAAGGTCAACTGTAATATCAGTATTAGATTTACAGCATCTTGGACTTATGCCTATTACTCTGAACGTGAACAAATGTGCCTGCGGCATAGTTTAACAATCAACAAATTATATAATCTTAGACTAATTATTAATTCATAAATTTAGCATACTCATGGGAACTCATAATATTCATATTAAAACAGATAAAGTTCATAATAAAACTCATAAAACATGCGTTTCAATCCAAAATAATAACCCTATAAACATGATACTAGGTATGCAAAATAATATATAGAGATCTACATATACACGCACTCAAAATTAATAGCTACTAGGGAGAAGAGAGAGAAGGTAGGCTAAGAGCGAGAGAGAGTTTAAAGCTTGAGAAAAGAGATGTATTCCCTCAAATTTGGTGTGAAGAAAATGATGGGTGGAGGCCTCTATTTATACTAGTTGGATAGGTAAGAAATCGTCTTGGACTAGGAAACTAAAAGATGGATTTTTGAGAAAAGATAATTAATTTTAGCTAAGATACATTATTTCTTTATGATCATATAGCTAGAATAGAGGAATATTCCATAAGGTAAATAGTCTAGATGCTTAAAATCAAAAGATAAAAACAAAATAACCAAATTTTGATAATCATGACTTAGCTCCTGCGGTGAGTTGCCGTCGGCAATGCTGTGATATTTTTTTTTTTTTTTGTAAATCTTTTTTAAATCTTTTGAAATCCTTTTTGAATTTTCTTTTAAAATATTTTTATTTTATTAAACCAACTATTTGGATTAGAATTTGTGAACTTAGGCCCAATACTTAATTTGGGCTAGAATTTATTTGAAAACCCCATAATATATCATAAAAGCCTATTTAAAACCTTTATAATTAATAATAAACCTCTTTAATAATTAAAATACTTTTAAAAATTATAATTAATAACTTACGAAAAATACGGAGTATTACAATAATACATTAGTACTCCCTCTGTTTTTTTATGATTCTCACTTTCCTGTGCGCATCTCCCAATGCACGTCTTTGAACTTAAATATCTTTCATTATATATTAGTAAAAAACTATGACGATTGAATATTAATAAAGTACTAATTGAGACGAATTAAACAAGGCCCCACATGACTATATATTTTTTCTTATAAATTGAGAGAAATTGAGAAGATTTCCTCTAAGTATGAATAGTGTTAAGATTCCAAATGAGAAAGATAAAAAAAACAAATGGAGTATGTTACAACTCACAAGTCCCGCCTTATTATATTTTAGCTATTAATATAGAACATGTAGGCCTTGTTCTTTTGGACTTATTTTCAGCAAAAATAAGTAAAAATAAGTTCAGTTCAGCAAAAATAAGTTCAGTTCAGCAAAAATAAGTAAAAATATGTCCAGTTCAGCAAAAATAGTAAGTAAAAATATGTTCAGTTCAGCAAAAATAAGTTCAGTCTTGGCTAATGTTGTAATTATTGTTTTTGTTTTCAATATTACTATTAATATTGTTATTATTATTAATATTATAATTATAATAACGATGAATTTGTTTTTTTATTTTTTTTATTTTTATGTTTATTATTTATTATTTATAATTTAGTATTTATTATTTATTAATTAATTATTATTATTATTATTATATATTATTATTATTATTATTATTATTATTATTTATTATTTATTATTTATTATTTATTATTTATTATTTATTATTAATTATTAATTATTTATTATTTATTATTTATTTGTATTATTTGTATTATTTATTATTTATTATTTATTATTTATTATTTATTATTTATTATTTATTATTTATTATTTATTATTTATTATTTATTATTTATTAGTTATTATTTATTATTATTATTATTTATTATTAATTATTTATTATTTTTTATTTTTTATTTTTTACTATTATTATTATTTATTATTATTTATTATTTATTATTTATTATTATTATTATTATTTATTATTATTATTATTTATTATTATTATTTATTATTATTATTTATTATTTATTATTATTTATTATTAATTATTATTTTTTTATTATTATTTTTTATTATTATTATTTATTATTTATTATTTATTATTTATTATTTATTAATATTAATATTATTAATTAATTATTATTTATTATTATTATGATTTATTATTATTATTATTTATTATTATTATATTTATTATTATTATTATTTATTATTTATTATTTATTATTTATTATTATATAATAATAAAATAATAATAATAAGTATTGATAATATTATGTTAATACAGTTTAGTTCAACAAAAATAAGTTCAGTTCAGCAAAAATAAGTAAAAATAAGTTCAGTTCAGCAAAAATAAGTAAAAATAAGTTCAGTTCAGCAAAAATAAGTTCAGATCAGCAAAAATAAAATAAGTTCAGTTCAGTTCAGCCAAAATAAGTTCAAAAGAACAGGGCCGTAGTGGTGGGGAGAAAAAAGAAACAGCTAAAAGTTGTTGATGGACCTAGAGTTGGAAACAGGCCTTGTCGTGCTAGACTTTGTCGTATTGTGTTGGGCCTCAAACGATCCAAGGAAAAGTTGTGTCCTGCCAACTTTGTGCCAATTTTTCAAATGATGAGCCTATGCACTGCTCAAGCCATGTGTTATATTGGGCTCAGTTGTGCTAATGGGCCTCCTCAAGCCGGGATAAACTTGTGCATAGCCAGCCCATGACAAACCCATGCATGCCCACTTCTTCACGCATGAGAGTACGTCTAAAACTGTACATCCTCCGTTCCATAATAAAAGAAACCCATGTGAAGAGGAGAGAGATAGAGATAAATAAAAAGTGGGGGTCATGTGTCATAAGAGAGAGATAGAAAGAAGATACTACCAAATATGAAAACGTTGCAATTAATATGAAACCTCAAAACAAGGAAAACGTTGCAATTAAGAAAAAGGAGGGAGTATATCCATTCATTTTTAAGCAACTTCTCCTCTGGGGCCATTTATAACGACCTTCTCCTCTTCTATTGAGACTCAAGTTGAGTTGCCTTGAAGATGTGTTGGATTGGATACATGATATTGTGGGTTGTACATGTTAACTTATTTAGTTTGGGCCTCACTCTTATAAGTTGTACATATGCGTTTAGTAACTGAGCCCATCTTAGATATTGTATTCAGCTAGGGTTGTATAAGTTGACGGCCAAGAGCACATAGCAATACAAGGATTACACAAAATAACTTAATCACCACAGCTTACGTAGCATGGTATCAGAGCCACCGTCGGTGGTTGCCTGAGTTGATCTTTGCCGTTCGCTTTATCGGAATATCCCTAGCAGCACCCGCGTGTTTAGCGAAGGGAAAAGGAAATATTATGGGAGACGAGAAGAAAGTTATTGATGGAGGAAAAGGAGAGTGGCTCGTCAACACCTCCTCCCCTTATTACCTGGGCTCCGACGATCAGCCGGGAAATTTGATCACCCACGTGACACTCACCGGAGAGAATTACGTGGCTTGGGCGAGAACAATGACTCTCTCTCTTCGTGCGAGGCGCAAGTACGGGTTCGTCGACGGAACGATCGTCAAACCCACTGATCCAATTGCCCTCCTCGACTGGGACACGGTGCACTCCATGATCGTGTCATGGCTGCTGCGTAGCATGGACTCAAAGGTAGCAGCCACTATCCCTTTTCATGATGATGCGAAAGAACTATGGACATATCTTGAATGTCGTTTTTGTGTGGCCAATGGGCCGCATATACAGCAAATTAAAGCTGCTATTACTGATTGTAAACAGACCGAACCAATGAGTATTGACGAGTGTTACACCAAATTGGTGGGGCTTTATGACGAGTTGGCACAGTTGAAGCCATTGCCTTCTTGTGAGTGCAAGAAATGCGATTGCGGAATTGCATTGAAACTGACCAAGGATCGTGATGAGGAAATTTTTCATCAATTTTTAATTGGCCTCGAAAGTAAAGCTTATGGGGTTGTGCGCACCAATTTGCTTTCCCAACAACCACTTGGAGATCTTAACCGCGCCTACCAAGCGCTTGTTCAAGAGGAGCACTCGAGGGCTGCTGCACGCCCACGAAGCACACATGAAAGTGTGCAGGCCTTCTACGTTCACGCTGATCGTGGCAAAGGGGGCAGTTTTGATCGTGTGGACAAATCGAAGTTGAACTGTACGCATTGCAAACAGCGTGGCCATGAGGTAAGCACGTGTTTTAAACTTCACGGTAATCCACCGTGGTATGACGAGAGAATTCGAGCCCGTAGTGCAGCCCGTCAAGATGGCAGTGGTGGTGGCTCGTCTGGGCGCCCTGCTGGGAGTGTTGGGGGTGACTTCTTCCTCGGGCGCGGGGGGCGGTGTCGTCCTCTTCCTCGGGCCGGAGGGGGCGATGGCCGCTGGGGCACGAGCACACGTTGTGAGTGAGGGTGTGTTTAGTGCTCCAGGAGAAAGTGGAACTCCACTTGCTAGTCTTACTCCTGACCAGATACAAACTCTCATGGATCTTATAAATTATGAACAAAAGAATGGTGATCGTATGACAAGTGAGCTTTGTAATATGGAATGGATTATAGACACAGGGGCCTCTCATCATATCACTGGCCAGTTCTCTTCTTTGCATAATGTTCGTGATGTAGCAGTTTGTCCAGTTGGTCTCCCTAATGGGAGTTCAGCTATTGCCACGAAAAAGGGCGATGTTTGTCTCTCTGATGATCTTATCTTACGCGATGTGTTATTTGTTCCGGAGTTTTATTGTAACTTGATCTCTGTCTCACATTTGCTGTCTGATAACTCTTGTACTATCCAATTCACTCCTTCTTTGTGTGCTATCCAGGACCGACCTTCAGGGACTCTGATTGGAGCAGGTGAACGAAGAGGGGGACTCTACTACTTTCGCAAGGTGGCGGTGGTGCAAGCAGCTGGAGTTCCTGGTTTGAGTTCTTTTGACTTATGGCATCAAAGGTTAGGTCACCCTTCGGAGAGAGTTGTGAAGATGCTTCCTGCTATCCGCTCTAGTGGTCATAGGAAGAAATTGAATAATATCTGTGATGTTTGTCCTTTAGCCAAACAAACACGTGATAGTTTTCCTGTTAGTTCTCATAAAGCTAGTCGATTGTTTGAGTTGATACATTGTGATTTGTGGGGACCTTATAGTACCCCTTCCTCTTGTGGAGCCATTGATTTTTTGACAATTGTTGATGATTACTCTCGTGCTGTGTGGGTTTATTTATTGCATAATAAAACTGAAGTTCATCACTATTTCACCTCTTTCTTTGCCATGGTTGGCAGACAATTTGAAACCACTGTTAAAATTGTTCGGAGTGATAATGGGACTGAGTTTAATTGTATGTTGTCTTTCTTTCAACAAAGTGGGATTTTGTTTCAAACATCTTGTACGGGGACTCCTCAACAAAATGGGTGTGTTGAGAGAAAACTTCAACATATCTTGAATGTGAGTCGAGCTTTAATGTTTCAGGCTAATGTCCTTGTTCGTTTTTGGGGTGAGTGTGCTCTTACTGCAGTGCACTTGATTAACCGTACACCATCCGGGGTATTAGAGGGTAAAACTCCTTATGAGATGATTTTTGGTGAGGTTCCTGAGTTTGATCTCCTTCGTGTGTTTGGTTGTTTATGCTTTGCTCACAATCAAAAGGCCAAGGGGGATAAATTTGCACCTAGGAGTCGTAAATGCATGTTTGTTGGTTATCCCACGGGGAAGAAGGGGTGGAAGCTGTATGATTTAGAAACTGGCGCTATTTTTGTGTCTAGGGATGTACAATTCTTTGAACATTCCTTTCCCTATTTTTCTTCTCCCCCTACCTTTGATGAAGAATGTGGCATTTTTCCTTCATTCCAATCCTCCTCTCTTCCTGATGAACCCACTCCTATATCTCCTACCCTTCCTCTACCTATCGTGCCCAGCCCAAACACAATTAGCCCAGCTACAGATACTCCTAGCTCATCTACCCCAACCCCTCCTCTTCTGCTGGCCCATCAGAACCTCCGCTTCATTCTTCCTCTCATGCCAGTCCGTCCGAACCTGGCCCAACTACCCCTACGCCTAATTCCGCGTCTCTAAGCCCACCGATCGCGATATCGTGGCCTCTTCCTCATTTGCTGGGCCCACGCCCTTTCTACCCCTCATTTGGGCCGTGGCTTGCGTGCTAAGCATCCTAGTGTGCTGCTGCGTGACTATGTGGTGCATTCAGTTGATTCTGCGAGCCCCCCTCCAGGTTCATCACATGCTTCAGGTCCCTCAGGTACTACTCCTTATCCTATAGCTCACTTTGTGAATTGTGATAATTTTTCTCTACGCCATCGTGTTTTTCTTGCCGCAGTTGATGAGGGTATGGTGTTGAACCCAAAAGCTTTAAGGAGGCTATGGAGTATTCGGGGTGGCGTGAGGCTATGCAAAAAGAGATCAGTGTTCTGGAAGAAAATCATACTTGGGTCATGACATCTCTTCCTTCTGGCAAGAAAGCTTTGGGTTGTAAATGGGTGTATAAAATTAAATACAAATCCGATGGGAGTGTTGAACGTCTTAAAGCACGCTTGGTTATTCTTGGCAATCATCAGGTGGAGGGGATTGATTATCATGAGACATTTGCCCCTGTTGCCAAGATGGTCGTCGTTCGTGCTTTTCTTGCTGTTGCTGCTGCTCATAACTGGGATGTCCATCAAATGGACGTTCATAATGCTTTCCTCCACGGTGATCTTGATGAGGAAGTTTATATGAAGCTTCCTCCTGGCTTCAGTTCTGGTGCTTCTGGTCAGGTATGCAAGTTAGAGAAGTCTCTCTATGGTCTTCGTCAAGCTCCTCGATGTTGGTTTGCTAAGCTTGCTACTGCTTTGCGCCAATATGGTTTTTCTCGATCCTACTCTGATTACTTCCTATTCACATATTGTTGTGGTTTTGTTCGTTTAAATGTTCTTGTATATGTGGATGACCTATTATCATCTCTTGTAATGATTCTGATGCCTTATCCAGTTTTAAATCTTACCTTGGTGATTGTTTTCGTATGAAAGATCTTGGTGCTCTGAAGTATTTTCTTGGCATTGAAGTTGCCCGCAGTCCTGATGGCTTCTTCTTGTCTCAGCGTAAGTACACTCTTGACATTATTTCTGAGACAGGACTTCTGGGCGCTAAACCTGCTGACTCCCCCTTGGAGCAAAATCATAATTTAGCTCGAGCTGATGGTCTCTTGTATTCTGATCCTTCTCAATATCGTCGCCTTGTGGGGCGTCTCATTTACTTGGCCTTCACACGCCCTGATCTGGCGTATGTAGTTCATGTTCTTGCTCAGTTTATGCATGAACCTCGCATCCAGCATTGGGAGGCCGCTCTCCGAGTCATGCGCTATTTAAAAGGGTGTCCTGGTCAAGGCATTGTGTTGTCTCCTACTTGTGATCTGCATTTGACTGCTTGGTGTGATTCTGATTGGGCTAGTTGCCCCCTCACGCATCGTTTGGTCACTGGTTGGATGGTGTTTCTAGGGTCTTTTCCTATTTCTTGGAAGACTCGGAAACAACATACTGTTTCCCGTTCCTCTGCTGAAGCTGAATACCGATCCATGGCTGATGTGACGGCTGAGCTCAAATGGTTGCGTGCTCTCCTTGGTAGTCTTGGTGTTCCTCATTCTGGTGCATGCTCCCTTTTACGTGATAGTAAGTCGCTCTTTACATTGCTCGGAATCGCGTATTCCATGAAATAGTCTTAAACACATCGAAGTGGATTGTCACTACATTCGCGATGTTATCCAAGCAGGTCTTGTTGCTACCTCCCATGTTTCCACCACCGAGCAATTGGCAGATTTGTTCACCAAAGCTCTTGGCACTCGTCAGTTTTGTTACTTACTTGGCAAGTTGGGCATTGGTGATCCCCATGCTCCCACTTGAGGGGGGAGGGGGGGTTAGATTGGATACATGATATTGTGGGTTGTACATGTTAACTTATTTAGTTTGGGCCTCACTCTTATAAGTTGTACATATGCGTTTAGTAACTGAGCCCATCTTAGATATTGTATTCAGCTAGGGTTGTATAAGTTGACGGCCAAGAGCACATAGCAATACAAGGATTACACAAAATAACTTAATCACCACAGCTTGCGTAGCAAGATGACATTACTAGGTTCAAGTAAAATAATAATCAGACCTTTTTTGCAAGCTATTTGATATAGAATTATTGAATTACACGATGCAATTTGCTCAATTATTGAGATCCATGCATGATCATACACGTACATGCACACCAAGGTTTGAAATTGACTGCTCATCAATCTTTATACACTGTACGTCAAAGAACATAAGGTACAATATTGTTTTGTTTTTATAAAATTGGATTACTCGCAAAATTATTGCATCAAATTTAAGCTAGAAGAAAAAAAAGAAATTCATTGACATTGACTTGCATAAATGAGCAGGTGGACTGTTCTTGCACAATTATTTTTTAAAAATGTTGTTAAATATTTCCTTGTCACCTAACTTCGACCACTAAAATTTCGAAATCAGAGAGTAGAGGTTGTACCAACAATTCAATCATTATTGAATTTCATTTGCCTTAAATATTTTTGGCAAACGATCCATGTGTTTGTTGGGTGAGTTTACTTTTCACATATGAACAAGTATCACTTTTTTAGTTTTACCAATGACAATATACATTACGTTTGCTTCCAATCTACTTATAGTTTAATTTGGTATTTGACGTGGCTATCAACTCATTGTATAGTTGTTATTAAAAAAAACTTATTGTATAGTTGGTAATTATTAAAAACTGGTAAATTTATTTATGTTACTATTATTTATGACTCTTTATACACGAAAAAGGAAAAAAAAATTATAATTGATACACAATTAGGGATGATAATGATTAACGGGTCATGTCTACGGGAATCCAGCGAGAATCCTGATCTAGATCTGTCTAAAAAATTCAGACTACTACCCAGACTCGCTGGGTCTAGCGTATCCTGGGTTCTAAATGGATCCTTTATATATTTTTTTTATCGTCCATATTGATTAATATATACGTTTTTTCAGCCAATTTTTTTTACATATAACAATGTTGGCGTGAAGACCCGGGCCATGACCCGATTCAACATCGTTTAGACCCATATCTGATCAGGACCCACTGGATCTGAAAATTTTAGACCCATACACTTAAAAGCGGGGCATTCAATAAGGTGTAAGTTGGGTTTTGGACCCGCTGCAATCCCTACTCACAATAGATTTTGGACTTAAAGTGCCTAGTCGACAGTCGTTGCCTTTCTTATATCAGATATGCTCCACCTTACCAAATATGCTGAAAACACAAATCACAATCATGATATACTTCTTATAACTAAAAGTTTCGACCACTCCCACACCCCCCTCCCTGTTGGAACATTTATAGTTTAAATGTCTCCGTTGATGTTATGTGATGAGTAAGAAGGGAAAACGAGAAGGCAAGTCAGTAGAGTGCTCGCTCTACAGAAGAGCACACGCTCAAAGTTGGCGAGGGGATTTGGAATTAGAACCAAATTCTTGACAGGCCGAGGAGCGCCGCTCCCTGTCCCGGGAGCGCGGCCTCGCCCTGGAGCGCCCGCTCCAAAGAGGAGCGCCAGCTCCAAGTCGTCAGTTTTCCTGACGATGCATTTCTTTCGCGAAATGGTGCTTGTCTTTTCGTCTGAATGGTTGCATGCTTTCAGGCTTTTCCTCTGTAAATCTTCTCTAGTATATATAGGGAGATATCACATATGGAATAGTAAGTGAAATGAGAAAATTATTTTCATTTCCATTGTACTTGCTTAGAGAATGTTATTCTCTTGTATTTTGTCTAAACAAAATCAGATTACAAACTTTTGTTGGGATTGTTTCTTGTTAACAACCAAGATTCAATGTTTCTTCTTCGTATCTCATAAGTATTACCGTGATACTCTGTTGTTCCTAGTGGGTCGGTAAATAACTTATAGGAAAGCGTATCTAATATGTGCTTGGAAGATCTAATATCCTGTTACTCACTGTTTTATCCACACACACATCTAACAATCTATAAGTTATTTAATCCTTGGGTAATTGGATCTTCCTTGGGTGAGATGTTTCTAATTTTCTGAAATTGGAATGCCATTGCTAATTGGAAAGAGAAGAAGAATGTTACAAGAGAGGTCGGGAATGATGGATTTCTCGGAAAACCCATTTTTGGGTTATATTGTAAGTTTCCATTATTTTCTTTGATAGAATGTGTTATAGTAAACTTGCATGCTATAGTATGTTTTGTAATCCATGCGCATATATCATGAAATTGTAATTTTTTTTTTATGGTGCGTGAATTATTATGTCATAGAGGATGACAATTGACAGTTGATATGTAATGGTGGATTTTTTCCTGATTTTTTCATGGAATGCATGTTCTTTTGTTTGAGGAAATGGTATGTCAAAGTATCAATGGTAATTTTTATTGCTAAAAACGGTTATCATACCGACTTATACTGTTGATGACGAACGTTTTATTCGTTTCATGCTTTTCCATGATTCAATATATTCCTTGATTTGGTTTCATGCGGCTGAATCATCTAACAAGTGATTATAGTTTCATGTGTTAGTTTGATGTGTTGTTTCACCATTAAACGGTTAAGGAAATTTTGTTCTATCAAAGGTTGACAACGGCAACATCTTCTTATTGTTCTTGTCAAGAAATATTAGTAATTTCATCCTATCTTTCATGATTCCATGTTTGTTTGGAAGAAGAATTTTGTTCTTGAACCATGATGAAAAGGGTAGATGATTTTATTGCTATTGAAATATCATGCTATATTAAACTCTTTCAAAATCTGAAAATTTTTATTTTGTTAATACTAAAATGGGGAAGAATATTAATTTATTTGATTGTTTTAGTATTAACATGTTGTTTTCATGATTTTGGTATGAGTATTAATATGATGATCATTAAGTTTATTTATTGATCATGTTATAGTTAGTGGGTTACAATCACTAATTATGTTTTTTATTATATACTCATGGACAAGTTGTAATGTTTGTTTTATTAAAGTAAATGTGTTAATTATAATTTGTTAAGTATATAATTGTTGACATGAACATGAACTTGTGAAAATTATAAACATGTTGTTGTTAGTAGGCCATCCTTGTATGGGCTATGTGTTTAACTTTATTTTGACCATGTGTTGTCTATGATTATAAATGTGATTCTATGTTATTTAGAATATTTATTTTTAGACATGGGGTTAAAATGATTATTAAATGTACTTCTCAATTTTATATAAAGTTGGGTGATGTCTATAATTTACAAGTTGGAAAATCAAAATATTGATTTATTTCAATGATTTTGTGGTAATCACTAGTATAAGTGTTTATATGTCATGTTAATGCTAAAATGGGGAAGAATATGTATTATATTTGTTTAGTTTTAGTATTAACATGTTATAAATTTATACTAGAAATTGATTATATTTTATGGAATATTATTATTTCATAGTTTTTTCACTTTTTAAAGTGACATGTATTATATTTGAATAAAGTATAATGAAAGACATGGTAATTAATTATTTCAATTTATGAGATCATTAAGTTCATGATTTTGAGGAAATCGGTTGTATAAATTGGTTATGCATTAAATTTGGGGACAATGAAATTTTGTCTAAATTTGGTGTTGTATACATATGATTTTACCGATTTTGTTTTTATTGAAATTATTAAATGTCTTGGGAAGATAATGGTTTATTGTCTTTGAACTAATCTATTTAATAGACGAAATTATGTGAAAATAAATATGTTCTTCGGTTTGAGAAGGATAATCTGGCATGAGTTAAGTCTTGGTTTAGGGATTTGTTTCTTACAAGAAGATGATATTTCTTCTTGGAGGAGGTACTTCATGGAGGAGGTTTTTCATGGAGGAGGTTAATTCCTTATTATCCAAGAAGTGTACTTATGTGGTTGTTTTCATATACAAGTCTTGGTTTAAATAGATAAGATGTTCATTTGTTAATACTAAAATGGGGAAGAATATTAATTTATTCGTTTAGTTTTAGTATTGACATGCTATTTGTTCATAATTGATGTTTGCAGTGTTTGCATCATATCACTAGTTATTGTGATATACTTCAATGAGTATCAATGACATATGATTAATATTATTGTAATGTTTATAATGGAAAGTCACAACATATTTTGGATTGCGACATAGTGGTGTTTGTGATTTTATAAACATGGAGTCGTGTTAATGAACTTTTATATGTTTTGTTAACTTGATGAATTTGGCCAAAGTTGTTTTCAAGTTATGTTATATAAAAGTAGGGATGTGTTTTAAGCCTTTATTAAGTAAATTGCAAATGAAGAAAACTCAATTCACGTCTTGTACAACGCAAGATCTTGAATTCAATGAGGATCCCACTTTATTTGTAATTTGGAGCACTATAATATTTTTATTACATCCCAAGGTTAGTGCTTGTTTTTCGCAATGTTGGAGGTTGATTAATTTCTTAATAAACCTTTGGTTAGTTGCTCGGTTGCGAGAGCATGTTAAAGAAGGTTTACCTATATGAGTAAGAAGTTTAGCCGCTTCACCTAGTTTGGGGCTTAACTAGGAACACTCATGAATGTGGATATGGACTCAAGGCCTTTAATGGAGTCAAATGTGACAATGTTGTTTGTGTAAGCTTGTGTGTATAAGATCTTCAAATTTTCATATGGTTGAGTGATTCAATGCTTAGTCAATCATTTCAATCGAAAGTTTGTAAAGTGTGTTGTACTAAGTGGAAATTCAATCTTTAAGACATTTTCATTTATGCACAAGTTTAGTTGATTTTGTGTAGTTTGCAAGTGTACAGATTCAAAGCATTTATACTATAAATGGAGGAGGATTGTTGGAACATTTATAGTTTAAATGTCTCCGTTGATGTTATGTGATGAGTAAGAAGGGAAAACGAGAAGGCAAGTCAGTAGAGTGCTCGCTCTACAGAAGAGCACACGCTCAAAGTTGGCAGGGATTTGGAATTAGAACCAAATTCTTGACAGAGCCGAGGAGCGCCGCTCCCCGTCCGGAGCGCCGGCTCCCGCTCGGAGCGCCCGCTCCAAAGAGGAGCGCCAGCTCCAAGTCGTCAGTTTTCCTGACGATGCATTTCTTTCGCGAAATGGTGCTTGTCTTTTCGTCTGAATGGTTGCATGCTTTCAGGCTTTTCCTCTGTAAATCTTCTCTAGTATATATAGGGAGATATCACATATGGAATAGTAAGTGAAATGAGAAAATTATTTTCATTTCCATTGTACTTGCTTAGAGAATGTTATTCTCTTGTATTTTGTCTAAACAAAATCAGATTACAAACTTTTGTTGGGATTGTTTCTTGTTAACAACCAAGATTCAATGTTTCTTCTTCGTATCTCATAAGTATTACCGTGATACTCTGTTGTTCCTAGTGGGTCGGTAAATAACTTATAGGAAAGCGTATCTAATATGTGCTTGGAAGATCTAATATCCTGTTACTCACTGTTTTATCCACACACACATCTAACACTCCCCCCACAAAGTTTAGACCACCATATCCGACTTGTAAGGCAAACTATATCCTATAGAACACCATAATTGTTTGAAGGATAGAGTATATAGTCTAAGATAGGCTAAGCAATAAGTGAGTTTGAAGGAAAAAAAATCCATAGTCTAAGATGAGGCTGAGCAATAAGCTAATAATCTATATATATATCTAAAACCCAAAGCAAAAACATGCAATGTTGCCACATGTACTCCCCCTCCCCCCACACAATCAAATGAGACATTAAACAATAAAAATGTGTGATTCAAGACTCGAACTCATGACCTCTTATTTGAAATATTAATGCACTAACCAACTACTCTACAATCTCATGTTGGTTTTTGTGGGGAAAAAAATCATTTAAAGACAACATACTAATTCTATTTTAAAAACATTTAAATACAAATATATATATTAATACTCATTAAGCTAATGCTTATGATAGCATCTTCTACCTCTCAGTATTCTTATATTAAAAAAAACTCTTCAAATTTTTATAACCTCCGTAGTTAACACTACTACACCATTGAATTGCATCGGTTATTCTTACACATTATTAACCTAAATTTCAAAAACAAGATTATATTATATTCTTTGTAAGTAATATATGTACTCCCTTGAAGTCGAGGGTTATATTGATGAATAATTCATATTATAATTTACTATGTAGAAAATTTAAAAGGAACTGGAAGATCATTTCTTGAGCGCTATCAATACCTATAACTTTTTTTTTCCACTTCTCTCAAGTTTTTTATTTAAAACTTCAAATGCACATTGGTAAATAATCCGGGGCGTATCGCCCGGGACAAGATCTAGTTACTATGTAAAAAGAAAAGTGTTCGATTTCTTATACTCTTAGGATTTACGTTTCTTATTCTCTAATAAAAATCCTAATTTAAGGTATAGGGGAAAAATATATTGGACTTACAAAAAAAACACTAGCTAGTTGACACACATTGACACATTGTTTATAAGCTAGGGATTGTAGAAAGCACTCACAATTATAATCATAATTATACAATAATCTTACAATCAACTTAATCAAAACTTGTCGATCAATTATTTCTCTCCACCTCAAAAATTTAAAAGTAACCCCGTTAAAAGAAGTAAATTCTTTTTTGAATCAACACTCATACCATAAGAGTAAGGTACTCCATAGGACTAAAAATATTGTACCCCTACAGATATATACATAGAATTAGTGCCTAATCAAACCATAATTAACCCCCCTAAAAAAGAAGGGAACTAGTTAATTTCCAAATTAATAGTCCATCCATTAATGTAAAACTTGGCCTAATCAGCTCTCCAGCTCTCATTTCTTAATTGACCTTTCATCTTTTTGATGAACTCTTCAATCTTTCTATTCAATTCATCTTCATCATTATCATCATCATTTACCACTTCTTTTTCTTCCTTTTCTTCAAAAAATTTCCTTTCTTCCTTGCCCATTTCAACCTTTTTCATGTCATCATCTTCTTCCTTAGAATCTCCATTGTCTTGTAATTTGTGTTTATCTTTAACTACCATTGTATCTGTATTTGGCATTTTCATATTTTCAGAAGAACTCTGAGTTGGAGATGATCTGCATTCATCAACATGATCTCGTGTGCTCGATTTCGAACTTCCCATGAGAAGAAAAATTATGATCATATTGCAAAAGCAAAACAGGACATGATAGTTTGATGAAACTTGTGCTATCAACTCTACTGTTGTGTACAACATCTTTCTTTTTGTGTAAAACACTCCTTCCCTAGACTTATATATAAAAATAAAACTTAAACTAAAATTACCCGAGATTAGATTAAAGATCTTCCTTTTTTTAGAAAGTGTAGGATAATTGAAAAATGAGACAAAGAATCAACTGCTTGAATAACTGTTAAGAGATTGTTCCAACTTAATAAGAGATACAGGTTTCGAGCCCTCGAAATGCAACAACACTTGTTTTTTTTTTTTTAAGTTAAGAAGAAAAAGAGTATTAGAAGGCCCTCCGCGCGTGGGCAATAACACTTGTTGGGAGTGCTTTATTCCGGTTACGCTTTTCTAACACGAATCTAAATTTGCCTGAGGTTAGTACTTTTAGTAGCTATTATCAGCTGGGGAAGAATGAAAAAAATGAAAAAGAGAGGGACAAATAAAGTTTGTGTTTGGCAAAGTGGGAAGTTTGAGGGTTCATATATATATAGAGGCAAAATGCAAATGGTATAACATGTAAAGTGACAAGAAAGGGTGGTGTGGAATCTTTAGTTGGGTAACAATTAGATAATTATGAAGTGTGATGTGAAAGCTACTTAGGCTTTGTAACTGACAACAGACATTTGGTTAATATTCAATTATTAAACATGTTTGTTAAAGTTATGGATGTTGCTTTCAGTCCAAGGGTATATTGTGGTAACATTTCAGTGCAAATTCTATGGAGTTTCACAAGAAATTTACATCGTAACTACATCCGTTTTTATTTACTTTTATATGCGTGTGTGTCAGCAGCTTGACCTGATCAAACTTTTATCTCTTTTTCTCTGCATTTGATTTTATTTAGTGTAGAACATTGACATTCTTTATTTGCCTATTAATTATAGTCAATAATGATGATTCTGCCAGGTTAAATATTTTTCAGGAACGTTCCTGTTGTGCACAAGGATAACATACTTCCTCTAGATGGCAGGTAACATCTTCATTCTTGAGTTTTGCTTTCTATCAGCATATAACAGTAGCAATATGAAGATATTTGAAAATCATATTAGGTGACACATTATATTGAAGTAGAAAGTATAGTTTTTAGATAAATTTAGTTTTTTCTTGGTGTGTAGAGACCTATTAAGGATAATATCAAATAGTGATTTATATAAGATTCAATTACAGGTTTTGGTATCACCTTACGATACTTTATCAACTAATTAAGTTTGGTGTTCATTTTG
Source organism: Beta corolliflora (assembly GCA_947648045.1). Classification (NCBI taxonomy): domain Eukaryota; kingdom Viridiplantae; phylum Streptophyta; class Magnoliopsida; order Caryophyllales; family Amaranthaceae; genus Beta; species Beta corolliflora. The sequence goes on along the minus strand of CANSZD010003380.1, from coordinate 165,433 downwards.
AGGTAGTTGGTAGACTTGTACATTACAGTTTATCATTAAAAGGTTACATATGTAGTCCAATAAGATGGGCACTTATCATCAATTCATTATATGTACTAGCTAGCTACATATTCTAAGAGCTTGTGATTAGAGAAAACCAAAGTGAGTTTGGTTGAACATAGTATGGAGCTGAGTGCAAAGCCATGATTGTACTTCAGAATGGTAAATGATACCCAAAATTTCATACATATTTTATAACTAGGGAAAACATGTAATTAGTTTTGAATAGATATAACCTCACTGCGTACTGTATGTCTGTACCTATGAAAAGTTAATTTTAACATTATCTTTTATATTAAATGGATTAAGTAATATGCATAAAAAGCATAAGTGTTGCACATGCATGGTAACTTGTTAGTTGTTAGCCCTAATTCCTAAACAAAGGGCCGGCCAGTTGCTGTACTTAAAGTGGCAAAGCCGAAAGAAATATGAAGCCTCCAAAATCATGCGCCTGACATCAAAGTCTAAACCGTCAAAGTGCTTCGCACCCTTCATGGAGTTTTGACAGCTTGTTTTGATGCAAATAAAAGTCCATATCACACTTCTTAATGTAGTCCAGACCACAAGTAAAAATAAACAACCTAATCTCCAATCTAGATAAGGAGGGAACTCAGGGAAGGCGTGCATATGAATATGACTTACAGTTTAGTGACGGCTGATGCTTAGGAATGAGTCATCCAATATAAGGATATCCCAATTCTTAATTATTTATAGGGAGTATTTTAGGAACTAATATAGAAAAAATAGGGTTTTCGGGAAGATTAAGAAAAATATTAGGATACTTTGGGTGGTTTACGGACATTTACTAATGTGTATGTATCGGTTGCTAAATAAATTTATTGTACGACCACTTTTCTTTTAGCCAAAATTGATCATTTTTTAAGTCACGAGGGATGACTTTATAAGTCAAGAGAGTCATTGTTAAACAAAGTGAACTTTTAACTTGAAATGGATCACTTCTATATAATAACAAGGGTCTCAAACACACAAATATGGGTTGATTTATCAATAATCAGTATTTTAAACACACAAACAGGGGTTCTTATAAAAAAACCAATTGTACTTTTGGGGGGAAAAGCTGAACGAGAAACACAAATCAGTGCAACTTTTTACTTTATGGCAGAGATCACATGTTTACTTTTTAACAAAAGGTTGCCTTTTTGTATTTTTATTTGATCAAAAAGTTTTTTTTTTACAAAAAGGCAATTTTTTGATTTTTTTTTTTAAATATTTGTAGTTAGTGGGCACCCTGCCCACTAACTATTAGCGTTTCATCGCTCCTCAAAATTTTACCCCCATGGATGGGTAATTTTGTACCTTTAAGGAGTGACTTCTACATACATGAGTCATTCAGGCAAAAAGTTTGCTCCGTCTCACTTATTGTATACCTGTCTCATTCAAGAATTTGTGGGTTTATGGAATAGTTTTATTAAAGAGCTAAAACCAATCCAGTTAGTTAACCCAAAGTCAAGTCTACTCAAACTCAAGAAGACTTGAATTCTCCCAAATTGCGGAAGCTCTTGCTTGCTTGTCTCCATGGTTTAAAATGGGCTCACCAACAACAATTCTCCCAAATTGCTATTCTCACTGATGCTATTAACCTGGTTACTATGCTACAGGGTTCTAAAATCAATTTTATGCATTTGTTCTGGATGGCTCAGGAGATAAAGAAATGGGCGGCTAAATTCAACTGGTGTATGATTATCAAAGTGGACATGAACCAAGTCGCGGATGCACATAATCTGGCTATACAATGTGTTCAAACTATGTGTTTTTATATGTTTTAGTTTTAGGTTTCCTCCTTTGTTAAAAAAAAAAAAGACTTGAATTCTGTTTCCTTTTGAAAGGGAAGAAAATACTAGACTTGAATGTGAATATGTTCCCCATATTCCATCGAGTTTAGAGTTGACGCAAGCTGCCAAACTTGATAACCCGGGAATGAATAGGATGGATAAGATTGGGTATTCCAAATTATATACTCCGTCCACCTCTATTTAGATTCAAATTTAGTTTTCAAATTTGAATAATATTATATTTCCTCGGATCGGGTAGGATTTATGTCAAATTTCGAAAAATTAGATTTGTTTATACTATATTTACTTGAATTCCGATATTGCAAACATAATTTTTTCATTGTAGTGTAAGTTTAATCTATTTATAGATGAGGTAAAAAATTTATTTAGATTTTGGTCAGTTTCGTTGAATTTTACATAAATTCCACCTCCTATAAAATTCGAATATGATTTTTTACTTTCCACTTCAAATCTGATTCCCCTCCTCCCTAAAATAAAGTCGGACTTAATCAAATTCGAACTACATTATCACCTCTAAGGGCCTATTCTCTTCGGCATAAAACAATACAACTGAACTGAATTAAATTGAACCGAATCGAATTAAATTATAACTAAATAATAGTAATAATAATAATTTAGAATCGAATGAATTAAACTGAACCGAAAATAAGTTCCGGAGAATAAACCCTTAAGTCAACCCACAACTCAGATTTGAAGGCCAACTCATATTAGATTGGGCCACAAGAAGAAGAAAAAACTAGGCCAAAAACATCCAAAGCCTTCAGTGGGCTAATTGAGAAGATCGCATAGCAAAACCCAGATTATTCTAGAGCGTTAAGTTGTTACTTGTTAACAATCCAAAAAAAAAAAAAAAAAAAAACGTTAAAAGAGAGGTTCAACAAGGGTTTTAGCATTGCGCTTTCAAAACCATTCTTCTTCCCAATTTTCGACTTCCTTTGGGAACTCAAGCGAAAATGACTTTCTGGGGTTAGTAATTTTTATTTTATGTTAACAACTTTCCTTCAATTTCTAATGGAATTTTCATGATTTTATTTCCCATTTTAATTTGTGCTTTATGAAGGTTCTTAAATTTTTCTGGGTTCACTGAATTTCAGGGGTTGAAGTGAAACCAGGCAAACCATTTACTTTCAATGCTGAAGATTTGAATGGAAAGCTAATTTTAACTCAGGTTGGCTCCTTAATCCTTGCTCCATTTTTTTTCTATATAAAAATTTGTCATTTGGGTTTGTATATTCAAGTGAGTTGAATTAATTTTGCATGTGGGTCTATTATATGAGGCATAAATGATAAATTAGAAGGGAAAGAAAAAAAGAAAAGAGAGATGGGAAAGTAATTTTCATTGATTTTGGTACTAATTTTTGTAGTTTTAGTGTTTTCGAATATGTCTGTTAGATTATACTTAATTGTGTACCTTTTACACCTTATGTTATTATGTTATGAAGGAATTATAAGTTTTGAAACAATTGAACTATGTACCCGTATCCATTCCTAAAATTTAGAAATCTCGTCGTTTTCCGTCCCCGTACCCAAATCCGAACCTGTACCCGTACTCTGTGCAACCTAGAATTGAAGTGACAAAAATATAATTCTTAAGCTGTCTTATATGTGAATCTCAACAGTATGAATACTTGTGACTTCATGAACAGATTATGACGGCTAATGCTGTAATATGATAGCCTAAATGAATGTGGAAGAATGATTGTGAACACTGTTGTGTGTCGGCAAACTGAAATTTTTATTGCTTTTATATCATGGAAATGCTTTGTATAATTCCGTGGGTGGCATACTTACATTTTAAGGTATTTGGAACTATGCTGACTGTAATACTAGATGTGAAGTTAGTCTGAATCGAACTTGATTTGCTTCGACTTTTTGTATATGCATTTTGAGTTTTGATGGAATTTTATTGTGTCTTAAATCAGGCCACATTGGGAACTGGTTCAGCAACGAAGAAGAGCATTCTTCAGGTCAATGTAGGAGATAAGAGTCCAGTCTATCTCTGCACTTTGCTGCCTGACAAGACAGAGTCTTGTTCGTTAAATCTTGAATTTGATGAGGATGACGATGTGAAGTTTTCTGTTGTGGGGCCAACTAGCATTCACCTATCTGGCTTTGTTCAGGGTGATGTTGAACATGAGTGTGATTCGTATCCTTCAACACGATTATTAAATTCGATTTTGTACTAGCTGTTAAAATTGGCTTTTTAGCAGAAATTTATTCGGTGTTCCTGGTTTTCTGCTTTTTTTCCCCCCATGATAAGTTTATTAATTCCTTGACTGAGGACCCTTCAGTGATTCATGTGGGGAAGATATCTCTGGGACGGACTCCGGGAGCAGTGAATATGATTCTGAAGATGGTTTTGAGGATGATTTTGTTGACGATGTTGATGTTCCCATGTTCCCACCTTCACCTGTCCGAAACAGTGGAGGTATATTATTTGGCCTCATGATCTGTCATCTATTGATGCTTACTCGGACACATTGATTTGATACCCCTCCATCCTACATTCCTGTTTCTTGTATACTAAAGAGTTTCAACCTTTTTTTAATCTTACCCTATCCCTTACAGAAGAGAGTTATAGTGCTTTCTCTTTTATCTGCTTGTTTTTTCAACCATGAAGCTAGCAAAGCATTGTTGATTAAAAATTTACATGTATATAAGGAGTGACAGGTTTTGCTGGGATAGTGCAGCTGTTCAGACATAAGTCCATAGCAATCATGCATTCATAATTCCCTGCCTCACTATGAGATGCTAGTCTTGGCCAGTCTAACATAACCAGTATATAATACTACCTCTGTTCTTTTTAGATGCAACATTTGATTATTTTACTCCAGTCACCAAAAAGGCAAATATTGCATCTACAAAAAATTAGAGGAAGTAATTTTTAGATTTGGCCTTATGCACAACAACAGTATATATACTTCTTCCAATCTAAAATAAATGAGACACTTACTATTTTGGCCATTTCAAAATATATGAAATGTTACTTTATTTGGCATTTATTTTTCTCTATCTCTCTATTCCTCACAAAGGTCCCTCTTTCTATTACTAACTATCTCTCTCCTAAGCCGTCGTGCCTCCCCCTTACTTTTTATTTATTTTAGAACGGAGAAAGTATCATACACCACATAATTTGCATGTAACTAGATACAACATGATAAATGTCATTCTGTTTCACCAATTGGGTTAGGTCAATGGTTCTGGGATGGATTAAGAATTGCGCTTGGAAGTTGGAAGGTTGTAGAACAGTGCTAACACAACTAGGAGTTCTTTCAGTTACATATTCTGGGGTGCTATTCTGAACTTGGGGGTTTGGGTCATACAGTCAGGATCTTCTATCCCATTTATGCAATCCACTTTCACCGCTAATATTAAGTAATCAACTTTAACTTTATGATGTTTCAAATGTAAGGGAAGATGTACGTAAGACGAGACACAAAATGGTACATATGATCTCATCCTTGCACCATATCATTTTCAAACTATTCTATTACATTAGGTAACTATTTCACTGTAGGGCTCACATGTGTTTCCTCTCTCTGCCGAAATATTTGAGATATTCTCTCATTATAAAGAAGTTTCTTTGAATTCATTTGACACTTCCAAGTCTCTTATCGTTTATGCATTGGCAGTGCCTCCCGTTTTTCTCTATTGGGGATGTGTTTGTTAATGATAATTTCAATGCATCTGATGTGTTCCTTTGATTACCTTAGTTGTTATTGAGGAGATAGTGGATGACGAGAAGGGTGCAACTGAAAACGGTGGAACCAAGAAGGGAAAGAAGAAAAAACAGTCAGGTGATTCTGAGAATGAAAAAAGAGCTGAACAACAAATTGTTCTCAAGGGCAATATTGGTACCTCACTGTTGGAAAGTGAAGATGAAGATGGATTTCCAGTTTCTTTATCACGTAAAATTGAAGCTAATTCTGAGAATTCTAAAGCAAACGCTACAACAGTCTTAGCTGATGAAGGGAAGAAAAAGAAAATAAAAAAGGACGAAGCAAAACATGAAGATGAATCTTCAAAGAGTTTAAAACGGAAGGTTGATGCCATCAATCATGAACAGAAAAGGTACAGCTATGCAATTATAGATTGCCGTTGCACTTTGAACAATCATTTATTACGTCATGTCAAAATGTGAATCCTGAATTGAGGATTCATGTTTTTAACCTTGGGGGATTGAATTTTTTGTTGCTTCCATGCTGAAGTCATTGTCTTAAACATTGCCTTTTTGTGGAATCAATTCTTTAGTTTGTCTTTGTAAATAAGATTTCCAGGCTTGATCTCATTTATGTTCAAACAGATTGAACTGCTAAGATATACTACCTCCATTTTTTCAGTTGTACCCAAAGACCTTGGCACATTTGCCAGCATTGAATTTTGAGCATTAATATCTAGTTGTGTATACTTAAAATTATAAAAAGTGGATTATGAAATTATATAATGAGACGAATATTATAAGATCCATTTTTTTCCTTATCTATATTAATAGAAGGTCATCAAATGATATGTGAATAGTGTCAAAAATCAACATGATACAACTAAAAAACATAGAGGGAGTACTTCTATATTGCTTTATAAATGGCTTTTCTTTCTCTAGCTTTTATTATTCTCTCTTCATGACTGCAATGTGTGGTGACTGCAATTATGGTTGCCATTTGATGTTCTTTGCTATTCATCAAACTGCTTTTTGATCAATAAGTCTAATATGTGAGATATTCCAGTGATGCTACTGAAGCTGCTGATGGAGATGCATCTGAAAACAAGAAAAAGAAGAAACAAAAGAAGAAAAAGAAGGGGAAGACAGAGGATGATGAAGAGGTTGCAAATTTGAAGCAAGATGCACCAGAAGATAAGCAGATACATAAAACTGATAAAGAAGCCAAGAAATCTACAGCTAAGGTTGGCAGAGTTAGGAACTTTCCTAATGGACTGGTCATAGAGGACGTATCAATGGGAAAACCTGATGGCAGAAGAGCTTCTCGAGGAAGCAAGGTAACTATATATTTCTGGCTTAGTTTAGTCCAAAGGAAAAATGGTTTTTTTTTAATGTGTTGCTTTGGATTTATTATTCTCCTACAAGAAGCTTTGAAATATTTCAGTGGATTCATTTGTCGGTACTCACAGGTCTAGTTATTATGTAGAGTTTGCATTTGGCGAGGGCTAGTTCTTTTTTTGGTTGGGATGTAGGGAAGATGTCTGCTGACGAGCACTTTCTGCTAAAACACTTTTTTTTTGGGCTTGAAATTCTCTCGCTGAAAAAATATCTGAAGCAGTATGTGGTTCATATCTTAAGCTCTTCTTTCTTAGGTAGGTCTTCTGAATGAAGGAATCATGAAGTTCCTTTACTGAAAAAAGATCTGTAGCAGCATGGTTCATTTGTAAAGGTCTTTTTTGTTATGAAGATCTTTTTTCTGTTTCCATAAAAGAAGAGGGACATATGGGGTTAAGAATATCCGTTCCATTGTGTAACCTTACTTGCTATTTGAATTTGATGTGGGACAAAGCAATGTGGCATCAGTCTGGGGTTAGGAATAGTAGGCATGCTGCTTAGATTGAGACTATGACTGAATCATGCATAGGTTGTTTGAAGTAGCCTAAAAGTATGCCACTTGCGAATTAGCCAACTCAGACAAGTAGTGCACCATGTTCGTTATTTACTCCTCAGAAATCTGAAACTTAAGCTAGTTAGGGACGTCCAAGAAAAGAACAGATTGTTTTTAATCTGGACCTATCAAAAGATTCCTAAGAAACGTTTTGGAATTTCGTGATATAAGTGGACATTGACTTGGCATATGTTCACCCAAAGTGATTGATATAAAGGCTGTGCATATGTTCCCATCTCCCAAATAGCCATGACTGAAGTGGTTGGTGGGATACACATTGGCTGGTTGAAAATGTTGCTTTTGGTTAGTCACTGAAACTTTGGTCAGTTGTCTTCTCTGTCCTCCCGGGATGGGTTTAGTTTGGTAATGTGTAAGGATTTTAAGTGAATAGGCACACATAGTTGGAATATGAATCTCCCATATGATATCAGTGATTGTTCAGGACTTCTTTTACTTCCCTGGCTGCATATTTTGCTGTTCAAGAATGGTGGACCACCTTCTCTTTGTTGAAGGTTCTCACTAGTCTCCAATTTGCAGGTTAGTGTTCACTATACGGGGAAGTTGCAGAAGAACGGCAAGCAATTTGACTCTAACATTGGCAGAAAACCTTTTAAGTTCCGTCTAGGTAAAACAAAATGTCTGACAAAAAAATGCTACGGTATCGAGATTGTCAGCTTATTCTTTTGCTTCATGTGACAGGTATTGGATCAGTCATTAAGGGTTGGGATATTGGCCTCGAAGGTAGAAATTGAAAGTTGAACATCAGAATTCTTCATTTGATGTCTGATACCTGCTTATATATTCTATATTTGTCATTCTGATGTGTGAAATTTGATGATTAGGCATGCGTGTCGGAGACAAAAGAAGGCTTACAATTCCACCTGCAATGGGGTATGTACTAGTATATCTTTGTGCACTTCATGTTTTCTGTCTTTTGAGTTATACGTCATTTGTTTCTTTAAAATTGCAATATTGTGATCTTTTGTATACTAGTGATCAAAATTATTTATAAGAGAGCCTCATAGTTAAAGTGTTGCAATAAAAAAGAAACATGAAGTATTGTACTCATGATTTATTTAACTTAACAAGCATCTACATCTTTTTGTTGCTCGTGAGCAATATTTTATGAGAATGTGTAAACCATTTTGGCTAAATTATAACCTTTTTTTTCTCATTGCGGGGCTAAACTTCAAAAAATATAGTTTCAAGATAAAAGATTATGATGTAACATCTTGAAGATGGATTATAATTTCACTGTTGTCTTTTGTGTGTGTGTGTGAGCGCTTGCGCGTGCATGTGTGTGTGTTTCTTTGTATTTTAATTCACTTTCAGAAATATCATCTTATGGCCCATAATTGAAAATTCAGTTTTCAGCATCTAATAACGTCTTGCACTGTGCAGTTATGGTGCCAGTGGTGCTCCACCTCAGATTCCGCCGAATGCATGGCTAGTGTTTGACGTTGAATTGGCCGATGTTGCTTAATTGACCTCATTTTTACTGGAAGTGCCCTTTTTGTAGACGTTTTGAGGCTATATGTACCTGAGTGTTTGGATTCAATTTTGGCGAAAGCAAGAATCATGGTTAACAAAATTTTGTTTCTGTTTTTGTGTTACAAGTGGTATTTTATGGGAGAGCAAGTGTAAAGTGTTGATGTAATTCAGATTGAACAGCTCATTTTATTTTATATTATATGATCCTTGATGAAATATGGAATGTTTTATACTTTTAAAACACTATAGGCAGAACAAGTCAGCCTAGGGGTGTAAATGAGACGAGACAACTCACGAGCTACTCGAGAGCGACTCGGTCAAAACTCGGTCAAAGCTCGAATCGAGTGAGCTCGAATCGAACTCGAGCTCGACTCGAGATATTGGCGAGCCGAGTTGAGCAACTCGATACTCGATTCGAAAACTCGTGAGAAGCTCGAATACCCAATTATCAATATCAAAATACCTAGATTTAGCAATTTTCTACCTTAGGGTTGCTTTTAACATGAGACACTTGCAAGCTACTCGAAATCTACTCGGTCAAAACTCGACTCGATTAAAGCTCGACTCGGTCAAAGCTCGGTCAAAACTCGGTCAAAGCTCGACTCGAGTGAGCTCGACTCAACTCGAGCTCGACTCGAAATACTAACGAGTCGAGTCGAGCTAACCTAAACTCGAACTCGACTCTCATCATTTACACCCCTAAGTCAGCCTATCTCCTTTGCACCTTTAAATTAACCATATTTTCTTCAGTTTACTGGTCGTGTTATTAAATTGGTATACAGAGAGTGGTCTGCCGTATTGGTTTGGAAGGACGAAATGCAGTGTCATGTTCTTTTTGCTGCTTTCTACTTCCTCTCTTTCGGGGGTAATTTCAATATTTTAACGTTTGAGGACTTAGTTTGTAAACTTTGAAAGTGCTTTTGAAATCCTTGAAGATATGCAATCGTCAAAATATTAGAACAATGTCGTAGACATAGTGAACTGGGATATTAATTGGCTCGTCTCTATGCGGTGTATTGAAAGCTTCCTGCCAGTTGTCAATTTGTCACTCTGTTGATCTCCTTCACTAAAGAGGTTGAACTTTACGTCACCCCCTTGACACGAAAAAAACTAATTTGATGATTATAACCAAAGTTATTAAAATCGCGATTCAAATCTTAAAATCTTACGACTTTACGATTCAAAATATGGTAGACGATTCGATTCGCGATTCTAGACGATTCTATACATTTCTGTTGACTAGCGAAAACCTCGTAAATTTAAATCATGCTAACAAAGAAAATAATAGATATATATTGTTAGTTATTGCCAATATAGTGGGTAAACAACTATTTTTCCCATTTTTAGGTCTTTTAACTTATAATTTTAGCATATTCAATGAAGATTGAGTGCAATATCTTGATTATACGTGTTTGTAGAATCTTACGATTCTACGGTTCGATTTTACGATTCGATTCTAAAGGTCGTTTCCGATTCAAACTAGAATCTCGATTTTAACAACATTGATTATAACTTATAAGCCTTAAGCTTAGAGGTGAAAGTTCGGTGTTTGGTTTAGGCATATGTTTAGTCTAATCCAATCTAAATCTAAACCAATCAGAGTTTGAGTCCAAATTCGACCTTCCAGACACTAGTTAGATTCAATTCGAAATATCTAAAATTTTAAATTCTAATTTTTGATGAAATAAGAGCATCAAAATAAAGTGTTCGATATATAAGTAATTCATACAATCTCATAAAAATTCAGTAATAACAATTAATAATTCATATAAACCTATAAATTTTTAGCGAAAACACTCAAATCCAATCCCAAATATACAAATATACAATATATGGCTTATTTTGCTATTCAGTTATTTTGAATTTTTGGATCCAACCACATTCAATCCAAATCCAATATGAAAATCCACATTTTCAAACACACTCAACTCAAATCCGTCCCGAACATAGTCCGAGTTCAATCCAAATTACTAATTTTGTATGGATTGGATTTCGGTTTTTATCCGAATTTCATTCCTACTTGAGTCTTTGACTTCTCAAATTTAAGCTTGAATATATACAACTTATACTTAATCCAAAGTTATTTATATTATTTGCTTTTGTTTTTAATTCACATAATAAAAAAGCAAATGTTGTGTAAAAAAAATAAAAATCAAAGAAAGTATGTTTCAAACTAAAGAATTACATTATGCTTTTTCATCTACTTTTAGTTGCAACATGAGGGGAAATACAATTTTTAAGTAGAGGAGAGAGACAGAGAGAAATAAGACAAGAGGCTTATGTTATAAAGAGAGAAATAGAGAACTCAATGCCATATAAAGTATGCCGCAATTCATAATTTATTGGCCTGAAAAAGAAGTGTTGCAACTTACAAGTACTAGTAATCTGGAGGAAGTAATAATTGACAATTAAGTTAACTCTTATCCGGCAACAACTTGGTGCATCGTTGAATCCAAAAACTAGGTGTATGGGTATAACCCAAGTGTGTTAGCTGACGTCCTTGAGAGGTCCGCGAACATTACAAATGACGTGAGCATGTAAACGTCATCTACAGCTCCAAAAAGCCAGTTCACTAATATGGTCCGACAACGTCGTTGGCGGTCGCCAAACAAGACAGAATAGAGGAATCTTCCCTTATGTCAGGCGCATCACAACCATACACGTGTAAAAGGATTAAACACCCTGTCAGAGGAATAGTACTTCTATAAATACCCCACTAGTACTATTCTCCAGGTACATTCTCTCACACTCACAATTCTTATCTCTCTCTAAATCCTAAGTGGAAACGTACTGATTTGAGGAGGGTAGTTTACGTTTGCTTTCCTTGCGGACGCCAACTCCGCTCTTTGGCGGGCTCTTCTCAAGACCGCCAACCGTTCTACAACCGGAACACTAGGCTATCCTAATATGACGTCGGACTCATCATCACAGTTTGACAAGTTAATCAGTTAGATGTGCGTCTCGCTCTAATATCAACACATTATTTTGCTTCGAACTTTCAAAGATTGAACACTCAGGTAAAAAAAAAAACAAAAAAAAACGTTAATATCACTGTCTACATTCCACACTAATTTATTATTGAACTTTACAATCTTTTTCAAAAGAGAAACAAGCCCTCCATAATAAGGCCCTGTTCTTTTGGACTTATTTTCAGCAAAAATAAGTAAAAATAAGTTCGTCGATTCAAGAAAATAAGTTCGGTTCGAAAAAAAATAAGTAAAAATAAGTTCGGTTCGCAAAAAAATAAGTTCGGTTCGGCAAAAAAATAAGTTCGGTTCAGCAAGAAAATAAGTAAAAATAAGTTCGGTTCAACAAAAATAAGTTGGTTCAAAGAAAAATAAGTTTAGTATACTATAATGTTGTAATTATTATATTTGTTTTCAATATTACTATTAATATTGTTATTATTATTAATATTATAATAACGATGAATTTGTAATTATTTTTAAATTTTTTTATTATTATTATTATTTTTTTTTTTTTTTATATTTTTATATTTTTTTTTATTTTTATATTTTTTTATTTTATTTTTTTATTTTAATATTTTATTTATTTATTTATTATTATTATTATTATTATTATTATTATTATTATTATTATTATTATTATTATTTATTTATTATTATTATTTATTATTATTATTATTATTATTATTATTATTATTTATTATTATTATTTATATTTTATTATTTGTTATTTATTAATTATTATTATTAATTATTTATTATTATTTATTATTTATTATTTATTATTTATTATTTATTATTTATTATTATTATTTATTATTATTTATTATTATTATTATTTGTTATTTTTATTATTTATTATTTATTATTTATTATTATTTATTATTTATTATTTATTATTATTATTATTTATTATTTATTATTTATTATTTATTATTTATTATTTATTATTATTTATTATTTATTATGATTTTTATTATTATTATTTATTATTTATTATTTATTATTTATTATTTATTATTTATTATTTATTATTTATTATTTATTATTTATTATTTATTATTTATTATTTATTATTTATTATTTATTATTTATTATTTATTATTTATTATTTATTATTTATTATTTATTATTTATTATTAATTATTTATTATTATTATTTATTATTATTATTTGTTATTATTATTATTTATTATTTATTATTATTTATAATTTATTATTATTTATTATTTATTATTTATTATTATTATTATTTATTATTTATTATTTATTATTTATTATTATTTATTATTTATTATGATTTTTATTATTATTATTGTTTATTATTATTATTTATTATTTATTATTTATTATTTATTATTTATTATTTATTAATTATTATTTATTATTTATTATTTATTATTTATTATTTATTATTTATTATTTATTATTTATTATTTATTATTTATTATTTATTATTTATTATTATTATTTATTATTATTTATTATTATTATTATTATTTGTTATTATTATTATTTATTATTTATTATTTATTATTATTTATTATTTATTATTTATTATTATTATTATTATTATTATTATTATTATTATTTATTATTTATTATTTATTATTTATTATTTATTATTTATTATTTATTATTTATTATTTATTATTTATTATTATTATTATTTATTATTATTTATTATTAATATTATTTATTATTTATTATTATTTATAATTATTTTTATTATTATTATTTGTTATTATTATTATTTATTATTTATTATTTATTATTTATTATTTATTATTTATTATTTATTATTTATTATTTATTATTTATTATTTATTATTTATTATTTATTATTTATTATTTATTATTTATTATTTATTATTTATTATTTATTATTTATTATTTATTATTTATTATTTATTATTTATTATTTATTATTTATTATTATTATTTATTATTAATATTATATATTATTTATTATTATTTATTATTATTATTATTATTATTATTTGTTATTATTATTATTTATTATTTATTGTTTATTATTTATTATTTATTATTTATTATTTATTGTTTATTATTTATTGTTTATTATTTATTATTTATTATTTATTATTTATTATTTATTATTTATTAGTATTATTATTATTATTATTATTTATTATTTATTATTTATTATTATTATTATTATTATTATTTATTATTTATTATTTATTATTATTATTATTATTTATTATTTATTATTTATTTTTCTTTAGCAAAAATAAGTTCAGTTCAGCAAAAATAAGTTCAGTTCAGCAAAAATAAGTAAAAATAAGTTCAGTTCAGCAAAAATAAGTTCAGTTCAGCAAAAATAAAATAAGTTCAGTTTAGTTCAGCCAAAATAAGTTCAAAAGAACAGGGCCTAAGAGTTACACTTGCAAATAACAATGGATCGAATATGGACCTAGGTCTTGAATTTTTGGTGGCAATCAGGGCATGATTTGGTAAATTTAGATCCACATCAGATGTGAATTTGTTGGATCCAAAATTAAATTTTCAAAAAGTTCATATATAATATAGTGCCCTAATTCTATATATCTAGCTAGATCGAGTCTAGATTTGTTGTCATCCTTACGTCCAAATGAGTTATTCAGATGATAAATTGCATTCGTGGCGGGCAGCAGGTGGGCAGGCCGGCCACTTTGTACACTTTAGGCAGCTAACCTTCACATAAGGAATGTGACAGAAGAGCAATACTTGAAGAAATCAACCATTTTGGTAAAGTAATGCTAGTTATGCAATGCACGTTCTAGTATGTGATCACAAATCACCTCCATATACAGAAATTTTCTGGGCATAATTTATTCAACGTGCAACCAATGACATGCTCACAATCTGCTTCTTTTTTTCCGTTTTGAAAAACAACATTTGAAAGCAAATCAACCAAGGATATTGCCTATAAAAACAGGTGCAAGTTCTTGGCAAACTCACCCATTCGTTCATCTTAACTTAACTTAAAAACCTAAAGAACAAAGAAGATATAAAAAAAAGCCATGGCTCGTAACTTGATCATCTTCTCCTTGGTTGTGTTGTCTATGATTGCCATTGCTTCATCTGAAACCAAGAAGAAAGATCTTGGTAAGATCATCGTCCATGGCAGAGTTCTTTGCAAGCAAGGCAACAAGGCCATTCAAGGTATACATAAACTTACACTTTAGTTTTCATCATTTTCAGACATTGTATATATGTAAAGCATGCATTCTTCCTAACCTAGGACTTCAAATCAATCTTCTTAATTTGTGAGTAATCTACCCATATCAAACCCTAGTAGACTTTGATTGTCAGTGGTCACAAGTAATAGAAGTATCAATTAAATTACATGTTTTACCCAGAATTTCATCATCTTGCCTATGAATGCATCTTGGGTGTAACATGTTACACTATAACTTACTGTGTAACTAAACCTCTCACATACATAATGGCGTAGACTCTAACAAAATGATATGAACTACACAATAATGATATGAAGCTGATGTCATTTTATCATTTATTTTATGTCATACGCAGGGCCGTCTTGAACCATTGAGAGGCCCTGTTCTAATCTTAAAAGTTGGGCCCCTAATTTTTTAAAGTGTAATTTTAATAATTACAAATTATGTCAAAATATAATCAGATTTTAACCAAAATTTAACCAAAAACGCAAACTAATTTATTCGAATTATAAATAACATTCCAATACAACATTAAGCTAATATCGACCTTCTACCTACACAAAAAGAGTCATCCTTCTAATTAAAAATTGACTTAAAGTGCTTGTCTTCTTCACTACCAAGTGCCAACTAAAGTATTGCTTTTTTTGTTCTTCTACAAAAAGATAATTAATAATATTTTAACAAGCTAAGGACAAATTTTAGTATGCTGTAACTGTAAAGATGAAATCATGTAGTACAGTAATCAGCAGCAAACATAGAAGTAGAACATAATATTAAAGCTAATGTAAGAACTATATTTCGGGTGATTGGTGAAGCTATATAATCTACAACTTAAAATAAATACTTTATGTTATTGAATTAGAAGCAACTCCAACTTAATACCTCTATCACGCCTGGACTACTTGGTATAATGCTTGATATTGTTGAATCTATATAATGCTTGAACTTTTTCCACTCAAAATCGGATTCGATTTCGATATTGTTGGACTTTGTCTCTTTGAAGAAAATATTGCAATTGGGTGGAAATATATAGGTGTAAAATTTGGTCGCTGGATAGTGATTTAATGAAGGAGAACTTGAAATTATACTATCTTCCATTGACAGTATTCAAATTTCAAGTATTGCCTTTTTTATTCATATTTGTTAATTGAGAGAGGTTACTGGAAACTTGTTGAAACTGAAAATTAATGACAAATATAGAGATTCGGGAAGAATGGAATACAGAAAGTTTTAATTTTTTTATGGGAATTGCAAGAGTAATTAGAGAAACAAATCAGGGGAGAAGAAGCGTTCGGCTGCCTTTCACGCGTGATCATCTGTTGAATTCCTAGTTTACAGATTTTTTTGGGCCCCTAAGAATTTGGGGCCCTGTTCTACCGAACCGGTTGAACCGCCTATCAGCCGGGCCTGGTCATATGAGTATTTTTAACAAAAAAAACGGTGGTTTATGGGTTGTTATACCCAATAATTTCTCTAAAGGAGTACCTTAAAACCATATGTCCGTTATAAATAGGATTAAGTACAGCCGAATGAACCAACTAATAGCCAATTGCGCCTAACGAGGCATATTACATAACATTACATAGAAGTATAACTTTTCTTACGCTTGTTTCACTTGGTTCATGTAGGTGCAACTGTAACTCTTAACTGCACCGGGCAACCTCAAGGTGATAAACCAAGACAAATTATTACAGTGGTTAGCAACCCAACTAATGCGAAAGGTGAGTACACCATCGGAGTTGCAGCCACTCTCGAGTCCGGCGAGAAGCTGATCCATTGCAAAGTTACGCTCAAGGCTTCCCCATTGAAGACCTGCAAGGTCCCAACCAACATCAACAAGGGTATCAAGGGATTTGGTCTTACCAGTGTTAAGCGTACTGATAACCCTAAAGACAAGCTTTTCTTGGTCCCAGATTTTTTCTTTTCATCTTCCAAGTGAAAACAATTAATCTGGTTTAATGAGGGCTGCTAGTTTTTGGATTGATCTTGTGACTTGTGTTGAATCTGTTGTATCATCTAGTTTGCATGTTGCAAACTTGCAATTCTTTTCTTTGTTAATGTATTAATTACTTCTTTCTTGTGCTTTCTAAATAATAAAATGGGTTTTTTTCTTAGATAATTTAAGACCAGAATTGCATCATATATTATGAATAGGAGTCCGGATCCTCTAGAGGTTTTAGTGAAACTCTACAAGGTAGAGTTATATCTGAACGATACATTTTAAAATCAAGGGCTCATATTGGTGGAAAGGGGAAAATTAAGGGGTGAATTTTGATGAGAAAAAATAGAGGGGATTTTGGAAAAATAATATATGAGCCATTGATTTTTTTTCCAATGGTTGATATTGCTCAAACTCTACCTTGTAGTGCTATTTTATGAGCCTAGATGGGTCGCAAACTATCCAAATTTGGCTCGAAATCTAGAGCCGAGCATGGCAAAGTTCGATTCTAAAAGTTCGTGAAAAGGCTCGAAATATATTTTAGCTATATTATTTTCCATATTATAGAAATTAAATGAAAAGTTATACTTAAATTGTGCACAATACTTGTGAAAAACTCAAAATAAGTAGTCTAAACCTATTTATAGAATATATGTCATATAATTGTTAACTCAAGTTGAGTTTTAAGGTAAATTGAACTAGAAAATTTAAGCTCGAAAAAAGTTCGAGGCTTGGCTCAAGTTTGAGTAAAAGTGTTACGAGCGGAGCGGAGCGGAGCAGAGCCGAGCAACTCTATGCTCGGTCTCGGTTAATTATGAACAACGACGGAGTATTTCCTAATTCTTTAATTGCTATACGTATATAGTACTCCCTCCGTCCCATAATATAGTGCTTACTTCTCATTTTTCACGGGAATTAAGGAAAATGGAATGAGTGGTAGGATTTCCAAAAGAATATATTTAATGAAGTGCTTTTTTGATACTTTTGTATTGAAACTAGTTATTTATTTTATTTTTCCTTTAAATAAAATCAAAAGGCAATAAATGTTCCTTGGAATGATGTAAATCAATAAATGGGGTCACATGTTTTGAGAGAAAAGTAGGGGTATTTTGGAAAGTTTGTGTAGAAATTAAGGATAATTTAGTCCAAATACATTGACAAAAAAGAAAATAGGCACAATATTTTGGGACACCAAAAAAGAATGTAAGCACTATATTATGGGATGGAAGGAGTAGTATAATTTCAAATTATAATTATTTTTACTAATACGTAATTTAAGACACTAATGATGAAAATAGGCATTGGAGATTGTAAAAAGTCAAATCACTACAAAAAAATCACTCTATAGCGACGGACATAATCCGTCTCTAAATCGTCAAAATCCGTCGCTATATGTACTTAGAGACGGATTATGTCCGTTACTAAAGTCCTCGTCGCTAAACGAACTTAGAGACGGAATCCCAAATATCCGTCTCTAATTTAGCGACGGAATAATATCCGTTTCTAATTCCGTAGCAAAAAATTAGAGACGGATTTCAAAATCCGTCTCTGAGTTTAGGGACGGATTTCAAAATCCGTCTCTGAGTTTAGGGACGGATTTCAAAATCCGTCTCTCAGTTTAGGGACGGATTTCAAAAATCCGTCTCTAATTTTAGAGACGGATTTCAAAAATCCGTCTCTAACTTTAGAGACGGAATTCAAAAATCCGTCTCTAATTTTAGAGACGGATTTTTGAAATCCGTCTCTAAGTTTAGGAATGGTTTTTTAAAATCACCTATTGTTAGTTGTTCGGTTCAACCCGATCCCATTACCGGTTCACAATCTCACTCGGTTCGGAACCTCGCTCTGGTCAACCCGGTCTGGCTTTGTAGGCAAGGCTCTTGGAAGCAGTGGAAATGGATAAGGGGAATCCCCATTCTCAAGAACCGCAGTTGGTAGGAATCGAACCTGTAACCTCTAAGTCACAAGGAGAAACTCATACCAACTACACCAAGTACTACTTGTTTACTTTTACGTGTGGAATTGATAATAATTGAAAGAAATATTAGAAACAGATCTTAAAAATCCGTCTCTAATTTAGAGACAAATTTGAATTTCCGTCTCTAATTTAGAGACGGATTTGAATTTCCGTCTCTAAAGTGCATTATAAAAAATATCTACTTGTCTAAATTAGAGACGGATTTTCAAATCCGTCTCTAATTTAGAGACAGAAATGAAAATCCATCTCTAATTTAGAGACGGATTTGAATTTCCGTCTCTAATTTAGAGACGAATTTGAATTTTCGTCTCTAATTTAGAGACGGATTTGAAAGTGCATTTTAAAACATATCTACTTGACTAAATTAGGGACGGAATTTGAAAATCCGTCCCTAAATTAGAGACGGAATTTGAAAATCCGTCTCT
The DNA here is from genome assembly GCA_947648045.1 of Beta corolliflora. Lineage (NCBI taxonomy): Eukaryota > Viridiplantae > Streptophyta > Magnoliopsida > Caryophyllales > Amaranthaceae > Beta > Beta corolliflora. The sequence continues at coordinate 145,990 of CANSZD010003380.1, read as the reverse complement.
AATTTAGAGACGGAATTTTAAAGATCCGTCTCTAAATTAGAGACGGAATTCAAAAATCCGTCTCTAATTTAGAGACGGAATTCAAAAATCCGTCTCTAATTTAGAGACGGAAATTCAAAATCCGTCTCTAAATTAGATCTAAATTTTTGACAAAGTCTGGAAAAATTGGTAAAACACACCAGAAACGGATTTTATAATTCCGTCTCTAACTTACGGACGGATTTTAAAATCCGTCTCTAATTTAGCGACGGATTTTAAAATCCGTCCCTATATTTTTTTAGAAACGGATTATTAATTTTCCGTCTCTAAATTAGAAACGGATACAAATCCGTTTCTAAAACTCCGTCGCTATACGAGCGTTTTTTTGTAGTGAATGTTGCATTCCTTGTGGAAAGAATGTAGTAGTTGCATATTATAATGACAATTCATATAGTTTTAGGAAATTGATGGGCCGGGTATTTTGCGAAAAAAAGGTAATTTAATTTGGAAAGTAAATAGTTTACAAAAAAGAATTCTTTTTTACCTAATCTATACTAATATATTAAAAGGCGTTTCTAAATAAGAAACTGTGCTACGTGGCACTATCCATTAAACTGTTTACTTCATGTACTCTACATACTACAAAAAAAATTGTATAAAATTTGATCTCATGACTTCAAACTTATATACAAGTCTTAATCACTAAACTAAGTGATGTTTGGTGTTAGAATTTTAAAGTAAAATTGTAATTACATAGCCCGAGCTTAAAAACTAGTTGTTTGAGTTACAAAGAGGTAACTGGAGAAACAATTGGACAAAAAAATAACCCCTTTAAAATGATGATGAAGTCTCATTTGACAATTTGCTTTAAGAAAGTTCATAAAAGAATTTATCTCAATTTTTACACAAAATATCATTGTGATAAATGCTACTATTTGTATCTCGGTGTTATAAATTAAGGACAATTTTACGATGGCTAAATTGTAACCACCATAACTTATGCAATTTAAATTATTTATTTTTAATTTTAGATCCACAATGCTTTATGACTTTATAATTAAACTATAATCAAAATCTATACATTAATAAATTTGTATATCAAAATTTATATATATTAATTGGCTTATATTCCAAAAGTCTTTGTGTTAATGGTGATCTCAAAGAATGTAAGGAAATAAAAGAACAATACTGCAAAAGGAAGAAGATGAGTAAGTAACAAAACGTTCAACAATAATTTATTTTCATTTTTTAAAATTGAAACTAACCTTTTCTCCATTTTCCTATGTTTTTAAGATTCAATTAAATTAATGAACAACATTAATCTAGAAAAATAGAGTTAAGATGTCAATACATATAATGACTAACAAATTTATTGTAGTCATTAAATAATCATCCATTAGTATTTTCTTTAAATATACGTCTCTATCACTAGAATTGATAATATGAAAATGACATTATATCACACATTCACACGATCTAAAGAATATGTCAAAACCACACAATTGATATTAAAAAGGAATATCCCCCCCTTTTTTGGTAAAAGCAAATATGAAAATTTATAGGCTAAACTCTAAAGGTGGAAATTAGTATATCCCTCTCATCTTAGATGATGGACGTATGAGGTATGACACACATAAAAATAGAATGACACATTTGGGTATTGCACAATTTCCAAAAAAAAGTTCACTGAAGTACCATAATATCAAAGTAGCTCCGCCTTATAATATAATGAGACTTTAAAATATCTGATGAAAGGTTAAACCAAGACGAAAAGTTCAAGCTTTATACTACTACTATCTCTGTTCTTTTTTAATAGTTACACTTTCACTTTTGACACTATTCACAAATTTTCCTTTGACTATCATTTGTGATTTATGGTCAATAGAAAATATAGTCATGTGAGGTCTTGTTTGATTCGTCTCAATATGTACTCTTAGAATATCGACTTTTTATATTTTTTGCAAATACAAAATTAAAGATATAGAAGCTCAAAGTAGTGTATCGACATGAGTGAAAAGTGTAAGTGTAGCTATTAAAAAGGAAAGGAGGTAGTAATAGAATATGGTCAAATATTCCTTTGTATATATTTTAGGCTAACGTATATCTTGTATAACTAAAATAGGAATGTTGTATATCTTCTAGTCAAAGATTGCCCTTAATTGTAGCTTAGCCTATAACGTAGTATTTAAATTAAGGGTTATGTTGATTTTAGAGGATGAAGTGATGAACCAATCTGATGGGCAACGAAAATTCCATTTCAACTATTTTTTCAATATTTATGACATATAGGGACTTAGGGAGACGTTTTCAAATTTTCACCAATAAACAGAGCTGGAAATTTTGATAATAGTGCATATTTATAATATAATTATTAAATTAATAGTCAACTAATTCTAGCTTGGCCTAAATAAGGATTGTTGCTATTTCTTCTATGATTAGTAAACATAGCAAGCCGTCTCGTAAAATTTAACGTCCATGTACTAAATTAAATTATAAAGATTGATTTTTTTTGGTAAATAGAATGAGATGAAAGAGTCATTAATGGGGCTTTTTTGGGGAATAGGAAGAGACGAAGCAAAACGCCATATAAAAATTAACCTCTTTGAGGACCTGTTCTTTTGGACTTTTTTCAGTTCAGTTCAATTCAGTTACTCTCTGCATTTCAGTTTCTCTCAGTTCAGTTCAGTTCAGTTACTCTCTGCATTTCAATTTCTCTCAGTTCAGTTCAGTTTCTCTCTATCCAAAAGAACGGGGCGTGAATCTACATCCAACATTACACTCGATAAATTGGAAAGGAATAGGCTGTAATTAGATTTATTTTTTTTATTTATTTTTACTTTGAGCGAACAAGTAACAGAATTGGACTCTTACATTTTAGGGATCCTATACAATTGCTCACCATAGACATGGCCTTAGCCGCCCCTAAAAGATAGATGTCCTATTAAACTGGAAACTCCCACAACTTTAAAGTCGTGAAATGCAATTTACCACTCTACCAAACAAACTTACTTTGGCTATATTCTATCTCATTGTCTTGACTCTTGATCAATAATGTTGTATTCTCATAGGAAATTTCTTCCCAAGAAAATAATCAAGTGAACTTGCATTTGTGTCCTACTTTGACTATATTAACTTAACGCGCGCGCTCTTCCAAGTTCCACGTCTCATACTCTCATTCCCCAGTTCCACCCGAAAAACCCTTTTCTTTCTTTCTTCCTTTCTTTTTTCTTCATAGTTTATATAATCATAATCATTTGTTTGATCATAAAAAGTCTGAATCTCCATTGAATTGAATAAAAAGAAGAGAGAGAGAGAGAGAGAAAATAAAATGGGGAATTCATATTGTATGTTATGTGGGTGTGTAGACCAAGCAAGCGTAGGTGTGATTGAAAGATGGGGTCGATTTGAAAAACTTGCAGAACCTGGACTTCACTTCTTTAATCCCATTGCTGGTCAATTTCTTGCCGGAGTTCTCTCTACTCGTCTCAATTCTCTTGAAGTCAAAATCGAGACCAAAACTAAGGTTTTCTTTTTCTTTCTTTTTTGTTACTGTTTTTTTTTGGGGGAAAATCTCCTTTTGTTGAAATTGAGTAATTCTTGCGATTCTGGGTTTCTTTTTTTTGTGGGTATTTGATTTTTGTGGTGAATTTTGAGTAAAGTTCATATATTGTCTCAATTTTGAGTGTAATTCTTAGTGTTTTTGTTGGGTGTTTGTTTTTGTGCTGAATTTTGTGTGAAATTATCTCATGTTGGAGCGATTTTTAATGGGATGATGGATCGTACATTTAGGGTTTCTAGTGGGATGATCTGAAACTATCACAATTTGGGATTTTTTTGATGACTGATTGGATCATGATTGTGATGACTCATTTTTTAGAAATTGTTTTATAGATTTCTGTTGAATTGTGGGTAGCACGTTGGCTATATGCTGCATGGAATTTTAGTGATTATTGGAGTGGCAGATGTAGTTGGGCTTATATGAGTTTGATTTTTATGTTTGGATGTTTCTAGCCTATGGATGGCACAAAATGTGGTTTTTCCCAAATGACCGTTCTTCGACGGTGGTCGAATTAGTGAGGAACTTTAGTGTAGGTAGTCTAAGTGAGTGAGTTTTACTAGTAGTGGTTTTGCTAATAGGATGTACTTTTGATTTGGTGCTGATATTTTGTTGTAATCGCCAAAAAGATTGAATGATCATTGAGAAAGCATGGACTAGGTGCAAGTTACTAGACATTGTGATAGGCGGTTTTGTATGTTTATTTTATCTTGTCATTGTGGTTTTAGAAAGCACAAGTGTTGTGAGGAAGGAAGGAATACTTTCACTAGAAAGAGCTTAGCAATTTTAGTTAGCTTAAGAAGTAGTTAAGGATTCACTTTCTAGGGTTATGAGGAGATTTTACATGATTTGATGAATTCCTGATTTAGGCTTATAGCAGGTTGGATTGATTGCCAAATAATTTTCTTAATGAGCATCCTCATATTGCAAGTTCGGAGTTATGACATAACAATTAGTATATTTAAAGGTGATCTTATCATGAGAAAGATTAAATCTTAGAGCGTACTGTTTTGATCATTGTGGTGACCATAATGTTAAACAAACCACTCCCACATGGCCTAACCGAGGAAGGGGCCGACCTGGTCCAATCAGCCAGATGGATTGTAAGGTATTTCAGTGATGGAAATTGAGAGTAAAGGCTCAAACTCTGGAGTCAAGTTTTAGTTCTTTCTGTGATATTTTACCTTTTTTTTTCACCTTGTTCAATTGTCAATTAAAGTAGCTGAAACGGGTTGGACCTCAAGCCACTTACCTGTGCTAGTCAAGCTTTGCTGAGTGCTGCTCACCGAAAATGGGTGACTTAACTACAAGGTTCTGCCTCTGTTTTTAAGGAAAAGGAAAAGAGAGTACAATATAATTTTGTGGTCAAGCTTCACTAGCTTTATAGTTAATGCTTAATTGGTGATGTAAATCTGGAAAGAGTATACTTTTATTTTATTATAAAGCAGTATGTAATTTGAGATATTGGTGGCTAAAGATGGCGATGCTGTCTGACCATATAAGTCAATTTTGTCCCATGATCGTGATACTGATTGAAAGGGAACAAATTCTTCAAGAGTATTTGCTTCTAGTTGCACAACCATATTTCTATTGTGCTCTTCAAATCTCTTAGGAACTTAAGGCAATATAAACCAGTTTAAACTTGGCATCATGTTCTTTATCGAGTGATTTATTGATAGCGTGTTAGAAAATCTGAAGGTGTCATATGTTGTGTCAATGTCTTCTGAACTAATATCTTTGTTATGGTCCGGTGGTTCTTATATAAGGCATGTTCTTGTTTCAAGATAGGTTTTTTTTGGAGTGTATGTGACAAGTGCGTCAGTGTGATCAGTAACTAAACAATGCCTTTTTGCAGGATAATGTCTTCGTGCAAATGTTATGCTCAATTCAGTACCGTGTGATCAGACAAAATGCTGACGATGCATTCTATGAACTGCAAAATCCTAGAGAACAGATTCAGGCATATGTTTTTGATGGTAATCTTATAAAGTAATTTTTTTGGCTTATTCTTGTCCATTTTTCTGTTTGTTATGTGAAGATAGCCCTTTTCTCCTCTCTTTGGAATTGTGGTTCAGCTGAAGTGTTTTCTTGCATTTCTTATTTACTGCTAATTTTTAGCCTACCTCTTCTTTTATTTGTGAGATTCTAGTTGTACGTGCTGTTGTCCCAAGGATGAACTTGGATGAGCTGTTTGAACAAAAGGGCGAGGTTGCTAAACATGTACTGGAGGAACTCGCAAAGGTAATTGCTTCGAATTTCTAATATGTTCCCTTAAGGAGTTTCTTCCGTTTGGTTTCTCTTGGTCTGTTCAGAGTGCTTGGGCTAGATTTATTGTCTATCTAAGTTGTTTACCTGAAAGGAATGCAAGGATCACCTAAATTCTTTAGAACTAAAAATTTATTGACTGTCTAGTTTGCATTTCTTTTTAGGGTTTTTCTACGTAGTGCCCCTGTGTTTTACGAAATTCTACGTTGTTCCTGCCCTTTTTGAACTCTCAACATTGTACCCCTGAACTTTCTAAACATCACACAATATACCCTTACTAATAGAAAATCCTACTCCAAACCTCACTTAGCCTTCAATTTCCCAAATCATATCCCAAACCTCACTTAGCCTTCAATTTCCCAAATCATATCCCAAACCTCAGTCAACTAACAACGCTCAAAAATCCTACTTATGCCTACAGGGTAAGAAAGTTCCAAAATCTACTGTTTGATATCGTGTATAAGGGTATTTAGTGTAACGTTTAGAAAGCTTAGGGGTACAACGTGGAAATTTCAAAAAGGTCGAATACAACATAGAATTTCGCAAAACACATGGGCACCTAGGTTGCACCGATACGGGTACGGGGACGGATACGGGGACGGGTACGGGGACGGAAAACGGCAAAATCGAAAATGCAAAAAACGGGTACGGCTTGGATTCGGCAAAAAAAAAAATAACTAAATTAAACATCCATACATAAATAGTTCAAAGTTGAAAATACCAAAAAACAACTAAATTTAACGTCTTAAAGTAGATAAAACTTTGTGTTGATTCTGCACCAATTGACCCACTACCCGTGCTACTACCAATATTAGTACTGTGTTGTTGAGATTGGGATGCCATATTTGTCCTAATAAAATGAAAATTAAACACATTCAACCACAACAATTCAACAACCCAACAATCCAACACAACAATTCAACACCACAACAATTGATTAACAACCCAACAATCCAACCCAACAATTCAACACCACAACAATTCAACTTTCAACTTAACTAAATAAACAATTAACTTACTGCCTATTGAGTCAATCCTCAATAAAAAAAAAACCACGAAAAACGAAAAAAAAAAAAAAAAAAAACAAACCCGGCAAAAAAGACGAGTGAAAAAATGAAGAAATGAGGAGAGGGAGTGAAAACGAAAAAATGAGGAGAGGGAGTGAAAAAAAAAATACAAAAGCAAGATAAAAAATAAAATTCGAAAAAACAAAAATAAAAACTGACCTTCGAGAAGAAGAAATGACGAGAAGAAGAAAACCGGCGACTGGCGAGAAGAAATCAAGAAACCGGTGAAGAATTTCCAACTTCCAAAGTTCTCGACTTCCCTTCCCGTTGTGTTCGAGTAGAGATTCGTGAATTGAGGAGAACACGAGGGGCCAAAGTTCGAATTGCGAAGAGTATAAAACGACCGGCGATAAGAGGCGGCGGCGGCGAACTTAGAAACGGCCGACGAGAAGAGGCGGCGACGAATGGGCAGGGAGTTCGCCCCTTTCGCAGTGAAGAGAGAGAATCGGGGGATTTCAAAAATGAAACCCTAGATTTTGGGCCTCTGAAATTTCATTAAGCCAGGGAACGTTGGGTACGTGGGTTTGGTGGGAAATACGTACCCAACCCGTACCCGCCTTCGAGTTCCCCGTCCCCAACAACACCCCGCGTACCCAGGTCCACAGGTTCGTTCTGGGTACGAATCCCAGGCGAATCCGTACCGTACCCGGTACGTACCCGTACCCGGTACGGGAAACGGACGCTGGGAGGCGTACCCAGGCAACATAGATGGGCACTACATAGAAAAACCCTTCTTTTTATTATTCAAGTATTGAACTCCATTTGACTATTTAACCCAACCCATTTTGGAACTGTTTTCAACTCTCTTGTTGATCAAGACACTGCAATCCGTCGAAGATGAATCTCTTAAATCATCGTCGCTGAGTGCTTTAAAGAAAACCATGAAGCGGAAGTTAGAAATTATTCAAGACAATTAGAATTTGAAGATTTAGAGTTTGTACCTGGGAAAGGGGCGGGATTGAACTGATGGAAAGGTTTGGAAGAAGTTGGATTATATTGTATGTGGGGATTTGAAAGTACTGAAGACCAACAACAGAAAAATTGAACATCCATTTTTCCTAGTTTCCAATCCTTTTTCAAGTTTTTAAAAATAATTTGAATTTCGCGAAGATAGAAAAGAAGCCTTTAGGAACTGGTTTGGGGGATTTATCTCTGTTTCCTGTTATTTCAGATTTGATGTGTTCGCACTTGAAGAACAATGATTTTCTATGAATTCCTTGGGCAGGTTATGGGAGAATATGGGTACAGCATCGAGCATATTTTGATGGTTGATATTATACCTGATCCAGCAGTACGGAAAGCAATGAATGAGATAAATGCAGGTTATTTCTTCGCTTGACGTCATTATTGTACATAGGAGTGCCAATCGAGCATGATTATTTGTGAGCAACTTGAAATCGACTCAATCAAAAGCTCCGACTCTAATTGACTGGATTGGAGCTCAAACTCAACTCGAGACCTTAAATAGTCGAGTTCAGCCAGTCCCAAGACTCCCAACTGGACTCGATAAGCTCATAAATAGCTTGATGAATTTTATTATTGTTTTGTATACTAGTACCAATTTACATAGATTTTTTTTGGTTTGAAAAAGATAAAAGTTAAGTTGGTACATAAGAGTCTAGAGGAGTGAGAGGACCTTTCAGAAAAATATGGAGTATTAGACTAACTAGAAAGACCCAATTAACGTGAAAGGGAAGGTCAGAAAGACCCAATTTTTTTGGTTTCCTCAAGTTCACACTCGTCTTTTTATCCTCCTTATGGGTGCTAATTGAGTTTGTATGGCTGTATGCTCGTAAGCAACCTGAACTTGACTCGCTCAATGCTCGACTCGTTGACTCGTCTGGAGTCAAGACCTTAACAAGTCGAGTCGAGCCAGAGAATATTAAGCTCGAGGAACAACAAGACGAGTCGAGCTCAAATCAAATTGTCTTCGAGTCTCCGTTAGCACCCCGAGTTGTTCTATTTGTCTCATCGCAAATAGCATATGTGGCATATCAATACATAATGTTCAATTGTTCATGCAACTGAAATCATATGTTTATTTTATAGAATCAATTACATTTGAGCTTTTGCTCGCAAAATTTTCAGTGTTGTCCTAGAATCTTAATTGTATTTGTGTACCTCATTGTACAGCACAAAGACTTCAGCTAGCTAGTGTTTATAAAGGGGAAGCGGAGAAAATTCTGCAAGTGAAAAAGGCTGAGGCAGAAGCAGAATCCAAGTATTTAGGTGGTGTTGGAGTGGCAAGGCAAAGGCAGGCAATCACAGATGGGCTAAGAGAGAATATACTGAACTTCTCGAACAAGGTTGAAGGAACATCTGCTAAAGAGGTCATGGATCTTATTATGGTCACTCAATACTTTGATACAATCAGGGACCTCGGTAACCAATCAAAGAATACCACGGTTTTCATACCCCATGGCCCGGGTCATGTCAGAGACATCACCGAGCAGCTACGTAACGGGCTTATGGAGGCAGCAAGTGCAAACTTAGAGGGTAAATAAGTACCTTATTACGAGACATGCTTATAAAATTTTGAAATTTGGTAAATGACAATGTGTGGAAAGTATACGAGTTCTCACTTTGAATGAATAATATGGCTATAATTGAAGTAATTTTATTTTTGTAATATTTCCCTAAATTATCTGGAATATTTCTTTGGATGTTGTCCAGAAATTGCTGTTCATAAGACTATATTATTAGACCTTTTCAACGATCACAAAACAATGGTGCGAATAAGTCTTACACTAGAGAAAAGTCTCCTTTACACTTTGTTTGAAGAGGAGGAAATGGAGAGAAATGGAAGGAAGGGAAAGGGAAAAGACTAAATAGACGTATGTTAAGAAACTTTAAGAACTAGTACAGTGAGTGAATATTCGCACAACCAGTATAGTGAATCAATCTTAAAGATTAAATAGACGAAAAACTTTCAGAACAGAGAATGTAAAACATCTTAATGATGGGAGAAAAGACTCGCAAAGTAAAAGAGAATCATTGAAACATGATAAAACCATAGGACAAACGATCTAAGGCGATAAAACTAACAAAAAAGGCTTACCACTGATAAAGCCGGTGGAAGCCCGTACAAAAACCAAGAATGAGAGACATAGGTAGTTGAAAAGAAAGAAAAGAAGAGAGTCATCAGTCATGTGTGCGTAAATTAAAGACAGAAGTGTATCATATGAGACTCATAAGTTGACATAAGAAAGCCCATCCTAGTAGCAATTTCTTTGTCCAAAACTCTAACATTAGCTATTATTCATAAACTCAAGCAACTTTTTTCAACATTCTTATGTTAGATGACTTTTAATTACTGACCAAGGGAGTATCATCCAAAAAAGTCCGTGAAGGTATGTGATGAGAATGACAACCTCATGGGTATGAATTCAATCTGATAATAATTTTTTTTTAGTTCTTTGTTGTTTCACACAAAAGTATGGATTTAGAATCCATAAACAAGAGGGAAATATCGCATCTCAATCCCTAAGGGTGATGGGTATGATGTTCTATATCCAAGTTACCTCAATCAACTCTTTTTTTTCATCATTAATGACCTCAAATCCATTCCATTACATTCAAGACTTTTGGGCATGTTTTCTTCGGCATAAAACTACCGAATCAAGCGACTGAATTGAACCAACCGAACGGGCGAATTAAATTATAACTAATTAATAGTAATGATTATCGTTTAGGAGGCCCGACCGAACTGGCGAAAATAAGCTGGGGAAAACAGACCCTTAACCAAATGCAAAGAAATTCTCATTAGATCATCCAACAAAACTTACATTTATTATAGGGGTCCAACAAACTTACATAGATAATAGCTGATTTGATGATTAATGTTTCGAATTCGTTGTTACTTGTGACACCAAATCTAACATCAACTCGACAAAATTCTATTTCAAAGGTTATAATAATTTATATAAACTCATGGAACATGTTGAAAAACTTGTTAAAATTGAATTGCGAATTCTTTGGACCTAAAGATTCCCAATTCATCTCCTCGATTTCACGCATCCTCTGGACACGCTAATTGAGTCTTCCATCACTTTGTCTTAAAGCTTATAACCTTAATTAAATTCATGCACCGCCTTACATATTTAAGATCACTTGTCCGGTTTTCCCGATGAAAGTACATTATCCATCCCACTCGGAACTACACAGGTCAACGCTAGCTTGAGAGTAGAGGATATAAGGGAATCCCTACTCCCAAGCACAAGTAGGTAGTGAGCTTGAGCTTGTGAGTTGTGGCGCCATGTAGTCGCGAGGTGAGTTCCCCACCACCTCCATCAAGCAAGCTTGGTTTTTTTGTACGTGATATGTAAGACAATAATTCAACAGTTTTACTTGATACCTCATCTTTTTTTATTTGCTACATTTCTAATTTCGGAAATTTTGCCATCAATTTTGACCAATTATTTTGATTTTTTTATAAGTAAAAATATATCATGTGTTGTCTTGTTAGATTCGTCTCGATGTGTAGATTTATAATATAAAATCTTTATAATTTATAATTAAAATGCACAAGACATATTAAAGGTTAAAAAACTTCTTGAAAACCGTGCAAAATAATGTAGCAAATAAAAAAAGTGGAGTGAGTAATACTCTATCCATTTCAAAAAGTTATCACTTTGATCAATTTGTCTTTACAAAAAGATTTCAAATAGGAAGAACAAATAGATTTTAGAGGAAATTTTGTAATTTTATAAGATCATATATAAGTGTTTATTATCCATAATTCTTCTACTTTTTATATATTGCAACATTTTAACTTTTTACATCATTCACATATTATCTTTGGTTACATGTTTTTGACTAATATAAGTGTAACAAATCTAATACCACTAAAAATGTTATTGGATTTATCTTAATATTCAATATATGCATTGACAATTATAAAAGGTAAATACTATATAATAAAAATAGGATATGGTCAAATATATGAAGTTTTACCAAGCCTCGCTCTTTATACGGGTTTTCTTAAAGTGGATCCCGCCAATCATCTCTTATTTATAAAATTCAATTAACTTTAATTTAGCTAAGCTAGGAATTTTCTTATGTTTCTCTACTTGTACGGATGAGGGATACCCCCCCAAAACATGATGGAACAACGGAACAAAGTAAGGGCGGGAGAATTGAATCATTGGGCTGCTAATTATGAAACATAAAAAAATATAGCTCTAAATTGTTTGTTTGTCTCCCACAACATTGAAAAGAAATTCAATCAATTCAATGTAGTCTATGTTTCCTTAATGTCTAGGTATCAATTGGGTGTTAAAAGAAGCAACCCTTGTTTATAATACACAATTATAAGTGTATTTCTACCTCTAATTTCTTAACATGTGGTCCATTCTCATCCTAATAAGTTAAATTTAAGGGAAATGATATATGCAGTCCTAGGAGCTACATATAAAAAAATAAAAATGAAAATATTAAGCAATAAATAAGCATTAATTATATAGATTGTCAATTGACGTGTGATCGAGTCATTAATTCCTCAAATAATACTATTTCAGGAAATGTATTTAATGTTTATATGTAGCCTTAAGGGAAACATTTTTTTTTTTGAAGGGAGGGAAACATATTTAGTTGTTAATGATAATGTTAAGCACATAATCACAGATATATGTTTATTAGTGACTCTTAAAATAATAACAATTTATGTTCCTCAATACCTACATAATACTGTCAAAAAAATACTTACATAATACGTAACCAAACATACATTAAAGTTACTATTTGGATTTGCTTAAAGTGCTCCATTGTGGAAGACAAATCAATATAAGTTGGAGATTTTAAGAAGATATTATCTAAAAGCTAAATTAAACTAAATTATAACATAACTTGACTTATTTTTAGTTTAAGAGCATCAATAGAAGTTTTAAGAAGATATTATCTAAAAGCTAAATTAAACTAAATTATAACATAACTTGACTTATTTTTAGCTTAAGAGCATCAATAGAAGTTTAAGAAAAAAAAATTCAGGCGGTAATATATTCAAATCTTAAATATAGCTGATAATGCTACCATGCTCATTGCTAAGGCCCTGTTCTTTTGGACTTATTTTCAGTTAATTTCAGTTCATTTCAGTTAATTTTTGTTCAGTTCAGTTAATTTAATTTCAGTTCAGTTCAGTTAATTTTAGTTAATTTAATTTCAATTCAGTTAATTTCAGTTCAGTTCGTTATTATTATTGTTATTATTATTTTTTATTATTGTTACTATTATTATTATTATTATTATAAATATTATTATTATTATTATAAATCTAATTATTATTAATTATTATTATAATACTAAATATTATTATCATTATTATAATATATAATTATTATTATAATAATTATTATTATTAATTATTATTATTATTATAAATATTATTATTATTTTAAATCTAATTATTATTAATTATTATTATTATTATAAATATTATTATTATTATAAATATTATTATTATTATAAGTCTAATTATTATTATTAATTATTATTATTATTATTATTATAATAAATATTATTATTATTATAATTATTATTATTTAATAATAATAATAATATCAATATGTTAAGGGGTGTGCTAAATACAACACCTAATATTTTATAGAATTTAACCATGGTTAATTTTACCTTTTTTATAGATAAAAAAACATGAGATTCTTTTATAACTTCTTATTTATTTGTTGTACCTAACTACCCATTATAGTATAATAGTAGTACTTAAAATCATCAACAGATCATAGCGTATTACAATATTAGGCAGTCATATTTTTTTTTTTCGGATTACAATAAAAATAATAAGAGCAGTTCGGTGAGTACTCAATTGTGTAATTTCAAATTTATTGTCAGACTATTCAAAGTATAGTAGGAGGTCATTTCTTTTTCTTTTCCGAATTAGGGGGTCGTCATTTGTCCTATATGATTCCCCTACGAGGGGGTCATTTATCATAAATGACTCCCCTACAGGGAGTCATTTGTCATAGTTGACCCCCCCTATGAGGGGTCATTTATCATGGATGATACCCCTCTGCAGGGCGGTCATTTGTCATGGATGACCCCCTACCATGTTTAGTATGATCATGACCCTCCCATGAGGGGTAGGTTAGTCTTTTACTCTTTTTTTACTGTATTTAGCCTTTCATAGCACTTATGTATGTAATACTTATTGATTATTATAGATTATTATTATTTTAGAAAATTAAATATACAATTCAGTTTAGTTTCTCTCATTTCAGTTAATTTCATTCTGTTAATTTAATTTCAATTTAGTTAATTTAATTTCAGTTCAGTTTATTTAATTTCAATTCAATTGATTTAATTTCAGGGCAATTAATTTAATTTCAGTTAAGTTCAATTAATTTAATTTCAGTTTAGCCAAAATAAGTTCAAAAGAACAGGGCCTAAATGTCATGTTTTTAAGATGAATATAAGTTAATTAAAATTTTATTTTAGGACTATACACTTACCCAATGATTCTTCCACTGTCATATAGTGATGAGGAGAATTTTGTTGTTGTTTTTTTCTTCAATTAGAAGGATAAAAATAAAATGTATAAATTTATTTTGGAAAAAAAAATAGTGATAATGAGCCAAAACAATCCTTCTTGTTGTTAGTTTCATCCAATTAAAAAGTATACGCTAAAATCTTTCATTAGATTGTAAACCAAATACACATGGATTCCTTCCTTTGGTTTCCAAACTAGAGGTACAATTATGGTATTGGTACCTAGTATTATATTTCACCTTGCATGTAATAATGTATTATTTTCCCCTATAGCATAATTTTGTGTAGACAATTGACCTAAGGAAAACATAGATAAATTGGTCCACATGAATGGTGCACATGAATGTATTGTCCTTTGCTTGTTCCTACCGATGAATTAAATGATTTGTCTTCCATCTACAAATAAATTAAATAAAAATATTGATTTGTCGAGCCACTCGGCATTTCAATCTTATGATGCTCCACAATATAAAGACATTACAACTCATCCGATCTTTTTTTGTTTTTCTTCTGCTAGAGATCATATGTGATTAAAAGAGTTTGATATCAAAGGAAGGATCCAGGAAGCTAATCCTTAAACGAATAAAGATTAATGCCTAGATTATGCATCATTAATTTTTATAGTTTCCCTCAGCAACACCCATTATTGACATTTATTTTTATAAAAAGTTAATGTACGGTGCATCTAGGATTATCTTCATCAATTTTTATTCCTACTAAATTTTTTTTGGCAACATATACATACAAGTAAAGAACAACACAAACCCACTACTCATGGCCAAAGGCGATACAAGCAGGGGCGGAGCCAGGATTCTCAATCAGGGGTAGCATAAAAAAACTACACATTAGCGGTTCATAAATCATAATACTTAAATATAACTCACGTTAAACACTTATAACCCTTTTTTAAAAATATGGTATGATATTATTATAGGAAATCATTTCCCATGACTTGAATTCGGTCCATTTACAACTGGTGGTGTTCGATTGGTATAGAAAGTGGTGGAATTTGTACTACTGATGGTAAGGAAATGTGCTCTTATGTTACTAACTTCAATAAAGTATCAAATTTTCAAAACACTTACTAGTATATTTTTAGATACATTAATAGTTAAAATTGTGTATCGACAAATGTAAAAAGTTTTTTTTTTATTAGTAGAAAGAGGGAATTTTACATATTTCAACAACTTTATGTAAGAGGACAATATTTGGTGTAATATGCTACTTAAAATTTACAAGTGTGTTTGAGACTTTGATGAAGATGGGAAAGATATGAGGAAAAAAAAAGGTGAAAAAGGGGAAAAAAAAAAGAAGAAACAAAAAAAATAACAACAAAAACTAACATGGTATCTTAGCGGGAATCGAACTTGGGTGGTGGGAATTTCATTAAAAGACATTCAACCACTCCAACACGCGGAATCATCAGTATACATTACTAGTTGTTTGTTATATATCAGCTTCCTAATTTTTTTCCCAGTCAATTTTTTTTAATTTTTTTTAAGGGGTAGCATATGCTACCCCTTGTTACTTCATAGATCCGCCCATGGATACAAGACCAGGGACAAATCTATTATTATAAAGTAAAACATTATTAGAGTAACCAATACTAGACTTAGTACTACGAACATGGCAACCATTACTTAACGGACACTTTTTCCTTGGAAAATAGTAGAAGCATGATGAATAATGGATGAAATCATTTCTTTTCCTACCGCTGGCCAACCTGTATCCAGAAGCACAGTTAGATGATGAACATATAGTGGTCTTACTCTTAGAACTTTCCCTTGTGCCACCATACTTCACATGTGTTCGGGAGTGTGTCTTCATTCTCCTTGCTGAAATAGAAAGCCTTGAATGATGCTTCCCTCGTGAACTTCGAGCACACTAGGATGAGGCCTCAATTTTCTTCTTGATCATGGTATCATGCACAAGCTATTTGTAATACTACTCCTTACTCCATTATCCTCATCCCCATTCATGGACCAATACGAAGCCTCCATTATATTGCAGAATCCTCTTTACTTTAGTCTTCCGACTCCATATTGAAATCACTTACCTCTTCATTTTGTTTTAAACTCCCAAACATGGTCGAACCAGCCACATTCTTTTTTTTTTTTTTTTTTAAATGCCACCTTGCTCTTGGCACCAACATTAATTTGAAGACATGACTACCCTGATAGTAATCATAGAACTAGATCTAGAATTAAAGCAATGAATAGACTTTTCCTTCATTAACATTTGATAATCTTTCCTTGAGATGGAAATAAAAGAGTCCGACCTCCTTCGGTTAGCAAACCGATACTTGGGCTCTGCCATATTAGAATTTTCAAGATTGATGAGACTGTTCTCACCATCCTCCATCTTCTCTTCCCTCACTTATTCCCTCACCTCAGTAGAAGTATTTTAATTCCCTTTTGTATTTGGACAATTATGTAATCCCATGTCTTTTATACCACATACACCATGAGCTCAATTCCTATCATTCAAACCCAAAGAATAGTCCTTCTCTTGTAACTGTCCAGTTCAAAACTATCGTTCTTCTCTAGATACACTTTTACCTTTTTGTTTGGAGAAGAAAGTCCAAGGCCTAATCCTGTTGGGATATCACCCGGAAGGTGCATTTTTATTTGTTGCATAGTGAGTTTTTGATCTCCCAAAGTGTCATAGATACCTCCTGATTTCCAGGTTCTAACTTCGCAACCATCAACAAGTCCCAATAAGCCCAGTCTCTTTTCCCTAGCTCTATTGCAGCCATGACTCTTATAAACAAAGCTTTCACACTATTTGGTTTGAAATATAAGACGATTAAACAAATTCGACCTACCTGGCCTGCTCAAACTCATTTTTGTTGCTAAAAACATTCAACCATATCCTTTTCTTCTACAAATTCATATCGAGCCAGACTGATCCCTACATAGCCATATTTCTCTAGGGCATCATCAATTTTCGTTTGTTTAAAAAAATAAATTACCTTCCTCCTTTAACTCTTTTGCAAACCCAAGAACAATACACTCTGAATTTTTTGAACTTGAGATTAAATCAATAAGGAATTCACCTTCATCCATTAAATCCTCTCCTTCAGTGAGGAGTCGATTAATCTCCCCCTTAAAATTCTTATAAATCTCCTAAGAAGACATTATAAAGACCCTGAATAACTAAACCTAGATGATACTAGAAACTCAATTAGACAGAGGTTGGAAACAAACCAAATTATTGAACTAAGACACTATCCCAATTGGCAATTGATCAATATAATGATTTATGAAGTATAAATATGTTGATTAAGTCCTTCTCATTTATATATGTGCATATTAACCTAATAAAGTATGGATCCACAAATTACATTAACCGTATAGAAACAACTTATGCAAATGATTTTTTTCACGAAATTGATTAATCTATTTTTTTTTGTATTATCTCCTTCTCTTTTTGTATTTTACAACTTGATTCCTTTAAAGGTCATCACATAATACATAGAGTAAATTATCTACTGAAAAGAAAAAGTAAACTATTTCATTAAAGTTTCACCATGCCTAAATGATGAGAGTTTAGGATATACAATATGACATACTTTTACGGTTCAAATAATCACTCAATTTCCAAATATATATTGTTAGGTAGGATCTTCTCAAAAGTACAAGATATTTATCAATCTGAATTAGGCTTCAAAATCCACATATTCCCACTCCACAACTTCTTTTTCTCTAAAATGTTAAAATAAAATCTGAAATTTTAAGATATCACCATCTACTTCTCAGACAGGCCAGCTGTAATGACTTAAGCTTGTCCCATAAACCATCCTTTCAGCCACTCTATATATATATCTGCAATTTGGCCATACTTTTAAATATCACTTCATTTCTTCACATCACATTCAATACAATCTCTCTCTCTCTCTCAAGAAAAGAAAAAGTTTATAACAAAAAAAATGGCTTGTTGGTCACCTGAAAATGCTACCAAGGCTTACATCAGAACTCTCAAAATGGTAAGTTCTTTTTTTTTTGGTTCCATTTTACACATTCCTTAATTGTTTTCACGTCCTTCACATTAAAATTCCGCAGTTGTTTTCAAGTCCTTGACATTAAAATCTGATATATGTGATTTTGTGTAATGTTGTTAACAGGAAAGACAAGAAAAAGAACCAAATGCGGCAGAATTTATATCAGCCCTAGCAGCAGGAAACAATGCACAAGTAATGGTTGCAGCATGTGCCCAAAAAATGGCTACACCAAACTTGTTAGCCTTAGTTTCTGCAGCACAACAAACAGGAGGTCATGTAACCTGCATTTTCCCTACACGTGAAGAACTACAATCATCCAAACGTGCCCTTAGGTCTGATGCAAAATTTGTAAACTTTGTTGTGGGTGATGCTAAAGATATGCTTCTCAATGAGTACAAAGAGGCGGATTTCTTTCTTATTGATTGTAATTTCAAGGACTACGAAGGAGTCATGAAAGGATTGCACGCGACGAGGAGGGTGAAGAATGGTGTGATTTTAGGCTATAATGCATTTTGCAAAGGATCATCATGGCAATGGAGTGGTCTAAGGACACATTTGTTGCCTATTGGTGAAGGTTTGTTGGTCACTAGAATTGGTGGAAATAATAATGGTGGAGATGTTATTAGAGGTGAAAAAGGTGTTAGGAAGAGTAATTGGATTGTTAAGGTTGATAAATGTACTGGTGAAGAACATGTTTTTAGAGTAAGATCACCTCAAAGGAAGGTTGCTGCTGTTTTATAGGTTTAAATTATAGTAAAATTTATTATTAGGCACAAGTTTTGGTAATTCTTTTCAAGTGGTTAATTATATATATTCCACTTTTTCATATGTAGGATTTATAAAATGTATATAATCAATGAAACTAAGATGATATTCAAGATCTGAAGCAAGTGCTCAAATGAGTTTATCATGAGATCGGGTTCAGTTTGGATCAATTCGTGTTAGAATCATTTTCGAGTTAGATTTATCAATTAATTTGAGTCGATTCAAATCAAATTAGTTTATTGTTAAATAACTTATTATTATAGTTTGATCTACATCACTCACCTCACATAATTCGACCGGGTCGAATTAATATGGGAAAATTATAATTCTAGTCCAAATTGGGTCATATGATTTCAAGGTTTGATCCGGATTGGTGCTTGGGTATTAGGGTACTCAAGTATGGTTCAATTTTACCAAGTTTGTCAAAACTATAAATAGAAATCAAGAAATTAAAATTGTAGTCTTGATGATGAAAAAAAATTATATATTAATTTATTAATGAATATTAATTATCAATTTCTAACATTCAAAAGTCTTAATGGGATCAATTGGATTGAGCTTGGTAGCTATCTAGTACATGTGCCTTTTGTGAAGATTAGATTCACTAAACGAAATTTATGAAAGCAGTAGTTGTTTTTGTACTACTTCAGTATTTTGAGGAATTCTATGGAATAAAACTATGATCAGCAAGATCACTTTCTTCCCTTTTATTAGTAAACTAGTATTTTTGGTCCGGGCGATGCCCCGGGCAGTTACAAATCAAATATGTTATTATTCATAAGTTTCATAATTGATTTTATTAGCTTTTCGTAATTTTCTCTTTAGTGCGAAAATTGAAAAATGAATGTTATATCATGATAAGTTTTTTTACAAAACTTCCTAAGGGATTGGGATAAAAATAACAATGTCAATGGAATTGGGGTAAGAGTATGTAATTACCTTAATAAAAAGTGTTAGAGATCAAAAAGTTTGACTATGTCTTTATAGTTACATATAATTATAAGACTTTATTATGTTTTAGTTTGAAACATTAAACATTGAAATTGTAGTGGATTGGTGGTTAAAGTCTCACATTTCATTTCAAGGTCATGTGTTCAATTCCTAAGTAGCTACACACTTGTTAATATTTTATGAGATCATAAACATGTGTATTAGAAAATTGAGAAGAGTGTCACGTGGCACCGCTCCTTTGATAGGAACGTCTTTTAATATATTTGTATAGAATTATCACTAAAATTGAAGGTAGATGAAAAAATCGCTAGCGTAGAAGAACAATGATTTATTCTTCATCACTTGTGTTGAATTTTTCCCTAGGCAAGATGATAGTCAATTACTCCTTATTTTATGCTAAGATTCCCAGTTTGACTTTACATATATACAAATTAAGGAACATCATAAGGCTTGGTTTGTTTGCCTTTAAATTTTGGCTATGTTTGGTTGGAGGGAATCTAGAAAACGAGTTTTCTTAGTGCTCGTTTGGTTGACAGGAATTTATGTAGGCAATGAAAATTTCCATGATTTTCTCATTTGGGAAGTTGTTTGGTTGACAGGAAATTGAGAAAATGGGTGCAATTCTGCAGGAAATTGAAATTCCCACAAAATGTGGGAATTTAATTACACACTCCCCCTTGGTCAATCGGAATTCCCACATGAATTGCAAATTCCTGATGTCAACCAAACATATTTAGGCCATTTCCTAGTAATTACATAAGGGGAGGAATTTCCTAGGAAATGAAACTTCCTACCGGAATTAAATTCCCATGTATACCAAACGAGCACTTATTTTACCTTGTTGGGTTGTGAGGACTGAGTATAATTTTCTCTGGTTAAAAAGAGATTTCCAAGCAATGGAAATTTTTATTCCTTGTTTAAAGAAAATATGCTGCCACACATACCTTTCCATCTTTTACCTTCCTCCTCTTCCCTTCATCTCATTCCTTCCATCACCCCCTCTGATTCTTTCTAACTTAAGGAAATGAACAGGAAAAAAAGGAAAAAAAGAACTTTAAAAATTGATTTCAATAAAAATCAAACGTTAAATGGGACTGGATAGCATCTGTGAATGGAGGAGAGTTGGACCACTTACAAGACCAAAAGAGGTTCCACCCTAAAACCAATTGGCAATAGGAGGATTAACTCCTCAAATTTATTAAGTTGTTTAATCCTCTCCTCATGTTCAATGTGGAACAACACTTACAATCACATCACATGTGGTTACTCGTGGGATCTCAACGAACCTTGTTATGACTTATGATAAACAATACAGTTTAGCTAGCTTTGTAATGCATTGAAGAATTGACAACTCCAAGGATGTACTACCATACATAAAGTAACATGTACATAGTCACCTATGCCAACTTGTACTAGACAGTGAACATGTTGTGCTTGCGCGCTCTCATGGATGCTCTGACATAGATACATCAGTTAGGAGATAGATCTGGCTTTTATATTTATCAGCTTTATAAGACTTTGTTATATTTGATCAATGAAATTTTCCATTCTACTTTCTCTGCGATTCTTAATAAACAATTAAAACGCAAATAAATACATTCTGGCTCATGTGATTACTGATTATTAACAACAGAAGAAACAAGTTGCCTTTGACAGTTCAAATGATATTCTCCCCTCCAACTTAAATTATTTTCTTATCATATGATCATAATGTGCTGGCCAATAACTACAAGTAATTACACCATATCAGATAATTAAAATAATTTCAAATATATATATAAAATAAATAGTTCTGACATGGAAGAGAATCTAAATACAGGAAGATGCACGAGTGTATACGTAGGACCACATAATTTTTGTTCAATGAATAGGTCTAGTCTTTTTCTTTTTTCTAAATTCAACAATGGTGGCCTTTGGTCCCATGAAAGTCTTATCTGTATATCCGAAATAATAGACAATATTAAATTCAATGCATCTCATCGAGGAGCACAAATTCATTGAAGGGGAGAGAATAATCACAAGAAATGTAGGCAAATGCAAAGAAATTAAAATCCATGTTGGAAGTTCTTTTTAGGGAAAAAGTTTGAGCTAGTTTCTTGTTATATCATTGACTCAGTTAGATCACTAAAATTTTGTATCTTGGTGAATAAAATAATTGTATGTCTATAATGTTAAACTTTTGTTGGTAAATAAAGGGTGGTGGAGAGTTGGGATTATATATGGAGATTTTAGAAATAGTCCAAAGGTCAACGGTAACCTCGATAGAGAGTACTAAAAGATAAAGGTTTGCAAGAGTATATAACACTTGACATAAGATAATAGAGGCAGAGAATCTATATAGACAACCACCGAAGATAGACTCGTGCCTCTTCTTGACTCATGCAGCGGACTCTTATTTTGTTGTTGTAGTATTGTTTTTTGTTTAACTAATAGTGAACTGACTTACTGGATCAGACCGTTTGATACAAGAATTTTGCGTTTAATATTGCAAGAGGGACAGCGAGACCAACTATTAAATAATGTGTCATGACGAGGAGGATTGGAGGAGGCAATGCTAGCAGGAACAGATCTCTGTGGTGTGTTTGGGAGGCAACGCGAAGACTGAATTCTGCCAAGGGAACCCTATTTTTTTGGAAGGAAGGTGGTTGGAAGATAGAAGGAGGGTTCAGAAAAAATGAATGACTTTTTTTGGGGGGGGACATTATGATCATATAGTAAAATGGCAGGAATGGCAGAGTTGGAAGTGGTGATAATATTGTCAGAAATCTCTTAAAGAGATGTTAGTAATAGAGAAAGGGGGGAAGAAACTAGAAGATGAACTGTAAGATAATAAAGAAACAAATAAAGTATGGGAAATGCATGGGATAGTTGGAAACTTTCACATCTGATAGTAACTCTTTGCTTTGGTTGGTTCTTAACATGTAGGATGCATGGCTCAAGTTATCTTATCTGTTTGTAAGTGAATGTCCCAGTTCCAAATGAACAAAACTGAAACACAGGATTGATGGGAAGCACTTATTCATTTATTTCTCTGGCAATGTATACTTTTATGTGTACTCTGATAGCTGTTTGATGAAGGTTAAGAGCAGGATATAAAAGCTGTAAAATTTTCTGATATTCTGTAAATGAACTGCTGCTAGCCTGCTACTTTGTGTTTCATTGAATTTTTATTTTGTTAGGCTTATCATTAGGCTAAGAAAACAAAATGTATGTCGTTCGAGGATCGGTCAGGTATATAGTACTCCTATACAACAAGTTTCAGATCACTCGATTTTTTTTAAAAAATCAAATCACATACATTCAACTTTGTACATAGGGTTTAAATTCACCTTACTTTGGGATGAATTAGGATTCTGTAATATAGGTACATAATATTGGGAATGATCGTCCAATAGAGGTCTTTATCCAGTTGCTTGACAAATGCCCAATATGAAAGGCCCAACAACTTGAGCTCTGATACGTACCATGATAAACTTCATTGGGCTTTGGGCCCCTTCTTGGGGCCATTACAATTATGTTAGGCTAACTTTGTTCCAAACAGATCTTCAACACCTTCCATCTTGCATTTCATAGGATCGGCCGAATGCTTCCATGATAAGTTTGATTGGTGAAAATGGGCTTGGGAACCCAATAAGGAGGAAGAGAGTTCGGGCCGCATACAAGCTACAGTTAAAACAAATTGGCAATAGTAGGAGTAGCTCCTCTAGCTTATATTGTGGTACTTTCTCTCCTCTTTCTCCAATGTGGGACAACTCACATGTGCACAACAAACACGGGATTCAACAAAATCACATACATTCAACTTTGTACAAGGGGCTTTTTTGATTTGGGATGAACTGAATTTGTTTTAACCAATTAAGTTTTTGTGAAACATGCATACTTATTGTACTTCATTGGTAAACGAGGGCAAATAGGTTGAATCATAGGCGTCGAGAGAATTACTTTAAGAGTCCCTACTACCGTAAAAGTTGTACTTTTCACTACTTTGTACAAGGGATTTTTTTGTACTCTTCACTATTTTGTACAACAAGTACTCCTATACAACAAGTTTCAGATCACTCGAAATCACATAAATTCAACTTTGTACAAGAGGTTTTTTTGTTTTGGGATGAATTGATTTTGTTTTAGACAATTTTATGTGAAACATGCATACTGATTTTAATTTATTGGTAAACAACAACAAATAGGTTGAATCATAGGCGTCGTGAGAATTATTATAAGAGTCCCTACTACCATAAAAGTTGTACTCTTCACTACAATTATCTAAGGTATATAGTACCAAAATATGTACCACAAAAAAATAGCTTTGAAGTACTATTGCAATTTGCACAAATACAAATATACAATTCCCGTACCATTATAAAATCGGGATTGGAGTGTTTTGTTGATCCTTCAGATGGCAAGATAAAACTATGAGTTCCATAAGAAAAAGACATCATTTTAACTACCATAAATCTATAATGTCTTACCATTACACGTTACAACGACCCAAGCCATGGTATATGCACCAAAATCATGCATAGTTGTGTATTAGTTATCACCAACAAGTATTTCAAGTTAATCTGCATGCGCTCATACAATGTTTGACAATGTACAGCCAACATAATGGAATTTCGATTCTTTAGTTGATCCTAATATCAAATTATCAACTATGAGTTCCTCTTTACTATATATACAATCAAGCTTGAAAAAGATACCAAGTAGTACACACATATCCTTAATAATATAATTACCAAGCCTTTATTAATTAATCTCCCTTGACAAACTAAATATAGTAATTAATCAGCTTATTAACTATTGAGTGCAATGCACATAATAATACCCTCTCTTTGAAGCAGACCGTACAAATTAGTAGTACATACAAGGAATTTAGTACAAAATAGTTTTGCATTGGCTAATTAGTGTAATACTTAAATCACTAACCCTCCAATATTAAGATTACAGGAACAAGTTAGCACCAAGCTGAAGCAAGGTTTTCCGAAAGATTTAAACTTGGCCATTACAATGTGTGTCTCCTAGTCAGTTCTCAGGACCAAGAAGATTTATAATTTATACACTTGGCCTCTGATGATGTGGGTTTTAAATTTCAAGATTGTCCAATAGTAGAACAACATAACAGCTAATATTGGTTAATTTACATCGGAAATGGTGTAACGTCAGAAATCATCGTGTTCATAAGATATATAGGAATCAAATCAAGTTGCTAATTGTTTGGGATTATAATAATATAATCCTAATCTATACTTCAATTATTTTAAATTGGTGGATGTTGAGCACGTCGAAAGTGACAATAGTGAATTGCCTGAAGTTTTCTAATACAATAATGGCACAATGCCAGAGAATAGAGATACAATCCTCTCACAAGTCTTGTAAATAAGGAGTTAGAAGAATTAGACTCTATATGCAACGTGTCACATGATCACTTGATAATGTGATATTGAGGTTAGTGATAATGCATATATGATGGTGTAAAATGGCCTCATGGAGCCCTTCAAAAAAAAATGGACTCATGGAAAACTATAAGCTGAGTTGCACGGAAATGGAACACAGATGTCTAGCTCCTTGAGATTTTCTAAATGTGGACAAGTTTCATGTCCAAAAAGAAGATGTTATTTCTGTATATACTGATGATGAACATATGTGGTTACTCATAAGCATTACTAAAGTCATAGTATATGGAGTTACTAATAATTATATTCTATCGGATTATTTTTCTCATAATAATGCACCAATATTTAAGCTTGCGATGCGTCACACAAAACACAGGCTTATTTTATATATTATATTTCCATTGTTTAAGAAGTAAGTAATTAATTGTATCATATCAATTATAAGAACGTAGAAATTTGTTTTTGACGACATCATTGTATAAGTGACTTCAGGAAATAAATTGGTTAGCCTATGAGATTTGCTACTGCCATTGTTACAAAATCAAATAGAAACAAAAATGCCAGTTGGCATGTCAGTGCTTCATGTAACAACCATCCTAATTATTATTTTTCCTTTGCCACCTATATATACGTACCAACTTCTCTACGAAGCTTAAGGCAATGCATGTGTGTAAAGGGAAGCAAAATCTCAATCTTTAAAAAAAAAAATGGAAGGAAAGTTCACAAACTGGTCAGCTGAAAATGCAACCAAGGCATACCTCAAAACTTTAAAAATGGTAAGTTTTAAGGCAACAAGATAAACCAATTTTTTCCTTCCTATATTATCATTTTGTTCTTAATACTTACTTTGTTTTTCCTTTGATGTAATGCAGGGGGTTAAGAGGCCTACTGAGCCAGATGTATCAGAATTTATCTCAGCAATAGCAGCAGGAAATGATGCACAACTCATGGTAGTCGCATGTGGTGAGGACACAAGTCCTACCACACTACTAGCCCTTATAGCCGCAGCACACCAAACTAGAGGACGCGTAATTTGTATATTTGACTGCCTGAATAAATTACAATCAATCAAACAATCACTTAGCCAAGACACGATAAACGTTATCGAATTTGTCGTAGGAGATGTTGAAAGACTAATCCTCCAAGACTATAAGGAAGCTGATTTTGTATTAAACGATTGTAAGCTCAAAAACCACGAATCGATACTTCTAGCAATGCAATCTTGTAGTGGTAACAAGTGTAAAGGGGGTATGGTTTTGGGGTGTAACGCATTTTCTTCGAGCTCATGGGAATGGGCCGGGGTGAGGACTCAATTGTTGCCTATTGGAGAAGGGTTGTTGGTGACTAAAATCGCGGGTGCTAATGAGAAGAGAGAACGAGGTAGAAGTAGTAGTTTTGGAAGAAAGAGTCATTGGGTTGTTAAAGTAGATCAACATACAGGAGAAGAACATGTGTTCAGAGTAAGATGCTCTAATGGGAAGGAAATTGATGATTAAGTATGGGATTAGTTTGTTTAATTCTGCGGGAAGAACCATAAGTCTTGTTTTTATTGCATTGGTTCATGGCATACGTATAATTAATCAATTGTAGTTGGATTACATTCTTTGGAAGGTAATGAGTTGTATATATAATATATATGTTGTATGTTCTAAGAGTTATTAGTGTGTAATGTGATATTACTATGCTTTATGCATGCCTATTTAATATTTATGCAAGGGAAAGAGACACCTTCTTTCCATGGTTGATTAGCCTACTTCTCTTTTGTCTCCTCTTTCTCCCAATCTCGAAATAGAACACCTATTTTGCATACAAGTAACATTTACGATCCAAAAGTGTCGGACGGCCCAAATTAAAGTGGTTGTGGACTTGTAATCTTCCGGAGAGAAATATGCAAGTTGTTGCCTCAAAATGACCGTTTCCCGAAATCTTCACTTTTCAGGCCCAAGTAAATGAAGGGCCAAGTCTCCACATAAATCATAAGTTTCGTTAGACCAATGGATGTAGCTGGAGTTGAGCACAGGCCATGCATGCTGGTCCAGATGCCAGACTAGCGAGTCTTATTCCGTATTGGGTCGTGCAAGGCACTGACCAAGGAATAATCGTGTTATCAATAGAGTTGATCAAAGTTAACCCTGGCCCGGAAATTTCTGGGCCCGGGCAGATTTTTTGGGCCAGCCCGGATTTTTTTGGGTTTCGGACGGGTATTGAGAAAGTTAAAAATGACATTTTAGTTGAAATTTTGGCCCGAAAAACCCGTTGTTTATGGCCCGAAAAAGCAGGTCTTTGGCACAAAATTTTGGCCCGAAAATTGCCCTGGCTCGGCCCGACTAATGGGCAATTTTTTTTTGGCGCGGCCCGGCCCACCATTTTAAATGGGGCCATGCGTCGGCCAACCTACCTGTCGTGTTAGTGGGCCTCTCTCAAGAGTTTCATTTTCTTTTTGGTCAGAGTTTAAAACTTTTAAGAGAGGCCCGCTTACTCGACATGTTTCACTCTCTCCTCTTCCTTGGTTGTTGACTTGTTGTACCATTTTCATATCTTGCGAGTATTACTAAATGGATGAAGTATGTTTTAAGAATTTAAGATAATAAAATCTACTCTGAATCATTGCAAGTATTTTCCAAGTTATTAACTCAAAAGTTGCTATAATAGGTAATTGGAGGGAACATTTGATTCGATTTAGCTCATGATAATTAGTTTGTTTTAATGACTAGTTGTTCCAAACACTTTAAATCAGTTCAATTTACAACTTTTGACGAGCAATTATTCAGTTTTTAGCTGCATACCTTTTGAATTTGTTTCGTTGAATAATGTCTTATTATAAATCTTCATACCCAAAATCTTATTAAGAATTTGTATAGAAAGTTATAGGAAATCAAGATGACTTTTCTAAAGGCAATTCTTTCCAATATTATAAAATTACTTTTATCTTACAATAAATTTGTGTAAAAACCGTTTTACTTAAGACAATAAGACTTGTTCTGACGTAAGATAATCACGGCACTTGCTCTGCACCACCCAATAAAAGGAAGGTTTCAATTTCTTTGGCTAGCTTCTTGGCGTTCTCAAAAAGAATTTTGAATCGATACTACTAATATTTTGGCGAAAAAATATGTTTGCAAAAGTGAACAAACAGAAGAGGTTAAGAGGAAGGAAGACAAAAACAGTAGGACAAACAAATTTAGGGATTTGTATATTATTCTGATTGTCACATGATTGTCCTAGAACTTGTTGCTGGCCATGCTGGGGTACTACTTGCTAACCTAGTTTCAAAAGAATCACCCTATGCTATATATTTGTCTTATATCTTTGTGTTTTCTCTTTCCCTTATGTTACTATTTTTGCATAAAACGACGTGCCTACTTATAGTTATATCATTATAATTTCAATTTATATGAATGCAAGGATTGCAACAAATCAAGTATCTCCAATGACAAAGAGGAGACATAGGTTTCTCTTTTTCTCTCTCTTCTCTCTCTTTCTCTCTCTTCTCTCCTAAACTCTAGCCTCCATTAGTGAATTTCAAATAGGCTTCCATCGATTTTATCGGTGGATAGCCCCACCTTAATTTTAATTTTCATTATTGTTTAGCTTCGTTTGTGTCGTTATTGTTTGAATAATACTTCCTCCTTTAAAGAGGGGATCGTTTCTCCCTTGAAAGAAAGGGTTTATTCTCTTCTCCTTGGGAGAGACTTTAGTTTACTACTTTTGTTTCTAGATGAATTATTGTAATTTTGGATCATTGATGAAGAATTATGTGTTACAATCAATGGTATCAGATTTAATTCTATTTCAAAACTACAACATATCGAAAGACCTCCTCGTTGAAGGTTGTATCAAACAACGATGTGGAAGAGCGTATGCATAATTGTTAGATCTACTACACAACGATCGTGGTTTTGTAAATTCTGAATTTTATTTGTTCAAAATTGTTATGTATTTGTTAGTCCAGATTTCTATTGTAGATGTCGTATGACTCTTTTATTAATGAATTAATTTTACTTTCAAAAAAAAAGTATCTCCAATGACAAACACTTGAAAACATGATATGTATTATATTTCTGATTTTTTATTATTATTATATGTTCATCTTCATTCATTATACTAGTATGTTGCATTACTAATTTCTTTACTTCTTTTATATTTATTTTTTTTTGACATCGAGAAAACGTACATTAATTAAAAAAAAGGTAGTACAGCCTAATGCTATTACAACCAAACATAAAACAAAGCATACAAAACTAAAGGAGCTTTATGAGCTCTTACAAACCATATAAAATAAAAACAAGGAAAACCGATAAAGAGTCGCATGATAAGGAGGTCCTTGCTGTTCAATGATTGTGATGATTGAGGCAAAACTGATAGAAGTGGTGGAAAAAGCGAATCTCGTTCACGATTCGGACAACTAGCAACCAACGGCGAGCTTCGCATCTCACCGTATGAGCAATCCCTACAACCTTCTATCGCTTGGAATTCTTGGCTCATGAGTATGTGAAGAGTCACGGTCCTAGGTGACTCATTACTCTCTTGCGAGAGTAGTGCAGGTTTCTCCTTTAGGTAGGAGAACCGCATTTGAGTTGGCGCACTGGCCTTCAGATTTGATTTTTTTAAGGCAAAGATCATTAAGATCAATGATAAGCTAAGAACAGAGCTAAACATGTTCAGCTCTCGAACACAACTCCGATTTGAGAAACCGAAAAACACACGTCCTAACCATGAAGATTTTTCATCACCTTGCCCACGCTCACACTCCTTATACCTAAATTCTAAGGTAGTACCATCTGTAACCAACTCACAAACACTTTGTGACTTCCACAACCAACCACGAAGAACAACTTCTGCAACTCGAAAGACACAACTAACTCTAATTATTTGGATATTGACCACGCATACGAAGTTACAACCCAGCAAACGTATATTTAACATAGCTAAGAACCAAAAAAACCAGGGGAAGGGGGAGGGGAAGCCTGAACCGAACACTAGGGGGAGGGGGAAAGGGAAACCCGAACCAAACATCGGGGGGAGGGGAAAGGGAAGCTGAACCGAACACCGTGGGGAGGGGAAAGGGGAGCCCGACGCACACTACGGGGAAGGGGAAGGGAGACCGACTCAACTACTGGGGAGGGGGAAAACCGACGTCAACTCAAAGGAAACGAAACAGGGGGTGGGGAGGGGAAACCAACGAACAGGAAACGGGTAGGGCGGATTCGCGAAAGATGGGGGAAAGGCGGTACACGCGGCGGGGGACGGGCGGGGGAGATTGGGGAAAGGGAAACCTACTACGAACGCTACAACTAAAGGACAAGGGCAGAGGGGGCGGGCTTGCCGGCGGCCGTGAGGGGCGCGTGCTCAGGCCGGCCACCGGCGAGCCTGCGGTGGCGGCGCGCGACTTGGAGGTTTCTAGGGTTTTTTTTGTTTTGAGGGTGTAGAGAGAAAAGCGGTTGGGTTCCAATACTTGTCTACTTGTAGCTAGTTGTTGTTCCTTTTACTTCTTTTATAAATACATAAAGATGAGGTATAAAAGTATATTTTTCTTCTGAATGGTATATTAAATTCTTTAGCCTATAGTATGTGCTTACGATTTACTTCCTCTGTTTTTTTATTAAGTGATTGACTTTCCTTATTTTGATTTGCCACAATAAGTGAATGATTTTCTTTATTCGGTAAAAAATAACTTCATTTCTACTACAAAACTGCCATCACAAAATTGTTGTTCCCTTTTCAACTTTCTCTCTTTAAATTTGTTAAGAATTGTGTCATTTCTTTCTCAATCACTTAACAGAAAATGGAAGAAATATTTAGCCTACCTTTTCACCTCAAAAAAAGAGAGAAAATATTTTGCAACAAGTTCACCTCAAACTCTCAAAGATATATTGATATTAAAAAGAATATGTATGCAACAATCTTACTACTAGTCTCTGTCCATATCGAGAACTCAAACCCTTCTTGGCTTTCTCATGGAAATGTCTATGTACAGGGGGCCAAAAATCTGGCATTTTGTAATGAGACTATTATTAGCAAAAAGATTAGTGACTGCAAAAATTGGACCATGCTACTATGCTAGTATTAGTTATGACAAAGTCGAGGAAATTACAAGGCATGAAAAAGACTACTGCCTAATTTTATTTTATTTTGTGGGAGGAAAAATAATAGCAATTTCACTCTATGGTAATGATGAAAATAGAGACAAAAAGATTACGAGTCAACTTGGTGTCCATTAATCGAAGACACAAAATCATGGATGATTGATATCTATAATGTGTTCAAGGTTTATTTGGGGACTATTGCTTCAATGTGAAGTAGTCAAGTTCTTAAGTATAATTGTGTGACTATGTTGTTACATGTATAATTGATAGGACGTCTCAATTAAAATACTTCCTCTATTCACAAAATAGCTTCCATTTTCGGAACATAAGTTGTGGGTTATACTCTATAAAGTGGGCAATTTTTATTTGAAATACGGGAGTGCTATAATAAATATTACTAATTCTAAAGAGTTTTGTACATAACTAGTTCTTGTCCCGGGCGATACGTCCCAGATTATTTACCAACATGCATTTGAAATCTTCAAAATTAGAAATATTATATTGTCTTTAAATGCTTTATTCCCCCACAAAAACCATACATGAGTATTGTAATGTAGTTGGTTAGTGCATTAGCATACTGAATAAGAGGTCATGGGTTCGAGTCTTAAAATATTTTTATTGTTTAATGTCTCATTTGATTGTGTGGGGGAGGGAGAGTACGTGTGGCGTGGCAGTTTGTTTATCTTGGGTTTTAGATATATATATATAGATGTGTTAAGGTTTTGTCAAATAAAGTAAACTCCTCAAATCTCTCATTAAACTTTGGAGAATATCTATATACAACCTAATAGGAGAAACCATGCTGAACTATAATCCCTAACAACGTTACAGATAGGAATATAATAAGGCATACTGAACTAGACTCCTTAGCAACATAATACTCCTATACTCCCCCTCAAGTTGTAGCATGGATATCACAAATGCCTAACTTGCGGAGTAGAAAACCAAATGGCGTCTTCCCAAAGCTTTTGTCAAAATATCTGCTAACTGATGTCCAGTAGGAACATAGGAGGTAGAGAGATTACCAGAAGTCAATTCATCTCGAACAAAATGACAATCTACCTCAATATGCTTCGTATGATCATGAAAAACAGGATTTTTGGAAATATGTATAGCAGATTGACTATCTGAATACAATCGCATAGGCTTAGGGTGCAAAACACCAAGAGAAAATAACAAATACTTCAACCACTTTAACTCACAAGTAGTAACAGCCATAGCCTTATATTCAGCCTCTGCAGACGAACAAGCTACAGTAGGTTGTTTCTTAGTCTTCCAGGAGACAAGAGAACGACCCAAGAACACCAAATAACCAGTAACAGAACGCTGAGTCAATGGACAAGCAGTCCAATCACTATCACAAAAAGCAGTAAGTTGCATATTACCTAAAGGTCGCAACACAATACCCTGGCCTGGACTTCCTTTTAAATAACACAAAACACGAAGTGCGGCATCCCAATGACAAACCTGTAGGGCAACTAGAAATTGAGATAGAGTATGCACAGCATAACTTAACTCAGGACGAGTAACCGACAAGTAAACCAATCGGCCAACTAGGTGCCGATACCTATCAGGGTGCGCAAACGGGGACCCCTCTGCGGAAGTGAGACGATGATTTTGCTCCATAGGTGTGTCAATGGGTTTGCATCCCAACATTCATGCTTCTGTCAAGACATCCAACGCATACTTACATTGGGACAAAAAAATGCCATCCTTACTCCTAGCAACCTCAATGCCTAAGAAATATTTCAACACACCCAAATCCTTCATATGAAAACATGAACTTAAATATTTCTTAAAGCGAACAACAACATCATGAGATGAGCCTGCAATAATTAAATCATCAACATAAACAAGAACATGAAGAGCAACATGTCCCTGAATAAAACTGAACAAAGAATAATCTGCAGCAGACTGTTTAAAACCATATGACTTTAATGCCAGAGAAAGCTTAGCAAACCATTGTCGAGGAGCCTGTTTCAAACCATATAAATACTTTCGCAGCCTACAAACTTTTCCGGGAGGAGCTCCACGATACCCGGAGGAAGTTTCATACCGCATAAACTTCTTCATGCAAATCACCATGTAAGAAAGCATTATGAACATCCATCCGATGCAATTCCCAATCAAGAGATACAAAGAACAACTAAAAATAAACGAACAGTACCCATTTTTGCAACAGGAGCAAAAGTTTCATTATAATCAACACCGGCTACCTGTCGATTTCCATGGATAACCAATCGACCTTTCAACCGTTCAACCTCACCAGTTGAAGTGTATTTAATACGATACACCCAACCACTACTAATAGCTTTCTTACCTGGAGGTAGATCCTCCAAACTCCAAGTGCCGCTATGCTCAAGAGCAGCAAGCTCCTCCTCCATGGCCTTACGCCAACCAGGATGTTTCACAGATTCCTGAAAACTTTGAGGCTCCTTACCCTTATTAACAGCTGCTAGAAAACATCTATGGCGAACAGAAAAATTATTATAATCAACATAACAAGCTATATCAAAAGGCATACCTGAAGAACGTGATGGAGAAGGAGACGCAGTAGATGGTTTGGAGTCATTATTTTCACACACCACTGTATGAGTAACAAAGTCCCGAAGCTTACAAGATTGTACTTTTGTGCGATGACCACGGCCTAACAATTCACAAGACGATGAACTCCCCCTCAAACCAAGAGTCGGGGAGGTGTCGCACAGCACATCACCAATGCGCACATGAGTCGGAGATGAAGTACCAACATCATCATCAAGAGTACGAGTGGAGCGTGGGCCAGGAACGACTCTGTCATCCACAGCCACGCCAGCACCATCATCACCAATACGCGGACCAACGTCCGTACCATATCCACCATCATCAAATACATCGTTTGCCCAAAGTGACGGCTGGGAAAAATATAAATCCCACTGTTTTCGTTCCACACCCGAAAGAACAGTAGGATAGGGGAATTGATCCTCAAAAAATGTGACATCCCGACTCACAAAAAATTCAGAAGTTTCAAGATCATAAAGCCGCCACCTTTTCTTACCAAAAGGGAACCCAAGAAACAAAAAATGACGAGATCGAGAATCAAATTTATCCTTTGCACGAACGATTTACAGCATAGCACAGATGACCAAACACACGAATCGCATCATAAGAAGGTTTAACACCAAACAAACATTCATAAGGTGTTTTACCCTTCAACACAGGAGTAGGGTTAAGATTTATGAGATGAACGGCTGTAAGGATACACTCCCCACAAAAAGATTTAGGTAATTTAGCCTGAAACCTAATAGCACGAGCTACATTAAGTATGTGGCGATGTTTACGCTCCACCCTACCATTCTGTTGGGCAGTATCAACACAAGATGTCTGATGAATAATACCTTTCTTGTTAAAGAAAGATGCAAGACTTAAAAACTCCTGACCATTATCACTCCGAATCACCTTAATTATCTTATTAAATTGAGTTTTAACCATAGCATAAAATTCTTGCAACAATTGTTTTGCCTCATATTTGCCAATCATCAAATAAACCCATGTAGCACGGGAATAATCATCAACAATGGTAAGAAAATAACGAGCATTGCCAGTAGATACAATGCGATTAGGACCCCAAATATCACAATGAACGAAATCAAAAATCTCTGTAGCTTTATTAATACTTATAGGAAAACTGTTTCTCGGTTGTTTTCCCTTAAAACAAATGTGACAATCAAGAGAACAACCCTAATTAGAATGTTTATTACTAGCTACACAAGGAAAAGCAGAAATAACTTGCGTAGAGGGGTGACCTAAACGCCGATGCCATAGTATACTCAAATCCGGAGCCTGAACAGTATTGGCTTGCAAACCACGAGCACGAACAAGTGTGAAAATATAGACTCCATTAAACCGCGTCCCCGCTCCAATCAGGTTCTTCAAAGTGCGGTCCTGTATGACACAAAACTTGTCAGTGAAAATAATAAATAATTTATGTTGTTCGAGTAATTGCGAAACGGACAACAAGTTATAGGTAAGAGCAGGAACATATAAGACATTATGCAGAGCAAGATCATTAGATAAGACAACTGTTCCTTCCTTTGTAGCGGTAGTATTTTTCCCGTTTGGTAAACCAACAGGGGAAGAGATATCAGATAAATCAGTAAATAAGGCCAGTTACCCGACATGTGATTAGAAGCGCCACTGTCCATGATCCAATCATTATAATTAAACATACCCGAAAGTTTATCAAAAGCCGTAGACACCTTTGAGCTCTTGAGAAGAGAAAGAGGTTGAGACCATTGATCATCCGTCAAGGTCGGCACACTCGAACGATCATTATCCCCAACAAGCGGTGACCCAGCGGAGCGGTTGTTACAGGCAGTACCAGCGAACCCACCTCGGGCACCACGACCACCATTACGGCCACCACGGCCTCCACGCCCAGTACGACCACGCGACCACGGAGTGACTCGGGAAAACCATGAAGAGAGTAGCAGGTTTCCTTTTCATGGCATGTACGCCCGCAATGAGTACACTTGCGAGGCTCCAAATGCCCAGCACCATCCTCGGACCGACCAGACGAGGTTCTCGACGCAGAGAAACCAACAGCAACGACGCGGGATTGATCCTGACCATCCGACACGGCTTGTTGGCGCTCATCAGACACCAGCTTCGCATAAGCAATATTAAGGAATGGAAGAGGATCTTGCATAAGA
Source organism: Beta corolliflora (assembly GCA_947648045.1). Classification (NCBI taxonomy): domain Eukaryota; kingdom Viridiplantae; phylum Streptophyta; class Magnoliopsida; order Caryophyllales; family Amaranthaceae; genus Beta; species Beta corolliflora. Next base: position 109,743 of record CANSZD010003380.1, on the reverse strand, counting down.
AGACCTGAAATAACAGTAGAGAATTTCTTTGAATCGAGGCCAAGACAACAGATGTCAAGAACTCAGTTTCTTGTAAGGTTTGATAAGCAGCAACAAGCCGAGCATGTGCAGGGTTGGTAGTTTGCAATAACTCGTAATTCATCCTGCAAACGACGGAGCTCACCATAATAGACAGCAACCAGATGACCGCGTTGTTTACAATCGCGTATCTGATTCTTCAATTCAAAAATACGGGGGCCATTACCAAGGGAATAACAGTCCTGTAAATCATCCCAAAGAGACTTGACATGGTCGGGAAACCGCATGGGTGGAGCGAACCGAAACATCTAATGTATTAAAGATCCACGCCACCAACATAGAATTCACGATGCCCCATTGAGCATAATCGGGTGATGTCGAGAGAGGCTCAGTGATAAGGCCATCAATAAACCCAAGCTTGTTCTTCGTACGAAGATTATTGCGTGGAGACCTAGACCACTCCTCATAATTATCACCAGTAAGAAGAATAGGACTTATAACATATCATGTGCCTTCACTTGGGTGAAGATAGTAAGCCGAGAATGGCTCATAACGTGGTGACTTTGCTGGCGTTTCGGACTCGGCAAAAGGCATGGCCGAAGATATGCAAACCAAATAGTGGAAAAATTGAATCTTTGAAAAAAAAAATTAATCTCTAAACATAGAGTGGTTGTGATACAATGTTAAGGTTTTGTCAAATAAAGTAAACTCCTCAAATCTCTCATTAAACTTTGGAGAATATCTATATACAACCTAATAGCAGAAACCATGCTGAACTATAATCCCTAACAACGTTACATATAGGAATATAATAAGGCATACTGAACTAGACTCCTTAGCAACATAATACTCCAATATAATGAGCAAGAATATACCATTATTTTCTTGATGATAGACAATAACAACATCCCTTATTGATTGATGACATATTTAGTCAATTCCATATTTAGTATTTCTTTCGTTTTCTTTTAGTTGTCTATATTGACTTTTGACTCAATTTACTAATATTGTTTTGATCCTCTTGTATTATTTATATGTAAGAAAAAATATAATCATGTAGGATCTTGTTAGATTTTTCTTAACATGTGTTCTCAAGATATCAACTTTTTATGATTTTTTCTTATGTATAATTAGAGATATTTAAGTTTAAAGTTCTGATTGGCAAATAGACAAAGTACTTTGGGTACCACTAAAAGAAAAAGGAGGAAGTGTGTGCATAAATGTTGTTTAGACTTATGCAAGAAATAGAAAATCAAATTGACAATAGGGGTCTCAACTTTGGGCGATAATTTTTAAAAGGTTTAAACTATTGATTAACCTGTGTAGGTCCCAACTTTAGGGTGTCTTAACTTTTAGCGGGACTTAGTGACTTAAAACTGGCTTAATAGGTCATAGCTTGTAAAATGTGGGTTACACTAGAAGGGTTAATTGAGGGAGAGAAGTAAAAACTAGGTGAGATTTTTTTAAAAAAATTGTCAATTTCAAGTCACGAGAGCCCGCTAAAACTTAAGGCACCTAAAGTAGGGACATACACATATTAATTAATAGTTCATGCCTTTTAAAAATTATCACTCAAAGTTCAAACCCTTTTTTTTAGTCAACCAAACTCCGAATTGTTCCAATTCCTAGAAATTGCTACTTCAATGCACTTTGATGTCATTCATGTCAACTACACATATACTGAGTCCTATCTGATTGCTTATACTGATTAAAAGAGTAAATCATTATGAACAACAACTAGACATCAAATATTGGGTTCTGAAATCTGGAAGAAAGAAGATGAAATTTCCCTACATGAACTAATTGAATACCATAGTCCATAGTACATGACATGAAATATTGTGAGTACTACCACAAAATAAGAACATGAGATCTCATTGCATTTCTCCAGAAAAAAGACTAGTTAATACAAGTACCCTACAGGCTACAAATCACATCTTGACTTCATGAAACAAATATATTCCTCCTCAGACAAAGGAGACCGGAAAATTCTAAAAGAGAGACTAACCCTTAATTAGCATCAATCAGTCCTGAAGTCAAGGAGATCGATAACAATTAGTACAACTACCTAAGTCTAGAATAATTGCATCCATCGATGGCCTTTCGTTAGGCAATTCAAGGGTACAATTCAAAGCGATCTTAGCAAGCTTAGCTGCCTCAAACTCCGAGAACCTTCCATGAAGATTTGGGTCGACAAATTCTTGAGATCGCAATGATTCAGCACCAACACGAATGGAATTGGTTATTTTCCTCCTTCCTGAGAGGACTTGAAATACCACCATGCCAAAAGCATAAACATCACTTAATTCAGTGAACTTGCCAGTTGTGGTGTACTCAGGAGCTAAATACCCCATGGCTGCACTCGCCTTGAGCGTTGAGAACACAGTGTCATTGGTAAGGAGCTTGTAGAGACCGCTATCCGCCAGCATAGGGTTGAATCGTTGGTCAATGAGAACCTTCTCAGCTGAAATGTTTTGGTGAACTAGTGCTGGCTTGTTAACTTTGGAACTGTGCAGATATTGTATTCCTGCATTTAGGAGAATCACCGGAAATTATGTTAATTGCTAAATAACAAGTATATCAAATTGTCCAAAACTAAATCACCATTTATGTTCAACTTTTCAAGTTAGTATCAATTGTTAATATATTTGTGAAACTACAAGTGTTTAATGATTTATCTAAACTTATTTTAGTAGTGAAATAAACTTGGTGGCCTTTATCTGTGTGTATTGGCCTTAATCTAAACTTGTTTTTCCTGAAACTTATTATATAAGATGACAAGAACAAAGTTTAAATATTGGTGTCAAAGCTAATTCCAAAACAATATGGTATATTTTGCATGAATTTTGATCTGTAATTCCAGTAAATCCCCCTAAAAGATTGAACAGGAAAGAGAACTGACCTTTGGCAATGCCATGGATGATCCAGACTCGAGTAGACCATTCAAGAACACTCGCATCTCCATCTTTCAGGTCAAGGTAACTAAGCAAATTCCCATTGGAAACAAAGTCATAGATCAAAAAGCATTCGCCTCTTCCCCTTGAACAACAAAAACCTCTCAATCTAACCAGATTTTCATGCGTCAAAGAGGTTAAAATATTCAAACCCTTCAGAAACTCAGCCTCCTCAGACTTGCAACTACTCTTACTAATCCTCTTGACAGCAACAACCGAACCATCTCTTAAGATGCCTCTAAACACAGCCGACAAACCACTCTTACCCAACAAGTTAGATGGTGAGAAGTACTGAGTAGCACATTCTACTTCCTCTAAATTAAACCGAAATCCTTGAATCACATCGTTTGAGAAACCATTGAAACTCCGAACATCAGATAATGGGTCCCACCCGTTAGGATACTCTAGACTAATCAGAGGAGACCCATTTTTCCTACCAAACTCTCGAGGCTGGTCCGTACTAAGACGAGTGTCAGATAACTCAAAAGAGCTCCCAAGTTTCTGTTTTGTACGACGATATTTGGTGAAGATGAAAACACTAATGAGTGACATTGCAAGTGCCACCACGACAACTCCTACAGCAATAGAAGCATTATGGGAACTCTTTCGAGTGTTATTGGGACATCCGGTTTGGTTGCAATCCGGAAGCTTAACATTTGCTGTTTCGGGGATCTCCTTTCTAGGAAGCCCGTTTGAAGTTGCAACTCCTCCTCCATAAGGTTCAGGCCTGATTTGACCAATGTGATCAGAATCAGGACAGACTTTCAGAGTCAGGAAGCCAACTCCACATAATCCTGGATTGTTTGCGTACTGAAACCCTTCATTTAATCTCAAGAGAGCTGCAAAAGATCAAGTGCAGGATAAAAATGTCAAATTGATCACAATCCATCTCATTAAATTTCACTCTGAAGCTCAAACTTATACATCAATATATTGTTAATGAGGGTTTTTCTGAATTAGTCTCTCAACCGATTTACACCAAAAAGATGCAAGACTGCGTACACCTGAACCTCCACGGACTCACAGCCGGATTGAATATCATGTTGTTGTTTTCATGGATGTTGTGATATAAGCTTAAACATGGACCAAAAAGATAAATTTAAGGGCAAAGACTAAACTCACCAGGGGGAACATTGCCAGAAAGAGTGTTGTTTCGAATGTCAAGAGATTCGAGCAAAGGAGCTTCGGCAATTGGTGTTGGAATCGATCCAAAGAGGTGATTGAAACTCAAATCAAGCCTTAATAGGGTTTCTATTTCTCCTAAACTTGCAGGAATTGCACCTGTGAGATTATTAGACTGCAATGCAAGAACACTGAGCTTCTTGAGAGAACCCAGTTGTGTTGGTATGCTTCCTGTCAGCTTGTTGTAACATAACTGCAGAACTGCAACCAAAAAAAACCCATGAGAATAATTTTATTTTCACTAAGAGGAATTATTATGAAAGAAACATAGGGTTAATTAATACTGCATTTTGAAATTTAAATCTAAAACTATGAAATACTACTACTTTCTAAAAAAGTACAACAGAAACTTAAGAACCAACTCTAAATTTTACATACTTCATTAATGTGTACCTAACTCCACTTTAATATCTTTAAGCCTTAAAGGAGATGGGGCTTGCCCCTCTCTTGCACCAAAAAAAAAAAAAAAAAAAATCTATCTCAAAGGATATTAAACCAAGTTCCAAAATAACTTTTATGCAAAAAGAAATATCACAAAATTTTGTGTTTAAAGGTACCCATTTTAAACATGCAAATATACAAGAAATAGATACACACAAAGGGCATTAATATTACTTCCCAAGATCATATCTTTTATTCCAAATAATCCATAAAATCACTTAAGGAAAAAGAAGCAAAAAAAGAAGTTCCCAAGTTCAACTTTGCAAATATTTATGTTAGAAATATATATGTTAAATTTAAAAATAAAATAAAAATAAGAAAGCCAGTATCTTTGATGCAAAAGTAGCAATTTTTCCACCAAAAATGAGCTAAAAACAGCAAAATATAAGAGAAAAAGGAGAAAAATCTAACCTTGAAGGTTTTCCATGTTGCCAATCTGAGGAGGAATAACCCCAGAAAGATTATTAACATCAAGGTAAAGATCAACTAGATGAGATAGAGAAGAAATTTCCTTGGGAATCTCACCAAAAAGAGAGTTATAATGCAAGTAAATTCCAGTTAAATGTTTAAGCCCAGAAATTGCAGAAGCAAGTTGACCCTTAAGTCCTTTTCCTTGAAGTGAAATGTTAGCCACTTGACCATTTTCATTACAACCCACACCTTCAAAGGTTCCATCACATGGGTCACCATTGTTAGACCATGATGAAAGATATGTGTTTGATGGGTCAAGTGAAGATTTTAGTTTAAGAAGAGATTCGACTTCTGGGTTTGAATTTGAAACTGAAAAAACAGAGGAAGTAAAACAGAGGAGTATTATTATTGTGAGGAAATTAGGGAACAACAACAACATGATGAAAATCTTGGTTTTTTTTTTGTGGGTTTAAGGAAAAATAAGGTTTTGATTTTGTTTTACTTGTGTTTTTCTTTTTTGGGTATCTCGATGATCACTATGTTTGTGTTTTTGCTGCCATTGTACTGTGTTTATGTTGTTGTTGTTGGTTTTGAGTTTTTTGAGGTTTTGGATTTAAAATGTGGATTAAAAAGCACAAACAGTGAGAAAAACAAATTTAAATTTCTGTTTTGGTAAGTACTAACCAATTAAATGCGTTTTTTTGGAATGGAAATTGGTGTAGAAACAAATAGTAAAAGGAAAAGAAAAGGAGGGTTTATCAGTGGACAGTCCACTCTGATTTTTCTCTCTCTCACTGAGTAAGACTTAAGAGTACTGTTTAGACTTTAGAGAGAGAGTGTTGAAGTGGACAAACAGAAAGATGGCGAGTGAGATAAGAGACAGGAGATGCGTTTCTGCATTCTCTAAAAAAGAAGCATGTTTGGTCCAAAACGAGGAGGGACAGTTGGTATGCATTTACCATGTTTTTTTTTAAAAAAAAAATGAGAGTAATTTTTCAAATTAAATATATTAACATTAAGAAACTTTTTTTTTTGAGGGGAAACATTCGGAAACTTAGGATTGGCCTAATTGTAAATTATGAAGTACTTACTTCCTTAACAATATGGATTAAATTTTCCTTAATAATATGGGGTATAAGACTTGGAGAAGACTTGTGTCTAGATGATAATATAACAAGTAGACGGTACCTTAAAAAATAATAACAAGAATAAAACCTTGACAATAGTCTTTGAATCTATAAGTGACAACAACTAATATCTTTCTATTTTTTACCTTACCAGAAATAAATTTAGTTTATAACCAATAAATCATAATAATGATTCTTCAAAAAATAGTAGTAAATAATTATTTAATTTTACTTCGAAATAGGGTATGAATTATGATCAAACTCTAACATCTTTTTTTTCCAATTTCTTCTATTAGCAAGTTTTAGTCCTATTTCTTAATTTGGTCAAACACTTTCTTACATGTATTGAACATAATTAGTTTCTTACTTTCATCCTAAAAGTAAGGAATCAATATATAAAACAGGTGCTAAACTAAATATAAAAATAATAATGAAGTCTCATTAGCAATCAATCAATAGGTTGGGCATTTACTTTTGGGCTGTTTAGCCTTGTACTCAACCTATGAGATGGTGTCTTCGCTAAGAAATAAGCTGGAGGGTTGGTCTTCGAACCAATTATCTTTCATAATCAAAAAAAAAAATATTAGCAATCAATCAATCTTGTTTATCAGGTGTCAATGAGCAAGGAAGTCCATCAAAATCAAGCAAAGTACCCATTAACATATAAATTCATCAAATGCACAAAAACAAAAAGATATCTCACAATCAAGTTGGCCATATTAAAGAAATAAGAATTAGTTAATGCAATAGTGATTGTTGAAGTAAATTACAAGTGTGTACCTCATGTGAAACAAATTACCTTTAAAATGTGAATAACTCTAATTAGAGGAGGATTTGGTTTTAAAGGGGATAGAAAATAGAGCTGGCAAAACAGACTCTTACCTGTAATCCGATCAAAGGTCCGTTTTCCTCCCAAAAGTAATCCGCCGAAATAAAGTTGAAACCCGAATAATCTGACCCGAATTCAATCAGACTTGTTCTGAACTGAATCCACTCAACCGAAAGTGGCCCGGAAATCACGACCCGAACTCGGCCCCCATTGTTGCCCCTCATCAACCGCCATGAAGCTTATAAAAGAGTCCATTGTGTCTACTTGTGTGGGTGTTTTAGGGTGTGTTATCTTCACCTAAAAAATTAAGTTTCAAGTCCAATCAGTTCAGTTCAATTCAGATAAGTTTCAACCAGGTTCAATCATGTCAATAAGTTGCAATCAGGGCCAATAAGTTTCAATCAGGTGCAATAAGTTTCAATCAGGTCTAATTAGATCCAATAAGTTCAGTTCAATTCAGATAAGTTTCAACCAGGTTCAATCATGTCAATAAGTTGCAATCAGGGCCAATAAGTTTCAATCAGGTGCAATAAGTTCCAATCAGGTCTAATTAGATCCAATAAGTTCCAATAAGGTCCAAATAGTCAATGATCAATAAATTAAGATATAAATTTTAATTAAAGTACCATTATGATTATATAGTATTATATTTGTATTATTGTCTATTATTTTATTATTCATATTACTTTTAGCTGATTATGTTATTTTTAAAAAAATTATTATAATCATGGTCAAATAAGATTAACAATAATAATCATCATAATCATAATATTTTGCAATTCTTCTTTAATAACTAGATATTAATAATTATTATTTTTTGTTAAAATATTATTCATAAGAGATTAATAATTACTATATTTTTTCGAAGGGTAAAGTTTAATAATTACTATGTCATAAAAAATTTTGAGGGGTAGTATTTATGTTATTACTCATCAAATTTTTTGTCGAATAAGGTCAAATAAGTTTCAATGAAGTCCAATAAGGTCTAATAAGTTTCAATCAGGTCCAATCAGGTCTAATAAGTTTCAATCATGTCCAATAAGTTCCAATTAGGTCCAATAAGTTCCAATCAGGTCCAATAATGTTCAATAAGTTCAGTTCAGTTTAGATAAGTTCAGTTCAGTTCAGTTTTTTAGGTGAAGAGAATGCACCCTTAGGGAGTTAGGGTGCATTCTCTTCATACCTTGATATATTAAGTTTCAGGTCCAATCATTTCAGTCCAGTTCAGTTCAGATAAGTTTCAATCAGGTCCAATCAGGGCAATAAGTTCCAATCAGGTCCAATAAGTTCCAATCATGCCCAATCAGGTCTAATCAGGTCCAATCAGGTCTAATCAGGTCCAATAAGGTCCAAATAGTCAATGATCAATAAATTTTAATTAAAGTACCACTATGATTATTATATAGTCTTATATTTGTAATATTCTCTATTATTTTATTATTCATATTGCTATTACCTGATTATGTTATTATTAAAAAAATTAATTAAAGTACCCCTATGATTATATAGTATTATATTTATATTATTATCTATTATGTTATTATTCATATTACTATTAGCTGATTATGTTATTATTAAAAAATATTATAATCATGGTCAAATAAGGTTAACAATAATAATCATCATAATTATAATATTTTACAATTCGTATTTAAATAACTAGAGATAACATATTTTTGTTACTAATAATAATGAAAGATATAAATGTTATTAATTGATTTCCTACTAGTGCTTTATGAAATCAAAGCAAGACTATTAGATATATATTAGTGGTGAAAGTTGTGTATAGGCAAACATATAAATAGTATTTTTTTGTTAAAATGTAAATCATAAGAGATAATTAATAATTACTATTTTTTTGAAGGATATATTTTAATAATTATTATGTCATAATACATTTTGAGGGATAATATTTATGTTCGGGGTAATATTTATGTTATTACTCATCAATTTTTTTGTTAAATAAGGTCTAATAAGTTCTGTTTCGTCTTCCTGTCCGACAAGTAAGCTACAGGTTGAGCCTGCTTGTCCAGCAAGTAAGTTAGTATCTTGTGTGTTCTTCAGTTGGAGACTTGTGCAATGATGACCGAACCAACTTAGTCCAAGCCTGAGCTTCGTTCCCGAACCTGCAAAAAGGGACCCACCCTGGAGGTTTGGGTGGTGGTTCCCCCTCCGAAGCTTAAGTCAGTTATCAGGAGTGGTGAGAGAAAGTAGAGATAGAGAGAGAAAATGAGAGAGTAGTTTTACAGAGTAACTTTGCACTGTTTGCATTGAATGCCTTTTCTCCTGATTTCTGGAGTATTTATAGTGATAAAGATCTTGTTGACAACTAACCTTAAAACGTGCCTACAATAGTGGCTTCGATTGGTTGAGGAATCGGAATCATGACACGTGGCACCATGACTGGTGGATGTCTATTAACCACTCTCCTTCACATCTTTGCATTTGTTGACAGTTGGGCCGAACTTAAACCTTTTAACCCCGCTAAGTGCAATGTAGTTTCAAGGCTTTTCTTCCTTTTGACTAAGGTGACACGTGTACGGCCTCGAGCCCAAGTGTCTTAAAGAGAGTCGTAGATGTTAGACCACAACAAGTTCCAATCAGGCCAATAAGTTCCAATCGGCCATTCGATCGGTGCTAATAAGTTTCAATCAGTCAATAAGTTTCAATCGAGTCCAATAAGTTCCAATCGGGTTCGATCAGGTCCAATAAGTTGAATCAGGTCCAATAAGTTCAGTTCAGTTCAGTTCAATTCAGGGTTATTCAGGTTGTGTTCTCTTCACCTTAAAAAAATAAGTTTCAGGTCCATAAGTTTCGATCGGGGTCGATCGGGTTTTATCGAGTTTAACACAACACCCATGAATAAGTTCCAATAAGGGTCAATCAGGTCTAATAAGTTCAGGTCAGATAAGTTCAGGTGAAAAGAACACACCCTCAGGTGAAGAGGACGCACCTTAATTCTGTTGCCCCAAATTTGTTAATGACGATTAACAGTTGAAATCCCACGGTTATGATTTGAATCTGGTGTTTATTGAGTGGCCGGCCAAACGCTGACTGACAAAATAGATCATGACCACTGACCAGTCAGGCTGCTTCAAGACTTTGACAGTTGGCAGTTCCCACTGCATTTATGCCAATATGGCCTTTCTCTCCCTTAGTATTTGAAATTTCTTTCAAAAACTTTAAAACCTTCCGATGTCAAAAACAATAAAGGAGGTGGCGAAGTTTCAGACGAAGAAAGGTGTCAATGCAAAGTACAAGTATTTATTGAATCATCTGGTTCAACTGGAAGGTGGCGAAGTTTCAGACGAAGAAAGGTGTCAATGCAAAGTACAAGTATTTATTGAATCATCTGGTTCAACTGGAAGAAGTTTGTTCAATTCATGTTCAAAACTACTACTCCATATCAGTTAGTTTATTTCCACCAAAAAAAAATATTATCAGTTAGTTTATCACCCAAAAAAAAAGTTTTTGTTAGTATGTTAAATTTCAGGTTGGTTAGCCCGAGCGTCCAAGCCCGATTTTGGATTGGTAAGTTCATTCAAGTTATGTAACTTTAGGGTAGAACAATTATGTCTTTGGAAACTTATTTGAGTTCATCTCGATTTATTAAAATTTGAGATGACCGATTACGTAAAACGGTCTTTCTAACCTATGCACTTAGTGCATAGGTGAACTATTTGTTTTGAGCTTTATTTAACAAAATTAATCATCTATGAGAATAATATCTTTAATTAACATTGGGAAAATTTGTGAGAAACAACTTTTTATAAGCACTTTTTTTGCGATAAACAACATTTTAATTTTTTTTTGGCTTTTAACAACCTTAACTGAATTTTTTTTTGCGAGATTAGACCTCTAGGCTTTTTTCCGACGTTGATTCCCATTTCTAGGCGGTGATCAAGGCGTTTTCAATGTGCAATCCTCGCACTTAAAGGTGTTCAATGCCTTGACCAACACTTTTGATCGAAATTTAATGTCGGAAAATAGCCTTGAGGTCTGATCTCGCAAAACAAATTTTGGTTAAGGTTGTAAAATGCCAAAAAAATTAAAAAGTTGTTTCTCGCAAAGAGGTGTTTATAAAAGGTTGTTTCTCGCAAATTTCCTTAACTATGCCATATTTATTAATTTTGTTGAATAAAGTTAAAAGAAATAGCTAAACCTATGCACTAGGTGAATAGGTTAGAATAACCTAGATAAAATGTCGAAATTATGAGTTTTTTCCGCTCAACTTTATTATTTATTCATATCTAAAACAAAGGAAAAAATATTTATATATTTCGATGATTAGCCAGAAAGTCGTTGATGTACGTATGCAGTGGTAGGTAGGGATGATGGTAGGTCCAAAACTCGACCCTGTAGAACTCACCTATTATTAAGGGTTTGTGCCTATTTTTTTAGACCCAATGGGTATGGGTCGGATCTGGATCTAAATGTTCTTGGGTGGGGTCCCTTGATGTCGGACCTAGATACAAGCAATGGACCCATTTATAAATTTTTTTCACAAAATAAATATATTGAAATTGCGAAACACAACTTACATGCTCACTATAAGTCTCTATTTTCTAAAAAAAATTAAATTAGTGATGAAATGAAGGAGAATTAGAAAATAGAATTTGTTTAGTATTCTCTTATCTACTGAAGTATATGATACTTACGTAAGCATGTTTGAGATTATGAATATTTTATAGTCTTGTGTACTAAACTTCGATATATATATATATATATATATATATATATATATTGAAGGATCAATGGATGATACAAAAAAAATATCTTAAAGACCCATTTAGGACTCATTTTAGACCCACGACCCGCTAAACCCAACGGGTTTGGGTATGGGTCTGAATTTTTATATACCTAGTGGGTCTGAGGCGGGTCCGGGCCCACTTTTAAAAATTTGAGTCTTGGTCTTGGTGTGGATGGACCCGCCCCAAACCCGACCATTGTCATCCCTAGTGGTAGGTGATGGGTGGACAAAGAGAGATAAATTGAAGAGACATTGCAGGAAGTCGGAATATATAGTAGGTGTTCTTAACTTTAATCCCAATTCCCAGGTGGTCGGGGGAAATGGGAGAATTTTCAAAGCTTGTCTATCTCTCTATTTGACTATATTGTTTTGCTTTTAGAAAATGATATGGGAAGGTCGTCTCAGTCACATAGATGACTGAGACAGTCTCAAACAAGTTTTTGTGTATTAAATCTGTGCATAGCAGAGGTAGTCATATGCCCTGAGTGAAGTCACATTGCAGGTGTTTTGTCTCTCCTATATAAGCATTAATTTGGAAGCTGGATAGGCGTCTCATCGTGAGAGGCCAAAATGGCATCTCATTTTGGTATCTGGAGGTACCAAAGCTCGAGAAGCCAAAATTTTGGTATCTGGAGGTACCAAAGTAAGAGTTACTTTGGTATTACTGATACCAAAGCTCAAAGTTGATACTAAAGTAAGTATAACTGGTACTAAAGCTCAAAGTTGATACTAAAGTTCATTTACACTTGGGTACCAAAGTAAGAGTTATTTTGATATTGGTACCAATTTTACTGAACTTTGTTATAAGTTGGTACCAAAGTTCATGGTCAATTTTTTGTCTTTTTGTGCGAAAATACCAAAATGTCCCTGTGAGAGGTCATTTTGGCCTCTCACGATGAGACGCCAATACTTTCTCATTAATTTGCTGTTGGATTTTATAGTAGAAACTCTTAAGTTTTGCTTCAAAAGAATATGAAAAGTCTTTTGCCTTTTATCCCACATTGAAAGAATAGAAAGGAAGAGTAAGGTTTATAACTATTACTCTTCCTCTACCCTTTGAGTTGAGCAGCAATGAGGCTTTTAGTGGGTATGTGGTGATGTATGGTAACCACGGGCCTTGGGCCTTGGGGAATAAACTTAACTTAACTATCTTTTTGGGTCAGTTACTTATCAGCATTTAATGACTGTTTTTTTAGCAGATTAAGTGACCGTTTTTCCTAATTTCTCTCCACGTTACGTCTTCTGCTATTAACCCTCATTTACTGACCGTTTTATCCCACGTAATCAGCCATGATCTGATCATGTTTGTTTTTCCACTTCCTATAAATACCAGTGTTCTGGTATTCACTGAGAACACAGAGATAAAAATACATCTTCCTTTTCTCTTCCATTTTCCTCTCTTCTGGGCAATATTCTTGAACGTTTGCAATCTGCTTTTCAGTCGACATCGGAAAGGTAGAAGCCGTGTATCCCTGGAGGTTGATTGTTGTGAGTCCGTATGTTGTAGTGGGGCAAATTCAACTTTGGGGTAGTGTTTAATTCACGCCATGGTTGTCAGATAAGTTTATTTTGTTCGTTACCAGTTTACGTTCCTGCATTTGCAACTCTGCATAAGAGTTTGGCGCATCATTGGATACATGTGTTTTTGATTCTACGAAGTGTGAGGAGAATTTTTATGGAACTTTCTTAATTACATCACTTTACCACAATCAACAAATTGAAGTTGGATCCAACCTATCCTCGAGTTGTAAAGCAACAACTCGATAGGCTATGCTAATTGAACTTCTCATTGTCTTCACTTCTTGCATGAATGCTGAATAGTTCCCTATTTATCCTCTTCTGATCTATTTTCATGAGCACTCCAATCAGATACCTCAAATATAAAAAGGTTGAGGAACTTGTAACTACTTCCACTCCCACCCAGCGGTACACCGGTCACCTAGTAAAGGAAATAAGGAATATTGTGAGAAACGTGCTACTCAAATTTAACAACTTCGAAACAACATTTACGCATTTTATGAATTAGAGACTAGAGTACTATTAACTTTGTGTTCTTAGTACTGCCTCTAAGATTCAAATTTAGAGCACACCATCCTTTCTAAATAAATCGAATTGGCTGACACATGCGACAAAATTAAAGTAGAGTTACAAGAAAGTAAACAAAGCAAACAGATTCTTTCTTTCACACACATTTTGAGATAATATTTATATTACGAGTACACGACATTGTTGCTAGGAGATCTTTGTATGGTGAATTACAAATTTACAATTCCTTGCTACTACTACATCACTACATCTTATTGCACGATAAACTGTGGATGCAAAGTTGCAAACTAAAAACTGTATAAGTTTACATGAGGTCTTTATATAAAAACAGAAACTGGTTATTACGATTTACGCCCGGTCATGTCCGGGGTTATTAATATTTTCATGTTAAAAGAGTAGCATCTAATGTTGCATAGTTTCATTGGTTAGAACTTTACTTTATTAACTTGAGGTCATGTGGTCGAATCTTATACGAAACATGTTTCTAATTTTTTATGTATGTAGATGACATGGAACGAAACGACTAAAGGGACAGTGCCACGTGGTGTACATGTTTGCTTAAGAACACATTTTTATACATTTGTATAGAGCTCTACAATCAATGTCAGTGTGTTATTTTCTATATACAAAAAGTACTCCATATGTTTTTTTATCCTTCTCACTTTCCTGTGCACGTCTCCCAATGCACATTTTTGAACTTAAATATCTTTCATTATATATTAGTAAAAATTATAACGATTGAATATTAATAAAGTACTAATTGAGACGAATCAAACAAGACCCCACATGACTATATTTTTTCTTATAAATTGAAAAAAATTGAGAAGATTCTCTCTAAGTATGAATAGTTTCAAGATTCCAAGTGAGAAAGATAAACTTCTTCATTAAAAAAAAAAAACCAAACAATTTAACAAAAAATCATGTTGTTTATTGATAATTTCCCCGTCTCTTAATAAGATGGCATATTTAATTAAGGGTCATTTTGAAGCAATATAGCTAAGATATTACAACTATTGATCGCCATTTAAAATTTGTACATATGCACCATAGATATATATTTTTTTGGAATTTTTTTAAGGATATCGCTAAATATTATAATTTAACTTGTATATTTAGAAAGTGGCTTATCATATTAAAATGAACTAGAATAAATGTATAACTATTATTATTTTAAGACAAAGGGAGCGCCCATTGGATAATTTTGACAATTATTCGAAGTATCCTAATAGATTATATAGGAGTATTACTTTTATATGTGATTATTATTATGTTAAGGGAGTGAGAGTATAATTTACTCCATCTTATTCCAATACTTTACACATTTGTTTTTTTATATATAAAATTTATCAAATATCATATTTCTTTATCAACATATATGGAAAAATATTATTATATTAGATTTTACTAAATTGTCTTAATGTGTATGTTTATTGTTATTCTAGTATGAACACTAGACCAACTACAAGAGGGGGGGTGAATTATAGTTGAGGAGAAATTTTCGAATTTAAAATGCGGAATTGAAATAACTTAAAAACGAAAGAGAAAAAGCACACAAGATTTTTACAAGGAAAACTTCCTAGGCCCAAAAGGAAGAAAAACCTTGACCCCGTGGAATTTTGACTCAATACTTTCTTTAATATAATAGGCTAAAAGACTCTCTTTACAACCTATTACTGGACCTATCTCTGTTCCTCTAGGAACTTGTTCCCAGTCACCCAGTTCCCCCTGAACTGATGACACTCACTTGACTTCACTCGAAGTCTTCTCTTCTCTCTCTTTCTTTCTCTATCTTGATTACAAGGATATTCTCAGATTTTTCTCTCACCCAAACACTATGAATATTACAATAATATGTTGTTGAATATGAGAGGCAAATTTCAAGAAAGCTTTCTAAGTAAAGATAAACTTTTTGAGCTTGAAAGTCATAAGTTTTCTTCGGGTAATTCTTCCTCTTATATAGTTGCTGCATTTTTCTTTCACTCCACTTTCTCCATGTTGTGCGTTTGTAGAGTTATGGAGATCATGGCCCAAAAGGCGCTGCACTTTCTCCATGTTTATTGCAACGGTAATCAACAAACTCCATTATCCGTTAGTGGGCTCAAGTGGTTGAGGAAATCTCGCTCCTATTTCCCTTCTTTGTAGGCACAAATACTTCAATCTATTTTCAATCAATAACAACAGCAACAATCTAATAACTTACGAATCTCTTATGAAAAGATTCTAAATTAAAGATATATCAAACATACCATATGATAAAAATTCAAAGTGCATAAATAATAATATCTTGACTAGATTTAATAAATAATCTTTCTCCACAAGATATACGAAAATTAACAGTACAATATTTTTGTGTTTTTATATTTTTCAACATAAATAACTATGCATGACCTAATTATTTGGCATCATCAAAACATGGAATACAACATTTATATTATCAAGAATAATTTTTGTTAAATGTTAGTACTATCTTTATCATATAAGGGAGGGGGGAGCTATGATGTCCCCCTATAAATTTACTTAACTGCCATTAGTAAATCAACTACTATCAAAAAAGGGGAAAATAAAGTCAAACTCAAATATAGCATTAAAAAATTAACTCAAATGTTGAAGGTAATCAAGTTATAATTGAGCCACCAAAAAAAGAAATATTAACTATAAGATTTAGTACATTAATGCTGAAAAAAAGTAAAAAGGAATATTACATTAATCAAATATCATATCAATCAATTCACAAATACAATCAAGTATTAAATCAAAACGGAAAATTCAATCAATTAACAAAGTGAAATGATTCATTTAACACAAAAGACTATGTTAATACTCCCTCTGTTTTTTTTTTTTCCTCTTTTTACTCTTTCCCCGCCTGCCTTCGCACCCTTTCAACTCAAATATCTTTCATTATATATTAGTAAAAATTATAATGATTGAATATTAATAAAGTACTAATTGAGACGAATCAAACAAGACCCCACATGACTATATTTTTTCTTATAAATTGAGAAAAATTGAGAAGATTCTCTCCAAGTATGAATAGTGTCAAGATTCCAAGTGAGAAAGATAAAAAAAAAAACAGAGGGAGTACAACATAAGAAATCCTAAATAAATTCACTTAACATTCTTTTTATCATTCATCAAGTTTAATTTTCAAAATCTAAAATAAAGAATAAGTAAATAAAATTAATAAAAGAAGGGTTAAGTAATAGAGGCTTAACCTACGAAATTTAGCCAAAAAAATATCTAATGTTCAAATATTTACCCCTGTTTATGCCCAAAAAGGTTAGAATTTATGTTTGAAAAAATAAAAAATCAAAAGACGTATCGCGCGCATAATTTCTTAGTATTAATTATTATAGTCTTATATATATGTATTGGAAAAAAGGCCAATTAAGTAAAGTATCGTGAAAAGAGAGATTACAATTCAGCACCCCAAAACTTGTCAATATTTAAGCATGCATATTAAGAAAGGAAAACTCCACGGTTTGCTTTTCTAATCTCTTTTACTGTTTAAATCGATGGTAATGTTGTTACCAAAAAGAAGTTTCACTGCACCGAGCACATACATGTTGCTTTTCAGGCAAAAGCATGAATAACAGTAACAGCTACACGACACTAAAAGTAGTGAAAGAGCAAGCTTATAGCAAGCGTTTATACGCAAAAATTCATGGAGGTCTTGTGTTTGGTGCATCATCTTAATTCTATTCTTCTTGAATAACCAACTTTTTATAGGTCAAATTCTGATTCTTGTGGTAATTGTTATCTAAATTAATCAAAGTTGCAGAGTTTGGAGTTCCGAGCTACTGTTATGTGTAACACTCTAATGGAGTTTCCAAGAGTGTATCAGAATTCAGAGTATTATCATAGTGTTAGTATATAGTTAGATAACTATACAATAGTCATTTGATTGGATAAAGAAACTTAATTACAAAACTTATTGTAGCTAGAGGTGTCTTATTTTATCTATAAGTAGACTTAATTTATAAGTAACTTTTAATGTCTAGCAATAATCTATTTGAAAATTCGCACCAAATAATAATCTATTTGAAAATGTTCTATACATCCAAGATTTGCTTACACTTCTAAAAAGTCAATATTTAAGAAATTACATTTACTAAAATCAACCAAAGATTGTTTGAATGGATAAAAGAACAACCTTATATAGACAATATTAAATCACTCAAAAGTGTTAAATAAATCCCATCCCTCATTGGCTCAGTATGTTAGAAGTGGAATAATCTCTCAAAAGTACTTCTTTTATACAGTGTAAATTAAAGCAACGACCATTTATATATGCAACTAATACACCTAAATGATATATTTTGTGTAGATATACAATTCTTACCTTGTTTAGCACCCGTCTTGAAGATTATTCAACGTCTAGATTATTATCAAATCTATAGTCAATTTATCATTCTAATTTTGATGATGAGTTCATAATGATACTTGTGGACTTTATACTACCACTATTGCAAAATTTAGTTGACGGATTATATGATAGGCGTCATTATTAGTCTTTTTTAGTTATGGTCATTATAATTTCTTTATTTATGTTATTAAGCACTAATGACGATATTATGCTTTTGAAGAAAGTTTATATTCAACGCTACACTACAGCTAGAATGCTAGTTAATTAGCTAGGAAAAGCCTCTAGCTATTTACAAGCTGTGTGATTGTAGTCTTTTGATAAGCCTTTTCTCTCTTCCTAGAGGAGATTATCTTGCTTTATGGGTTTGTTCAAGAATCATGTTAGTGTGCTTATATTATTAGTATAAAATGGTTAGTTAATAATTTCTTAAGTTTATTTATTATTTGAAGGTAGTGAGGTCCGAGGTCCGAGTGCTTGTATAAATGAAACTATATTAGTTATTGAATTTATAAACAAAAAAAATATATATTTATCTTCAAAAGTTACAACCTCTATGATAGTTATTTGTTCAGTTTATTTGACTTATTACTAAAACTTTGGAAAATTAATTGGAGACTTTAAGTTCAAATCAAAAAAACTTGAGAAATTTATGAGATTATTGAACTTGAAAAATACTCCACTCACTACAGCTATATAGACTTAATTACTCCTAAAATGGATAAAGCTCTACTATAATGGCTTGATTACCCATGTGAGATAAACAATTAAATATTAACCCTTCCGTCTCATAATATAACTCTTGTTTCTTTTTTGGGAGTCACATCTTTGACCAAATATTCTAATTGATATATATAAAAAAGACATACTTATGTGGGATCTTGTTAGATTCGTCTTAATATGTACTTTCATAATATCAACTTGTTGTGGGATCTTGTTAGATTCATTTGAATTTATTTTGATGATGAGAAACACTTTGTGCTATAACATGTGATGTATGTAATAGTGATCTAAGAAAGTTATCAAGCTTGGATGTTCATGAAAGCTCATGAACTTGAAGAAATGGAAGCTTAGGTCTATTTATATTCTTAGTCATGTTTATGCAATGTAATTAACTTATTAGAATTTTGTGCTAAGCTAGAAATATGAAATTAGGATGATTAACTATTTTCTTAGAGTTAGGAAAATAAGTAATTATATTAATTTCATGTTTTTATATTGGAAGAATAAAAAGGGTAGTTTTTATAAAACAAGATTTTCGAAATAAACTGTTAAAACATTTTTTTAAAGATTTTCGAAAAAAAAATGATTTGAAAAAAATGATTTTTAAGTAAACGATTTAATAAAGATTTTCGGAAAAATTGATTTCAAAAATCTGATTTTTAGTTGGCAAAAGATAAGGAGGAATCTTTATTTTTTAAAGAAAGAAAAAATCAGTTTTTATTAAATAAAAAAAATCTTTGATTTTGAAAAAGAAAAGATTTTTATCCCTTAATTTTAGGAATAAAAATTATTCAAGACAATTATCATATCTTTGAGAATAATTCTTATTCAGTTGATAATCTATATAAGGGATAAAGATCAGAAGAAGAATACACGTTTTCATATTTAGTTTTGATAAGTTTTTGAGAGCTGAAAATGTATCCCCATAGCACAGAGTTCTAGTGAGTTAAAAGTTCTTTATAACGATTGTAACATTCCTCGATTTGCTTATCTAAGAAGCACACTTGTGAGGACTTAATCTTTCAGTATTTTCATTATTATAGAGAGGAGCAATACCTAGAGTTAGGTGTTGGGGAGCACTACTAGAGTCAGTGGCGGAGCCAGGATTTCAAAATCGAGGGGTCACAACTGTTTTCGATGGTGTCAACGACGGTTTTCTATGGTGTCAGGCTGTCAGCGACGGTTTTAAGCGGTCATTGAAGCAGCCAACGACTGTTTTCAAGGGTATCAGCGACGGTTTAAAGCGGTCGTTGATTTGCAATACCTAAATCCTTAAAAATAATTTTTTAATTCGCGGGGTCACATGACCCCCCGTGCCCTATACTAGCTCCGCCACTGACTAGAGTTAGTAGTGGGGGAATCGTATTGTATCAAAAGATTGATATTTTAAGATTCAAATAATAAAAGAGTAGGTAGTGTGGATGTAGATCTCAGAGGTGAGATTTAACCATGTTAAATTCCTGTGTTTTGTTATTTGATTTTATTGCTTTTAGTTTTGATACGAGTTCGTTTGAGCAAAAACATTAAAAAACGACCATGAGTGTTTAACACAAAGTAAGGCACAAAGGCTATAGTTTTGTTTTTGCGAAAATCAATTAGATTTTGTCACTCAATTCAACCCCCCCTCCTTCTTGAGTGTCACCTTGTACTCCAACACAAATTTTTATATATTTTATTAATACGGAATTGAAGATAAAGGTCAAATGTATGTCTTGGAGACTGTGCCGAAAGAATCAAGAGTTATATTATAGAACGAAGGGAGTATTGTTCTTGTTGAGTTGTAATAATCCACTATAAACGTTGAAATTTATTTCATGTGGGTAGATTATTCGATTAATTGGTAGATAAAGTTTTTTTGGTAGAACATTTCTGACACCAGTCAGTCTTTCTAGCCACTGAATATGCTTGCTCAAGACCTAGACTATCTTTAAACCAAAACTCCCTGCAAGCTCTCCATATTTCCCAAAACCATGATTTTACTATTATAGTGGATGCTTCCTTCTGTACTTCTAACCTTCATGCAGGTATGGAGCTATATGTAGGAGTAAAACAGGTCATTGGATGTAAGGGATATGTGAGAATCTCGTGAGTAATAAAGCTAATCTTTCGGAGATACTAGCAATTACTGAAACTTTGATGTGGATAAAATCGAAGCAGTGGTCAAACTGCCTCATTCTTTCGGACTCCCTGATTGATGTGGATAGTGTAAATGGAAGCACAAGGATCAAAGATCGATATAACCACTATACTACTATGTGCAGGGAGTTGTTGAAGGAGGGGAGGTAAATTCAGCTTCAGAAAGTGGAAAGGGCTCAAGTTCTCGAGGCTGACATCTTGGCTAGATTAGTTCGTCAGGGAAGTGGAGAGGTTAATATATTTCGCCAATTTTGCACAGCTTCATGGGTGAAATTAGGCATTAACCTATATGACATTAGTTTTGAACACTTATGCCTTTGTTGTAATGAAGGGACAATAGCTCCGTATGCTAGCTATACTAGTAGTGGTGTCAAAACAAGTTCTTAAACAGGTTTTGGGTATACCCACTTGGCGGAACTGTGCCGGACTCCGAATAGGTCGGGATTCCGATTGTCGGGGCCCAGTCATGATTGGTCGTTTTGTTCAACTGGTCGAACACATTTGAATCATGGGATTCCAGGGTGCCGGACAGGTCTGAGCGTTCCATTTACAAGTCGATCCATTCCCGGGTATGATCGCCCGATGACATTTTTTTTTGCCGGGTTTGCGCAGGCCGTATTTAGGTTTCATGTACGGTTAAGTTAAGTCAAATGTACTCGGGTTGAATTAGTAATGACCTTTGTTCGATCATTGTGAAACATCGGGTTCATTCGCTATTGAACGTCAATTCAACTTCGGGTAACTCCTCATCGAGCCATCTTGATTTTGTTATGGATTTTGTAAACGAATCATATTAATAAAAGTATTAAGATCGACATATATATACATATGTGTGTGTGCGATAAATATATGGATGACAACGAAAAACCAATAAAAACACTATATTGATTACCGTGATGTTTAGTGTATTCTCTTAGTCAACTCTAATTTCGAATAATCAACTGCGTAAAACCACTCTAATGAGTAAAGGAGTAGAACGACTCTTCATATGTTTTAATATTATATATTATAACCAACGACAATAATAACGAGTAGACGATCAATTCCAAACTTTATATAAATGATTAATTATTATAAGCATTATGATTGATATATAAGTTTGTGAATAGCTATGATAGTAATGAGAATAATAATACTAACAAACATAAAGCGACAATGATAATAGGTAAAAATACATATGAGTGTGTGTGATAAATATATTGATGATAACGAAAAACTAATAAAAACACTATATTGTTTACCGTGATGTTTAGTGTATTCTCTTAGTCAACCCTTATTTCGACTAATCAACTACGTAAAACCACTCTAATGAGTAAAGGAGTAGAACGACTCTTCATATGTTCTAATATTATATATTATAACCAATGACAATAATAACGAGTAGACGATCAATTCCAAGCTTTATACAAATGATTTATTATTATAAGCATTATGATTGATATATAAGTTTGTAAATAGATATGATGATAATGAGAATAATAATAATGATAAACATAAAGCGATGATGATGATAATAATGATACAAATAATAATAACAATAATAGTAACAATGCTAACAATAGCAATAGTAATACAAATAAGAACAAGATTACTAACAATAACAATAACAATATAAATACTAATAGTAATGGTAGCAACAATGCTAATAATAGCCATAACAATAACAAACATAACGCGATATATATGTATATATATGTTGTGACTATATATGATAAAGTATAAATAAACTATTTTATCAATATGTTTAAACATTATGTTAGTACTACATTGGTATCAAAATAATTGTAAAACCACTCTAATACTCTATTGGTTATAAATTAGTATAACGACTCTTGATATGTTATAATATTATAAAAAATGACAATCATATGTTTATAACTACCGTTCATATGAGGCCTAAGTGATTATAATGAGGGTTCATATGTTGTACAATAATAATAATAAACATAACAACAATTTATATAAATGAGTAAAGTTAATTTTTAAACTAAGACTTAGATTATTGGCTAATGGCTTACTGCATTTATGTGTTACTCCAACGAAGTATATAATAAACAATATACATTAAAGTCACTAATGATCAATCATCAAAAGATGAAGTCAAATCAACTTGTGTGAACATTCGGTTACAATTCTATCTTACTAAAATTCCAATTTCTTTAGTTTTTTCTAAAATCCTAACTTGTTAAAAATCAAAATCAAGAAGTTAACTGTTAACAAGGTTAATCTACCATAAGCCTATAAGTTAATAAGTACTTACTACATAATAACTTGTTAACAACTATATATCAACTTAGCACTTAGTCATTTACTCACCTAGACCTATTAACTTACTAATTCACAAACTTATTAGTTGTTCATTGTTACTAATCAACTAATTGTTATTGTGTTACTAATCGGTAACTGTTATTGTGTTACGTCTTATATGTTAGCATTAAATTAAACCCTAATCACCACATGTAACACGTTCACATATTTCTAATTTATAAATTTAGAATAATAATTTCTTAAAAATCAATAATACTAATTTAATTTTGAAATTTTATAATTTCTATTAATTTATAATAATACTACTAATTTTTAAAGTTACTAAACTAATAATATTAGAATTAGAAATATAGAATACTCAAATCAAAATAATATCAAAATACAATACTAGTTTATTAGTAGTTTAGGCCATTGATTTTAGAAAGATGAAAATCCAACCATTGATTAAGTTAGCAATCCATGTGACTGGCCATTCTCAGTTCTCATTGGTCAAAAAATAATGTCATGGATTATGAATTATGACCATTGATTTGAAAAAGATCAAAATCCAACCATTGAATCCCCCATAACCCTAAACCCTCCATTTCTTCTCATCATCTTTCCTCACGGCTCATAGCCTCCCTCTTCATCTTCCTCAATCATCTTCCATCTCTCTCGCACATCTTTTCTCTCCCCTGACCCCTCTCACTCTTTTTCTACACCACCACCACCCATAAAAAAAGCAAATCGCACGAGCATAGAAGGGATCGAGCATAAATTTGGATCGAGCATAGAACTTCTCCAACCCAAATCTTTCCTATATCACAGAGACAGAGAGAGGAAGAAGAGAACATATCCGATTTGTTTTGATATGGGTTATGTTGATTTGTTGCACCGACATATCTAAATTTATTATTATCCCAATTTCTTTTTCAGGGGTTTAACAGGAAGTTTATAACCAAGCTTTTATTTTGTTTGAATTTTACAAATACTCAAGTTGGTTAGAAGTTTTATTGCTGTAAATAAGAAGTATTATTTGAATTTGGGGATTTTTTTTTTTGGAATTATGAGTTGTCAACCTTCGAATGAACGAAGTGATCGTTCTAGAATTTCTGCATCTTACTAGAATTTAATTGCAGATTTATAGATTTTGAGTTTCTGAATTTTTTTTATTATACTTTATCTTCTGTTGTTTTGAATATATGTGCTAATAGTATATTATTTGAATCTTTAGATTTACTTTTTTTTTGTTATTATTGACAGGGATAACTTGTGCAGAATAGTTGATGAAGATTGAAAAATTTGTTAATTTTTGTGTTGATTAATTTTGTTTTTGTGTAATATCGTTCAATTTTATCCCCAGATTTATTGACTTTTGTGTAATTTCATATAATTCCACATTTATTCTTTTTGTGTGATTTTTATGTAATTTCACTAAATCTTGATTTTTTGTATAATTTATTATAATTGCAGATTTTTTATAAGCTCATATGTTGTTGTTTAGTATAGTGTTACGAGAATTTGAGATATTATTTGGTAGAATATTAAAATGGGATAATTTGGTAGAATATTTGGTAGAAAAAATGAGGAAAATTTAGTAGAATATTAAAATGGGGTAATAAATTTGGAGTATAGGGTTTAATAAGATATTTTTTAATATTATTTGAAAATGAGGACATTAGGTAATTATAGAAAATATAAACAAGTACATGATATTTAAAGTTTAACTCTTAAATTAAATGTAATTTATTTTTTTATTTAATTAATTATTAAATGTAAGAAAGTTTATAAATTTATATATTTGAATGATTTTATGGATATAAAAAATAATTAAATTTTAGTAATATCCGGTTGATTATGGGGTTCGAGTTTGAATGCGGTGTCTGTGGGTCGCCAGCATATAATCTTGCTAAGTCTGGTCAGTGCAGGTAATCCCGTGTCGGTTTCAATCAATCAGCCGGAGACCGACCCTCATGGGTCGAACCAGGGTTCAAGTCGGGTCGTAATCGGGTTGACCTGGCCGATCGGGCTCCGTTTCTGACACCCCTATTAATACTAGCTAACTTGTTTCTGTAGAATTTTAATTTTAATATATTGCTCCCGTTAAAAAAAAAAGTTTTTTCCTCTAGTATATATATATATATAGGGATAGTCCATAGATTACATAAAATTTAGGGATGCGAAGCTTCAAACATAGGAGGAAGTAATTTTTAATGGCCAAGGCTCCAGGAACCTCTCTTAATGCAAAAATTTGTGGGGTTGTCAGCAAAGAATAGGGTCATGAGATATTAATGCTTTGTAGAAGGGCATCTTTCTTGATAAAGCTAAGGGATGTGATGGAAAGAGCAAATAAATAAAGTTAGTAAATAAAGTAAGCATCACCAGGTCACTTTTAGTCTTTTACCAAGGAAAATTATTGTAAATTATGAAAATGTATGTATCTCATAAAGATGTTTTATATAACTGCCTTAATAATTTTTTTTAGGGGAAACTAAGTCATATGCCATAAAAAGTAAACTCTTATCTTCTGCATATATACTTCTATCACTCATCATAAGTCATAACTTATGAGTAACCGTTTGGCCACCATACTCTTCTCCTTTAAAAGGAGCTAGCTAGGGCTCCAGATGATGCAAAACATCAAATTTATTATTAGTACTTTTATTCATTGGTCAAACAACTGTCCTCCTTAATTAATATGAGTAATTAATATTTCAGACCAAAGTTAATAAGCTATTATTTTCTATTAGTTTAAGGAAATATGAATATTGATAACTCCTATATAACTGCCAAAAAATAAACTCCTATAAAAAATTTATTTTATAAATTGAGAGTATCTAAAACTTTGCTATCATATGTGCACAATATGCGCCCATAATAGAGTACATAAAGTGATATACTTGTAGGCCGATATCAATTTATGATGAGCCAACTCATGAGTAAAATATAATACCAAAATGCTTAAATCAAATTCCACCATCCCAATTTGATTTTGATGATCTTGTATCTTACATTCACTCTTACATGCTAAATCAACTACAAATCCAATCCATACAAACATTATATCATTAAATTAGAGATAAATCTTTTATTCCATATAGAATATATATACTACATACGTTGTACGCACCATTTCTTTTGGGAATAAGAACCAAGAATGAGGAGAGAGAGTTCAATTGTTAAATGTTTTTTTAACCCATGTGACTATGTACGTAGTTAAAGGAGGGGGTAGTATTATTTATTAGTACTATTATATTATGAAACTTTACTAAATAGAGAAAGGGTGCATGTATTATGAAATATTTCAAAATGAAGAATGATGCATATATTGAGAAACGAAGGTAGTATACAATACAACATTAACTTTACTTATATGTCAACATGTATGCGTGTTTTTATTTCGCCTACGCGGCGTGAGCGCGTATTTGGATTTGACTACCCCACTGTGAAGGTTTTATTGAAAATTGTTTTGAAATAAGTCGCCAAGAATTCTTTTTAGGAAGAATCATAAACCTAATTGGATATGGGAAACCGTAGGGACAAATAAACCTAATTGGATATGGGAAACCGTAGGGACAAATTATCCAATGTAGATTTCCCCGTCCTGACTCCATAGATGGTCTAAATGAACCAAAGATTGAGTTCGGGGGTGAGGGTATAAATACAGTCATAATGAACCACATTCGCCCAGAGTTGGCCTCTACTAAATATCGATTCATTACAGATTTTATGCCAGAGAATAATCATATAACGTTTTAAACACCCTAAAAATATTTAGTCTAAGTAGGTTCAGGAAACACATAAAAAAGACTAATTTTAGTGACATGTTATTATGCAATAAATATTACAGGGAACCTAACAAGTTGTCCAAATTAATCTGATTAATATTAGAGCAGTTCTTTAGGTCTTTGATTAGCAAAAATAACATGTGGGTGATAAAAACATTAGAACAGGACAATCATATAATATGCATAGTTTGATCAGGCATGCATATAATAATATGAAAAATTAATAAAAAGTGATTTTATATTAAAGATCTACATCATAAAATAAATGGTTAGTAACTTTAATATAAAAATAATTTATTCAAGGATCCTCGGGATTATACCTATGCGGCTTAGATTGAGGAGCGCAACGATCTTTAGGCGGAGCAATCGTGGAACCAGTAACGCAGTGATTAAGAATTGATTGAAATTATTGAAAGTATTTGAGTGTTTGAGAATTTGAGAATTCGAAGTGTAATGTAGAGGTATTCGTCAGTTTTTGTATTCGTGAAATAATAATATGAAAAGTCGTCCGTAATTCTGGAAATTACGGATATTTATAGGGAAAATGAGATGTGCGCTCCACGCAAGACCTGCGCCAGGCGCAGTGCCACGCGTCAGGCGCACATTGGTGTGTCTGACGCATCCAGCCCAATCACAGATAGGCACGTGTAAACGCGTTTTGAAAAGATAGAAAAGAAAGTTGCGTCTCACACAGAACTTGCGTTAGACGCAGGACTCTGTGTGAGTCACAAAATCTACGTGTCAGGCGCTCATTGGCGCGCCTGATGCGATATGGCCAATGTGGTGGACGCACGTGGCACGCTGAGCGCAACCCCCGCGTCCGGCGCATATTATGGAACATTCGAGCATATTCGTTTGCGCGTCTTTCGAAGATACCTTTTTTTATTCCTAAAATTCCGGAGATGGAATTTTACGGATTAAAAATCTGATTTATTTATCAAAGATAATAAAAATATTTATGAAAAATATCTATTAAAATAATAAATATTTGATTGGGCTTTTAAAATGGACTTAAAACATTTTATGGGCTTAAAATACAATTAATCATCATGGACAATTAATTGGGCTTTAGAATATCATTTCAAAACATATTTTGGATTGGTTCTTTAGATTGCTCTTCCATTAGGTCGCGCCAACTAATGCCGCGGTATGTTTCATCATGGGATCCTTAAATGGGGAGACACGATTATGTGTCTACAGAAGCCCCCACTTTGACTGAGGTTCAGGAAACCGAAAGTCAAAGTATACGGTGTCGGGACGGAGAACGATTCTAAACGCTCTGCAGTTTAGAACTGGTCTATATACGCCGGTCTCTGCAAAACAAAGTTAGTATGAAGGACAATAACTACAAGCAATCTGATTACCTGCAGAAAAAGATGCTAGCAGATAGGTGCAAACAACTCACATAAATCACATAATGATGCAAAAATGCAAACTTAGACTCTCTAAGGATGCACGAGACGCAATGCAAGGATTATGGATATGTAAAGCTAAGGATTGACACGTCATGCAAGGTCAGGGTTATGCAATACTAGAATGTATGAAATGCAATGCAAGGTCGGGCCTGGTTTTGCAAAGCTGCAATGCAAGGTCGGAATTTTGCAAGGCTAAAAGATGAATTGCAATGCAAGGTCAGGGTTTTGCAAGGCTAGGATGATCTGGATATGTAGAACGATAGAAAGATTTTCGAAAATCGTTTTTTTTTTGCAAATGATCGGGGTCCGTAAACGAGGTCCGCGAGTTATAACTCTTCGGGAGTTTGATTTGGAGGAACCACTACTCATATAGGAAGCCCCCACTTTGGGTGAGCTTGCTTGAATTATGCTTGAGCCTTGATCGAAATGTACTTGATTTGATATTGCAATGTAGTTGATCTGATATTGAAATGTAGTTGCTATGTCTTGAGCATTGAGAGTTTTCACTAGGGATTGCATTGGGGATTCTTCTTTGGGAAGTTGACATAGGCAAAGTCAAATATCGCCAGAAACCATGGAATTGTCGGAGAGTCCTTCGGGGAAAAGGAGAGTTTGGATTGAAAAATAAAAGGTTTGAATTTGAGACTTAAATAAATGTAGGTAGGAAAAGGCTTTGACAAGGCTAGGTTCAGACTCGAGTCTATGTCTTGATCTAGAACGAACATGCTCCTGAACTCTAGAAAATCAAATCATTAGACCATGACTAATTCATTTTTTTTTTTGAAGCGATCGGACCTCGAGATGAGGATTCCTACGTATCCTTGCGGAAGCAGACCATTCGTAGTTCTGGATTTGATTTTTTTTTATTAATTATTTTTTGTGCCCTAACTTTTGCTTAGGCCGCCCTTTCGGGTTTTTAACCTAGCGGGCTAGGACATACCTTGAAAAAGGAGTTAAGGTTGAATATGAAAGGTTTAAGGGTTTAAGGGTTGAGGTTTCGATGAATGTTTAATTGGTTTGGTGAACATAGGATCATGGATTCGGATTATATAGACTAAAGTTTTGATGGATTAAAGAATTTGAATGAGTAGGGGTAGAACTTGTGTGCAAGCCCCCTAGCTTGACTTTTCATTTCTTTGCCTTTGGCTTTTTCTTTTTTGCATTTTTTTCTTTTTGTCTTGTGTGTTTTCTTTTGCTTTTCCTTTTTTTTTCGCACTTTGAATTTCTTTCACTTTTTTTTATTTTGCCTGGCATTGACTTTTTATATAATAAGGCTTGCACACAAGTTTAGTTTAGAATATTGGAAGGCTTGAAGGATATTTGTGGAGCTTTGGTTAATGGAGGGATTATTTGGCTAAGGGATTTTTTATTATTTTGGTTGCATGAGATGGTTTATGGATGATGGTTTATTGGAATGATAGAGGGAAGAGGGATATAACTCTTAATCCAAAGTATGTCCTCTTTTTTTTTTTTTTTTTTTATTTCAGATCTTTTTTTTTATTAGTCAAGTTCATTAGGTGATTCGAGTTTCATCATTGAATTAGAAGCATAAATAAAATGATGGAAGGCCAATGAAAATGAAAATGAAAATGAAATTCTTTTATTAATCGGAAATAAATAGAACAAGGCTTATTAGAAATAAAAACCTAAATGCCATAGACTCGACAAGAAAGGAAATGAAGGAGCTAGGGGAGGGACTCTCCCGACTCAACCTAGAAAACTAGCGTTAAATGACTAAGCCCCGACGTTATTTAGGTGCTACCCAAAGGGTTGCTGTTATTGCTGACTTTTGCTGCAGGCGGAATTGGCAATCTACCATCTTTAACTATATCATGCAGGTGATTCTTTAAGGTCCAACACGCAGATATTGGGTGTCCATTCCCTTTGCGGTACTTGCAATAGGCATTAGGATCCCACCTCTTGGAACTTTTTTCGGGAGCAGTGCCTGGAGTAGGGCCAATAGGCTGAAGTGCTCCCTTTGCATGAAGTCTAGTGAAGGCTTCTTCTAATGACATGCCTAAAGGTGTGAATGTTCTTTGAGGATTTTGATAACCTCTCTTTTCAGTAGCTATGGCATTAACCTCATTGCTTTTGGAGCTAGAAGGCTTATTGTTACTCTTCTTGAAAGAGTTGTTGTTGTTACCCTTGTTCTTGTTCGCTTGTACCTCCTCAATCAGCAGGCTTACCTTATAGAGCTTCGTGAAAGACTCCATGGGTTGAAATTTGATATGATCCCCATACTTCGGCTGCAGGTTATGGATCACCAGTCGGACTTGATCCTCCTGAGACGGCCTGTTAATCATTTGTGCAGCTTTATCCCTCCATCTGTTAAGGAAGGTGACGAAGTCTTCGTTGGAGTTTTGCTTTGTTAACTCCAACTCACGAAGGCCAATGGGAAGCTTAGTATTGTAGATGTATTGTTTGTGGAACTCTTCTCTGATATAGTCTCAGTCATTCAGCGTGGCTTTGTTTAGTGACCTGAACTACTTGGATGGATGTGCATCCAAGGTTAAAGGAAAGACATAAGCAAACAAGTCCTTGCTCATGCCCTTGAGAGCCATAGAAATGGAAAATGCTCTCAAGTGGTCATCTGGGTCTTCGACCCCTTTGAATTTTGGGAGGTCACCCAAGGTTACCTTTTTAGGGAGTTTTTCCCTTAGTTCAGGATCAATGATGTCATGGCCATGAGCCTGACTCTCGAACGCAGGAATTGACTGGATCAATTGCTCGAGTTTTTCGAATCTCAATTCTGTGTCAGTTTTGAATGGTGGTAGAGTGTCGCCTTGCTCGTCTTCTTTAGTTAGCTTCTCCCTCAGTGCCCTAATCTCTTTGTCTTGTTCCTCAAGACGAGAGTTCATCAGTGTGAGTTGAGCCATAATGGCACTGAGTTGTTCATTAGTTTCTCCCATTTCAGATGATGCTTCAGAAGAGTCAGAGGATTCGTCTGAAAAAGTGAGGATGCGCTTGACGAGTCTGGTAGTAGGTCGATCTTGTTGCCTCTCTTTCGGACGTTCCCAAGTTATGATCTCGCGATCCGTCCTGAACAGAAATCGAATGGACCTCGTAAATTTTATGAAATAATGTTTTCGAAATGAGAAATGGAGAGGAGAAATGGGAAGTTGGAAATGAGAAGTGGAAATAGAAACGGAATTGAAAATGGGAAATGAAAATGGAAAATGATTTTGAGATGGAAATGGAAATGGTTATGGGTTTTGGACTAGTATAGACTTGACCATGATGGAAACATGGGCCTAACTATATGCAAATGCAGACATGAACTGGACTGGACAATGCAATCAAACTGGACTCCACGATTGAGTTTAGGAGAGACTAGACTTTGAACTTACGGGTGAGCAAGCATGCTAGACTTTAAGGAAGGTTGGACAATAAGGAAGACTAGACTCTTAACTTAAGACAAGCAGACTAGGCACCTAGACTTTGAACTTACGGGTGAGCAAGCAAGCTAGACAACTAGACTTCGGAACTTACGTTAAACTAAGCAGGCTAGACTCAAAAATTATCTATGGACTTAAGGAATGCTAGACCTTGAACTTACGGGTGAGCAAGTAGGCTAGACACAAAAATTGGCTCTGGACTTAAGGAATGCTAGACCTTGAACTTACGGGTGAGCAAGCAGGCTAGACACAACAATGCCTATAGACTTAAGGAATGCTTAGACCTTGAACTTACGGGGGAGCAAGCAGGCTGGACTTTAGAGGAATTTGGGCTATTATGATTTATGAACTTCTGAAGGAATTGGACTTGACTAGGGCCTACATGGAGATGCAAACTAGACCTATGATATGAATTGGGCTTAAATGGACCTAAGTTTGGATTAGATTAACATATAGGTTTGATATAGACTTGGAGATGCATATGGGCTTGACAGTGGAAATAGACTAGGATTGGACTTAGAATGGAATGGACTGAGACTAGATTTGGACTGGGCTTAACATAAACTTGGGTTCATGTAAAGATGCAAATGGACCTAGATTTGACATGAGCTAGACTTATATGGACCTAGGATGGAATCTAATGAATGCATGGACTCGAATTAGATGGACCCTATATGAATGCAAAATGGACTCTAATGCACATGGGCCTAGAATGAATGCAAGTGAATCGGATTGATTGGATTGGATTCGATGAAGGTGTTTTAATGGGCTTAGAATTTTCGAAATTCGTTTTTGAAAGGAACCCCTTGTTTTATCTTTTGTTAGGAAAAGATGATGGATTGACTTTGAAAATATTTTTTTTTTGAAATATCGTGGTATGATGGTGATTAGTAAATGCTTTTTAAAAAAGGTAGTATAGACATGGGTGTAGGATTGATTTAAAAAAAAGTAAGTTTTTGAAATTGAGTGAATATGGTAAGGTAAGATTGATAGGGAAGATTAGTTGAACAGCAGGGAGAACGTGGGGAGAGGTAGACATGCATGACAACTCTAACTCTATAATGACCACTTTTTAGATGCACTTTGTAGGACAGAATTGACCTTGCATGAAAAGACTAATTTTTTTTTTAATATTATACTGATGCAAACTTGTTATCTTAGACTCGAACAAAGGTCAAAAGACCAATAACCATGGGACGGATAGGCTGCGTGTCACGCAACTGGTGCGCGCGGCGCACATCCTATGCGTCTGGCGCAGGTGCATTGCGCCAGGAGCAACTTAATGTGTTTGGCGCAATGCTCTGTGGTACGCGTATTGGTAAATTGACAAAGGTTCGGGTGAAAACGACGATTTATTTAGACGCGACTCGCAATATTTTCAGGCATAAAGCATATTATTAGCAGGCAAAAATTGCAATCACACATAAATGTCAGGTAACATGGATGCAAAAGTTCTCAGCCTAAAGTCTAGTTCTATGTTTGAAACTATTGGTCAGATTTAGGTTCAGTTTGAAAAGGGTCCATGACTAAGAGATTGATCCCACGCTTCGTACCCCTGCTTAAAGAGGTGGCCACGTGTAAGACGCACTCCAGTCTCAAGAGAACAATGCCATGGTTGGGTAGGTTTGCTTATGACTAAGATCCAACACTATCGCTCAGGAAGGTTTTTGGAAGGACAAAGCGCAAACCCCCCGGGGGTGACCTCACACATAGAACATGTGCTAATGAGGCAAGGTAGATTGTCCTGATGGGCGGCTGAACAATAGCCATGCATATGCAAAACTATATATTATTCTAAGGCATAAAAAATAAGAATGAATCGTATTTTTCAAGTTTCACCCACTCATTTAAAAAAATTAATTTTTTTTAAAATCCTCCCCAGTGGAGTCACCAAATTGTAGGCGTGTTTTTATTTCGCCTACGCGGTGTGAGCGCATATTTAATTTGTCTACCCCATTGTTAAGGTTTTATTGAAAATTATTTTGAAAGAAGTTGCCAATAATTATTTTTAGGAAGAATCATAAACCTAATTGGATATGGGAAACCGTAGGGACAAAATAGGGACTTATCCAATGTAGATTTCCCCGTCTAGACTCCATAGATGGTCAAAATGAACCAAAGATTGAGTTCGGGGGTGAGGGTACAACACAGTCAGGAACCATGTTGCCCATTGTTGGCCTCTACTAAATGTCGATTCATTACAAATTTTATGCAAAACAATAATCATATAACGTTTTAATACACCCTAAATATATTTTGTCTAAGTTGGTTCAGGAAACACATAAAGGACTAATAATTAGTGACAAGTTATTAAGCAATAATATTACAAGGTACCTAACGGGTTGTCCAAATTAATTTGATTAATATTAGAACAGTTCTTTAGGTATTTGATTAGCAATAATAACATGTGGGTGATAAAAGCAATAATGCAGGGACAATCATATAATATGCATAGAATGATCAGGCAGGCATATAAAATTATGAAAAATAAATAAAAAGTGATTTATATTAAAGATCTACATCATGAAATAAATGGTTAGTAACTTCAATATAAAAATAATTTATTCAAGGATCCTCAGGATTATACCTATGCGGCTTAGATTGAGGAGCGCAACGATCTTTAGGCGGATCAATCGTGGAACCAAGAACGCAGTGATTAAGAATTGATTGAAAGTATTGAAAGTATTTGAGTGTTTGAGTATTTGAGAATTCGAAGTGTATTGTAGAAGTATTCGTCAATTTTTGTACTCGTGAAATAATAATATGAAGCCGTCCGTAATTCATGAAATTACAAATATTTATAGGGAAAAGGAGACGTGCGCTCCATGCAAGACCTGCGCCAGGCGCAGTCCTACGTGGCAGGCGCACATTGGTGTGCCTGACGCATCCAACCCAATCAAAGATAGGCACGTGTAAACGAGTTTTGAAAAGATAGAAAAGAAAGTTGCATCTCACACTGAACTTGCGTTAGATGCAGGACTCTGTGTGAGTCACAAAATCTACGTGTCAGGCGCTCATTGGCGCGCCTGATGCGATATGGCCAATGTGCTGGACGCACGTGGCGCGCTGAGCGCAGCCCCCGCGTCTGGCGCATATTAGGGAATATTCGAGCATATTCGTTTGCGCGTCTTTCGAAGATACCTTTTTTTATCCCTAAAATTCCGGAGTTGGAATTTTACGGATTAAAATCTGATTTATTTATCAAAGATCATAAAAATGTTTATGAAAAATATCTATTAAAATAATAAATATGTGATTGGGCTTTTAAAATGGACTTAAAATATTTTATGGGCTAAAAATACAATTAATCATCATGGACAATTAATTGGGCTTTAGAATATCATTTCAAAACATATTGTGGATTGGTTCTTTAGATTGTTCTTCCATTGGGTCGCGCCAACTAATGCCGCGGTATGTTTCATCATGGGATCCTTAAATGGGGAGACA
Organism: Beta corolliflora; assembly: GCA_947648045.1. NCBI lineage: Eukaryota > Viridiplantae > Streptophyta > Magnoliopsida > Caryophyllales > Amaranthaceae > Beta > Beta corolliflora. Next base: position 74,474 of record CANSZD010003380.1, on the reverse strand, counting down.
CGATTATGTGTCTACAGAAGCCCCCACTTTGACTGAGGTTCAGGAAACCGAAAGTCAAAGTATACGGTGTCGGGACGGAGAACGATTCTAAACGCTCTGCAGTTTAGAACTGATCTATATACGCCGGTCTCTACAAAACAAAGTTAGTATGCAGGACAATAACTACAAGCAATCTGATTACCTGCAGAAAAAGATGCTAGCAGATAGGTGCAAACAACTCACATAAATGACATAATGAATCAAAAATGCAAACTTAGACCCTCTAAGGATGCACGAGACGCAATGCAAGGATTATGGTTATGCAAAGCTAAGGATTGACACGTCATGCAAGGTCAGGGTTATGCAATACTAGAATGTATGAAATGCAATGCAAGGCCAGGCCTGGTTTGCAAGGCTGCAATGCAAGGTCGGGATTTTGCAAGGCTAAAAGATGAAATGCAATGCAAGGTCAGGGTTTTGCAAGGCTAGGATGATCTGGATATGTAGAACGATAGAATGATTTTCGAAAATCGTTTTTTTTTTTTTGCAAATGATCGGGGTCCGTAAACGAAGTCCGCGAGTTATAACTCTTCGGGAGTTTGATTTGGAGCAACCACCACTCATATAAGAAGCCCCCACTTTGGGTGAGCTTGCCTGAATTAGGCTTGAGCCTTGATCGAAATGTACTTGATCAGATATTGCAATGTAGTTGATCTGATATTGAAATGTAGTTGCTATGTCTTGAGCATTGAGAGTTTTCACTGGGGATTGCATTGGGGATTTTTCTTTGGGAAGTTGACATAGGCAAAGTCAAATATCGCCAGAAACCATGGAATTGTCGGAGAGTCCTTCGGGGAAAATGAGAGTTTGGATTGAAAAATAAAAGGTTTGAATTTGAGACTTAAATAAATGTAGGTAGGAAAATGCTTTGACAAGGCTAGGTTCAGACTCGAGTCTATGTCTTGATCTAGAAAGAACATGCTCCTGAACTCTAGAAAATCAAATCATTAGACCATGACTAATTTATTTTTTATGGAAGCGGTCGGACCTCGAGATGAGGATTCCTACGTATCCTTGCGGAATCAGACCATTCGTAGTTCTGGATCTGATTTTTTTTATTAATTATTTTTTGTGCCCTAACTTTTGCCTAGGCCGCCATTTCGGGTTTTTAACCTAGCGTGCTTTGATATACCTTGAAAAAGGAGTTAAGGTTGAATATGAAAGGTTGAAAGGTTTAAGGGTTGAGGTTTCGATGAATGTTTAATTGGTTTGGCGAACATAGGATCATGGATTCCGATTATATAGACTAAAGTTTTGATGGATTGAAGAATTTGAATGAGGGGTAGAACTTGTGTGCAAGCCCCCTAGCTTGACTTTTTCTTTCTTTGCCTTTGTCTTTTTCTTTTTTGAATTATTTTTTTTGTCTTGTGCGTTTTCTTTTGCTTTTGCTTTTTTTCGCACTTTGTATTTCTTTCACTTTTTTTTTTTATTTTGCCTGGCATTGACTTTTTATATAATAAGGCTTGCACACAAGTTTAGTTTAGGGTATTGAAAGGCTTGAAGGATATTTGTGGAGCTTTGGTTAATGGAGGGATTATTTGGCTAAGGGATTTTTTATTATTTTGGTTGCATGAGATGGTTTATGGATGATGGTTTATTGGAATGATGGAGGGAAGAGGGATATAACTCTTAATCCAAAGTATGTCCTCTTTTTTTATTTATATTTATTTCGGATCTCTTTTTTTATTAGTCAAGTTCATTAGGTGATTCGAGTTTCATCATTGAATTAGAAGCATAAATAAAATTATGGAAGGCCAATGAAAATGAAAATGATCATCATGGACAATTAATTGGGCTTTAGAATATCATTTCAAAACATATTTTGTATTGGTTCTTTAGATTGCTCTTCTATTGGGTCGCGCCAATTAATGCCGCGGTATGTTTCATCATGGGATCCTTAAATGGGGAGACACGATTATGTGTCTATAAATAGCCTTTCAGATTGCTTTGCCCTTGGGTCGGACAATTTAAGACCACGATATGTTTCATCATCGGATCCTTAAATGGGGAGACACGATTATGTGTCTAATGAAACCCCCACTTTGACTGAGGTTCAGGAAACCGAAAGTCAAAGTATACGGTGTCGGGACGGAGAACGATTCTAAACGCTTTGAACCGATCTATATACGTCGGTCTCTGCAAAACAAAGTTAGTATGTAGGATAATAACTACAAGCAATCTGATTACCTGCAGATGAAGATGTTAGCAGATAGGTGCAAACAACTCAGATAAGCACATAATGATGCAATAATGCAAACTTAGACTCTCTAAGGATGCACAAGACGCAATGCAAGGATTAAGGTTATGCAAAGCTAAGGGAGATGACACGTCATGCAATGTCAGGGTTATGCAAGACTAGAATGTATTGAATGCAAGGTCAGAGTTTTGCAAGGCTGCAATGCAAGGTCAGGATTTTACAAGGTTAGAGATGTGTAGAATGATAGAATGATTAGAAATAATTTTCGAAAATTGCTTTTAGTAAATGATCGGGGTTCGTAAACGAGGTCCGCGGATTACAACTCTTCGGGAGTTTGATTTGGAGGAACCACCACACATAGGAAGCCTCCACGTTGGGTGAGCTTGCCTAGAATTAGGCTTGAGCCTTGTAATTGATTTGATATTGTAATGTAGTTGATCTGTCTTGAACGTTGAAAATTATCGCTGGGGATTCTTCTTTGGGAAGTTGATATAGGCAAAGTCAAATATCGCTAGAAACCATGGAATTGTCAGAGAGTCCTTCAGGGACAATGAAAGCTTGGATTGAAAAATAAAAAGTTTGAATTTGTGACTTAAATAAATGTAGGTGGGAAAAGCTTTAACGAGGCTAGGTTCAGACTCGAGTCTATGTCGGGATCTAAAAATAGTAAGCTCATGAATTCTAGAAAATTAAATCATTAGACCATGATTAATTTATTTTATTGAAGCGGTCGGACTTCGAGATGGGGATTCCTACGTATCCTTGCGGAATCAGACCATTCGTAGTTCCCGATCTAATTTCTTTTTTATTATTATATTTTGGTACCCTAACTTTTGCCTAGGCCGCCCTTTCGGGTTTTCAACCTAGCGGGCTTGGACATACCTTGAAAAAGGAGTTAGGGTTGATGAAAGGTTGAAAAATTAAAGGTTTTAGGTTTCATGAAGGTTTAATTGGATGGCTAAGGTGGGGTCATGGATTTGGATTATATGGGCTTTAAAGGTTTGATGGATTGAAGGATTTGAATGAGGGGTAGAACTTGTGTGCAAGCCCCCTAGCTTGACTTTTTATTTATTTGCCTTTGGTTTTTTCTTTTTTTGCATTTTTTTCTTTTTGTCTTGTACATTTTCTTTTGCTTTTGCTTTTTTCACACTTTGATTTTTATTCACTTTTTTTATTTTGCCTGGCATTGATATATTTTGATGTAGTAAGGCTTGCACACAAGCTATTGGTTTAGGGTAGTGAAAGGTTTGAAGGTTATTTGCGGAGCTTTGATTTTGAAAGGTTATTTGGCTAATGGAGATGATGGTTTATGGATGATGGAGGGAAAAGGGGAAATAACTCTTAATCCAAAGTATGTCCCTTTTTTTTTCAGATCTCTTTTTGTTATTACTATAAGTCAAGTTCGTTAGGTGATTTAAGTTTCGTCATTGAATTAGAAGCATAAATAAAATGATGGAAGACCAATGAAAATGAAAATGAAAAGAAAAATAAAATGAATTGAAAATGGAAAGGCTATAATAGATGAAGTCCTATATTGACATAGACTCTATGGGAAAGGACAGAATTGACTTAGGGTAAGGACTCTCTGACTCATCCTAGGAAACCGGAAAAAAAACGACTAAGCATTTGAATTGTTGATGCACTACGCAAAAAGGGTTGTTGGTGATGCTGATTCTCGTTGTAGCAAGTATCAATACACTATATTCATCGATCATGTTTCGCAACGCAGTGATGGTATTTGACACTAGATGTCAGATGTTCATTATTCTGTTGGAATTCGCAGTAGAAATATAAGTTGCATCTTTTGAATTTTCTTTTAGGTGCAGAGTTCGGAGTAGACCGTATAGAAGTGATCGCACCTCATTTGTGAAGGCGGTAGACCATATGGAAGTGATCACGCCTCTATTGTGAAGGCGGTCAAAAGTAATCTTCATGACTCCAAATGAAGTCGAGTGGTGATAATGCGCTTGATGAGCTTTAGAGTAGGCTCATAGTTTGTTCCTCCATTAGGCGTTCCTAAGTTGTAATCTCTCGACTGGTCATGAACAGAATCGAGTGGATCTCGCTTGTAAGTTTTAAAAAACGATTTTTTGAAATGAGAAATGAAAATGAGAAATGGGGATGGGAAACGGAAGAATGGAAAATGAAAAATGGAAACGGGAAATGATTAGCAATGGGTATGATTTTGGACTAGTATGGGCTTGACCATGATGGAGACATGGGCCTAACTATATGCAAATGCAGACATGGACTGGACTGGACTATGCAAGCAGACTAGATTTCACGACTGGCTTTGGTGATGATAGGAGAGACTAGACTTTGAACTTAAGGGTGAGCAAGCAGGCTAGACTTTAAGGGATGAACTTTTATAGTCCTAAGACTGAATTTTTATAGTCCGAAGACTGACTAGGGATTATATGGAGATGCAAACTAAACATAGAATATGAATTGACACATAGGTTTAACTTGGACTGGGAGATGCACATGGGCTTGACATTGGAGATGGACTAGGATTGGACTTAGAATGGAATAGCCTGGGATTAGACTTGGACTGAACTTGACATAGACTAGGGTTCACATAAAGATGCAAATGGGCCTAACTTTGACTTGAACTAGACTAATATGGGCCTAAGATGGATTCTAATGCTAGCGGGACTAATATGAATGCATGGACTCAAATTTTGATGGGCCTAATATGAATGCAAAATGGACTCTAATAATGCATATGGGCCTAGAATGAATGCAAGTGAATTGGATTTGGTTGATTGGATTGGATTGGATTGAAGGTGTTTAAACTGGGCTTAGAATTTCGAAATTCGTTTTTGAAAGGAACCCCTTATTTTTATCTTTTGTTAGGAAAAGATGATGGATTAATTTTGAAAAATATTTTTTTTATTGAAATGTCGTGGTATGATAATGATGATTAGTAAATATTTTCGAAAAAGGTAGAATAGAGGATGGTGTAGGATTGATTTTGAAAAAATTGTAATTTTTGAAATTGTGGAATATGGTAATGTAACATTGACAGGGATGAAATGGGAAAAGGTAGACATGCATGACAATTCTAACTCTACAATGACCAATTTTCCTTAGATGCACTTTTTAGGACAAACTCGACCTTGCATGAAAAGACTGACCTTTTTTTCGAATTAGGTGAGACCTCTAGTTAGACCATGCGAATGCAGACGGATTGAAAATATGATCGACCACCACGATGACTAAATCAAAGAAAAACATGTGATGCACAAACTGTGTGCCATGCAGCATTGCTGCGTGCGGCGCACAGCCGTCCGTCTGGTGCGAGAGTGGTGCGCCAGACGCAACTTAATGCGCTTGGCGCACTACTCCCCGACAGGTTTTTCGGGGATTTAAACGACGTTTTAGTCAATTGACGAACTTTTGCATGTTATTTAGATGTGATTTTCGACACAGCAAATAACAACGATTTTGACAAAATGACGTTGACGCAAACTTGTTATCAGAGACTTGAATAAAGGTCAAAAGACCAATAAGCATGGGACGAATAGACTGCGTGCCACGCAACTGGTGCACGCGGCGCGCAGTCTATGCGTCTGGCGTAGGTGCGTTGCGCTAGGCGCAACTTAATGCGTTTGGCGCAATGCTCTGCGGCACACGTATTGCTAAATTGACGAAGGTTCGGGCGAAAGCGACGATTTTTTTAGACGCGATTTGCAATATTTTCAGGCGCAAAGCATATTAGCAGACAAAAATTGCAATCACAAATAAATGTCAGGTAACATGGATGCAAAAGTTCTCAACCTAAAAGTCCAGTTCTACATTCAACTATTGGTCAGGTTTAGGTTAAGGCTGAAAGGGTCCATGACTGAGAGATTGATCCCACGCTTTGTAACCCTGCTTAAAGAGGTGGCCATGTGTAAGACGCACTCCAGTCTAAAGTCAGGAACAAGAGAACAATGTCATGGTTGGGTAGATTTGCTTATGACTAAGATCCAACACTATCGCTCAGGAAGTTTTTTGGAAGGACAAAGCGCAAACCCCCCGGGGATGACCTCATACATAGAACATGTGCTAATGAGGCAAGGTAAATTGTCCTTATGGTGGCTGAACAGTAGCCATGCATATGCAAAACAGTATATTATTCAAAGGCATAAAAATAAGAATGAATCGTATTTTTCGAGTTTCACCCACTCATTTAAAAAATTAATTTTTAAAATCCTTCCCAGTGGAGTCGCCAAATTGTAGGCGTGTTTTTATTTCGCCTACGTGGTGTGAGCGCATATTTGTATTTGACTACCTCACTATAAAGGTTTTATTGAAAATTGTTTTGAAAGAAGTCGCCAACAATTCTTTTTAGGAAGAATCATAAACCTAATTGGATATGGGAAACCGTAGGGACAAATTATCCAATGTAGATTTTCCCATCCTGACTCCATAGATGGTCTAAATGAATCAAAGATTGAGTTCGGGGGGTGAGGGTACGAATATAGTCATAATGAACCACATTCACCCAGAGTTGCCTAAATATCGATTCATTACAGATTTTATGCCAGAGAATAATCATGTAACATTTTAAACACCCTAAAAATATTTAGTCTAAATAGGTTCAGGAAACACATAAAAAGACTAATTTTAGTGACATGTTATTAGGCAATTAATATTACAGGGAACCTAACAGGTTGTTCATAATCTGATTAATATTAGAGCAGTTCTTTAGGTCTTTGATTAGCAAAAATAACATGCGGGTGATAAAAGCATTAAAACAGGACAATCATATAATATGCATAGAATGATCAGGCAAGCATATAATATACGATTTTTTCACCATATACCCCTGACTAATTTTTTTTGCACCATATACCCTTTCAACTTTCCAAATTCACCATATACCCCTCACGTTTGAAAAAATACATCAAACTACCCTTTTGACTAACGGTGTTAGACTTCGTTAGTCATTAACCCCTAATCCCCCTCAACCCTAACTAACTAACCTAAATCTACCCCCCTAACCCTAACCTTAATCTAACATCCTAACCCTAACCCTAACACTTAACACCCCCCACTCCTCCCCCCACCCCCTTCCCTCCATCGCCCCACCACCCCCCCACCACCATCCATGCAAGCCCCCTCCTCCCCACTGCGTAGCCCTCCCCTTCCCACCGACCCCCTCCCCTGGCCGCCGCGAACCCCCTCTCCCCCCACCTCGAATCCCGCAGCCCAACAACCATCCCCCCCACCCTTCAAATCCCGCCGCACACCACACGCAAACCCACCCCTACTCTCTTCAGCCGCCAACCCCGAGGAAATTTGCGTTCAGGCAAGCGGGAGGCTGCGGCGAGGAGAGAGAGGGACGCGGCTCGGGGAAGGGGTTGCGCGACAAGGAGAGATAGGGTGCGCCTCGAGGGGCGCGACTCGGGGAAGGGGTTGCGCGACAAGGAGAGAGAGGGTCCGCCTCGAGGCGCGACTCGGAGGGAAGGGGTTGCGCGACGACCTGGGGAAGGGGAAGGGGAGGGGGCTCGCGCGATTCAACAAGGGAAGGGGGAGAAGGAGGAGTGCGGGGGGGGGTGAAGGGGAGGGAGGGGGGGTCATTGGGGGAAGAGGGGTTGCTTGGAGGGTGGAGGGGAGAGGGAGGTGGTGGTTGCGGGGGAAGGGGGGGCTGCGGGGAGGGTGGAGGGGGATGGAGGGGGTCTTTGCGGGGAGGGGGTGATGCGGGGAAGGGGGTTTGGGGAGGGTGGAGGGGGAGGGAGGGGGTGCTGCAGGGGAAGGGGGGCCGTGGGGAGGGTGGAGGGGGAGGGAGGGGGTGCCTTGCGAGGGAAGGGGGCTGCGGGGGAGGGAAGGGGGTCGGGGAAGGGTGGTGGTGCAGTGGGGAATTTGGGTGGGGGTGGGGTAAGGGGGTGGTGGGGTGAGGGGGAGGGGTGGGGGTGTTAAGTGTTAGGGTTAGGGTATTAGGGTTAGGGTATTAGGGTTAGGGTTAGGGTTTAGATTAGGGGGTAGATTTAGGTTAGTTAATTAGGTTAGATGGAGGGATTAAGGGTTAATGACTAACGGAGTTTAACGCCGTTAGTCATTAAGGGTAAGTGGATGTATTTTTTCAAACGTGAGGGGTATATGGTGAATTTGGAAAGTTGAAAGGGTATATGCTGCAAAAAAAATTTAGTCAGCGGTATATGGTGAAAAAACCGTATAATATACAAAGGCAAGAATAATATGAACATAAAATAAAGTATAGAAAAGAGGTTAGAATATATAGTTGAGCGATTTTACATTAAAGATCTACATCAGGAAAGAAAACTGTTAGTAACTTCAATATAAAAATGATTTATTTAAGGACCCTCGGGATTATACAGTGGCTTGGGTCTATGAGATTGACAACCTTCGGGACGAGCAATCGTGAAGCCTGAAAATCTGAATGTATGTAGATTTGAATGTATTTGTGCTTGAAAGGTATGAGTTTTGTAGGGCGATTTTGTACTTCGTAGAGAGAATTTGTAATTGTGTTCGTAAAGTATTCGTCTAGTGTTATGTGAAAAATCCGTTCTAAAATCTGTACGGAAACCAGGCCTATTTATAGGGAAAACGACATTGCGCCTCACGCGCCAGCAGCACCTGGCGCAGCTGACGTGTCAAGCGCATGACGCGACATGACCAGTAAAAAGCATACACGTGGTACGCGCTTTGAAAAAAGATAAGAAAGAAAAGCCGCGTCTCACGCAGAGAATTGCGCTTGACGCAGGACTCTGAATGAGTCAGAAATCCACGTGTCAAGTGCAGATTAGTGCACCTGACACAGGTGGACAGAGCTGCGCCTGACGCACAGACGTGCGCTAGGCGCACCAGCCTGGCTCCTGTCGTGCCTTTGCCAGCTTTATTATAAAAAAATTTTAAAATATTTATTATATCCTTTAATTACGGATATCTGATTTTACGGGATAAAATCTGATTTTAACTTATAAAAAATATCTTTTGAAAATATTTATTTATTAAAATAAATCAATTAATTATTGTTAACACAATTAATTGGGCTTTTCAAAGAATTGGGCTCAAAATACAATTAATTATCATGAATAATTAATTGGGCTTTAAAATAGGACTTTAACACTTTTCAAAATGGTTTTGAATGGCCTTTCAGATTGCTCTGCCCTTGGGTCGGACCAATTAAGACCACGATATGTTTCATCATCGAATCCTTAAATAGGGAGACACGATTATGTGTCTACACAACCCAATTGAAGTTCATATATATCAGCTTACCCCACCATTGACCTAATTAACTAAATGATGATCAATGAGTAATCTTGGATTTTTTTTATGGGGCTGAATCTTAACTAAGCAAGGGTGTGTCTTCATTAGCACTAGTATAATAATATCATAAACTAAGAAATCATATTATTCATAAAGATGACAAAAGAGATGCCTTGAAAATTTTAAGCGAACTAACATCCTGAGAAAAGCTACAAAAGCCTACAAGAATCTAAGAAAAAGCAGCAAAAAAAACTTAATATAAATAAACAAATAAAGAGTGTTGAATACTTGCATGCATGCTTCTCCCCACCGAAATGACTATCATGCATGCATATCAATTTATTTCACTCACTTCCATGAAAACTTTTCAAGAAAAAGAAAAAGTGAAAGTATTTAATTAATTAAAAAGATTTTGTCCTAGTTAATTACCTAGCCCATCTTTAGTGGCTAGTGCATTAGCTTTTTGTAGATGACTTGATTTATCTTTCACATGAAGCTTTCAGCTTCAGCTGGTCCAACAGATTAAAAGGTGAAATGATCGGAAGAGAATAACAAACAAGAATCAGTTTTAACTCAGTGTGCTAAAATTGTCCTAACTGGGCGAAAATATTTACTACAAGAAAAAAACAAGTAAACAACTAACCAGTCAAAACAAATTTCCTTTTAAAAAAATAAATAAATTCATTTTGGATGGCTCCTTTATTTTCTTTTGGTCCCAATATGATTCGTAAGCATCTCATTCTTCCCATGATGAAGTGATGGAACCATAAAGACTATGAACAGAATCCCTCGCTGACCCAGATCCAAATATTAATAAGCACGTCTAGGAAAGTATTGAAAGAGAAATAACTTTTTGTTGCATTATTATAGAGTTAAAGAATAATGGAAGCACTCGAACTTTGATAAAAGTTATCACTAAGGACCTGAACTTTTAAAAGTTATCATTATTCATTAAGGACCTACGGTTAAGTTTTTGGGTTAAAACTATTAAAAATAAAAGGAAATTAAAAATATTTCTTCTTTAAAACAAATAAAACCATTGCTAAATTTTTCTCTTTTGTACGTCATTCCACCATCACCAACCCCAAATTAAATAAAATCAGCCACCACCACCAACCTTGTTGCTCCGCCACTTGACCTACCCTCCAGAGCTTCGTTATTAATAACAACCAAACCATCCTCAGCACTATAATTCTTTATTGGGACAATAGAATTTGCAAGTTACAAACAGTTAGAGTTTAAAAGGTTTTAATATAAGTATTTCAAATATACAATAATTGTGTCAGTCCATGTAGCCATATTTACAAGGTAAGTTTTGTCAAAAAGGTAAGTTCTTTTCTTCATTGCCATCTTCTACTTCTTCTATTGAAATAGAATGACAAGAAATTAATTCAGGGATAAAAAACTTGAAAAAAAAATGATATTCCTTGATTTGCATAGATTAACATAGTCAATGATCTACACAAGGCATTCATAATCCTAGGCTACAATTAATGAATGCATCTGTACATTTACTATATTTAAATAATAATCAATGTTTTATTAACTTATAGGAAATATATATATATAGTACATATATTCTATCACGAATTTACAACTATCATGAAGCAACACATCATATAAAGGGGTTGAGATATATATTCTTAAATGAGAAGCCGAAGCTACATCTTAAGAGAGATTTTGACATAAAGTTTTGACTCCCTCCACATAATGCATTAATACTAATAGTGTTGGTGATGGACTAATTGGGGGATGAAGAGGGAGGATAGGGGTAGGAGAGGGAAGATATAACAGGGAAGAATTTTTTTTTTGAGGGGAATATAGGAAAGAATTTTAGAATTACTATACTTTTAATTTTTTAGTCTATTAGTACAAATAATTTTTTTTTCTTTTAAAAAATATTTTTAACTCATGAAGTTAACTATAGGTCCTTGTAGATAATTTTTATAAGTTGAGGTCCTTAATGATAACTTGGACCAAAGTTTAGGTCCTTTTAATGTTCTTAACTCGTTATTTATAAGTATGTTTATACTAAAATTTCTAAAAATAATTTTTTATTTTGGTCCATAAGGAACAACTACATCTACTTCATCACTATATTAAGTTTCAATCATATTGTATAATCAGTGGCGGATCTTGGACCAAAAACTTGCTAGGGCCAGATAGCCGATAGGGATGACAATTGGGTGGGGCGAGTGCGGAGGATGGTCCCTCCACACCCGCATAAAATTCCCGTAACCCATCCCCGCCCCACCACCCACATGGGTACCCGCGCCCGCTTCGTACCCACTTCATACCCGCAACTATCCTCCTAATAATCCCAAACAATCGCAAGATTACAGGTTGTAAAATAAAATTAATAATAATATAAGTATATAAATTTGATTTTCATAATAAATATTCTAATATATAATATGTTTTTTAATAGAGAGTAGGGTATGAGATGAAGGAGAAGTGGGGCGGGCGGGCGGGTATAGCATAAAATCCGCACCCGCTCCACCACCCATTGCGGGTACGACTTTCATCCCCATCCCCCCATCCCCGCCAAACCTAGTCCCATCCCCGCGGGCGGGGCGGGTCTCCTACTTGACCCGCCCCACTGCCATCCCTAGGGCCAGAAGTCCCCAAATTCTAGATGAAAATTAAATCTTTAACGATTATATTACATACAAAATTACAAATATATGTGTGTGTACATAATTCAGAATACCAAATAAATTCCTTATATAAAAAAAAGTTATCGGGGGTTAGACCCCTATCAGCCCCAACTAAGATCCTCCCCTGTGCATAACGACAAGATAATCTTGGAAACAAAGGACTATAGTCTACAGATCTACAAGCAACTTCCTTTGAAAAACCAGTTAGTTTTGATATATAATGCATTCTAAAAATATATAAATCTATAAAAAAAAATGGTGAAGAAATAGATACTCACGTCCTCATTTTGAGGAGGTTAAAATCACCAATATAATTTTGGAAATATATGGATTTTCTTTTTCAATACTTTTTCTCTTCTTTCTCCATGAATTAGGGCAAAACTATGTTCGCTCCCCTCTTTTGATGTGCAAGAATAATATATTATTTTTCTAAACAATGCACATATCAAAGGCTAGGGAGCGATTAGCTTTGCCCAATCTTTCTCGAAAATACAAATTTAAAGACGCGTCATTAATTTATTTATTAGCAAAAGCTAAGCATAAATTTTCTTTGAGTGAAATCAAAGAGAGAAGAAAATGGAGATTAAAGGCAAAAAAGCTTAAGCATTCCACATCAAAATTGAAGGAAACATTCTCGCTTTATGATAAAGATGGGGATGGCAAGGTTGATCCATCAAATCTTGGTGTTATGATTCGAACTTTGGGTGGTAACCCAACAGAAGCCCAAGTTAATGATATTCTAACCAAGGAGCATTTAGATGGGCCGTTTGATTATGATAGATTTGTGGATTTGATTAGTAAGCATTTATGGGTCAGGCCCAAAAAACGTGAGCTTCATAAAGCCTTTAAAGTCATTGATAATGATGATGATGGGTTTGTTGATGTTACAAAACTTAGGCATATTTTGACAACTATGGGTGAGAGTTTGGATCCGGAAGAATTTGATGAGTGGATCCAAAGTTTAGGTGTTACTAATGATGGGAAAGTAAGTTATGAAGAGATTATTTCCCCTATGGTGGCTGCTCCTTCTTGATGTAGAAAGTTGTAAATTTTGAGTTGTTTTTGTTCTTTCTTATTATTGGATTTTTTTTTGAACTATTATTTGTTGTATTCGGAAAACAACCATTTTTTTAAGGAAAATTTGTCAGAAACAACCTTAAAATACAGTTTTTGTGAAACAACCTTTAAAAAAAGTGTGCAAATTAAGACCTTAAAAGTAATTTTTTTTGCGAGGAACAACCTTGACTCATTTTCCGGGCGTTGACCAAGTATTTTGCGACTTCGACTCACTAAAACCAAACATGGCAAGGCATGTAACCCACATTTCTTATGTTTCAACCCCATTTCATTCATATACAGATAAAGTCAACATCGCAAAATACTTTGTCAATGTCGAAAAATGGAGAAAAACAAGGTTGAAACATAAAAGATGCAGTTCACATGCCCTCCACATGTTTGGTTTTAACGAGTTAACGCTGAAAAATGCTTGGTAAATGCCGGAAAATGGGTCGAGGTTATTCCTCGCAAAATATTTTCTTCTTAAGGTCTTCTTTTGCCAGATCTTTTTTAAAAGGTTGTTTCTCGCAAAAACTTGTATTTAAAAGGTTGTTTCTGACAAATTTCCCTTTTTTTAACTGTGATAATGTGATTGACATATTATTTTTGTCTATCACAGTAACTCAATAATGTCCTTTTTTATTGTCCAAAATGCCATCAATTCGTCCCCAGATATCCAAAAGGCCTTTGTGATTAGGAACTGGGAATTTGCTCTTTTTTGGTGATGAAATTTTTTAGGGAAATTCTACATGGTAGTTCCCAACTTTTAGGTTTTCTATATGGTAGCACTTTTTAATTTTTTTTAATACTTGGTAGCCCGAACTTTTAGGTTTTCTACATGGTAGCACTTTTTAAGTAAATTCCATTAAGTTGTCGTAAGTTTTGACATTTATTAGTCTGGCATGCAAATCGAGACTTTTTCGACACCCAATTTAAGTATTTCTCATCATTTTTTGACAATGAAAGCCTGGCAATTTTGTCCTTAAAGCCTCGATTAAAGGTCGGAATCGTCAAAAAATGATTAGAAATACTCTTTTTGCGTGTCGAAAAAGTCTCGATTTGCGTGTCGAAAAAGTCTCGATTTGCGTGACAGACTAATAAATGTCAAAACTCACGACAACTTAATGGAATTCACTTAAGAAGTGCTACCATGTAGGAAAACCTAAAAGTTCAGGGCTACCAAATATAAAAAAATTTAAGAAGTGCTACCATGTAGAAAAACCTAAAAGTTGGAAACGTGTAAATTTCCCAATTTTTTATATTGTATTTTTTTATTATATTTTCTAGGAAGGTTTGAAAGAAAATTTACGCGAAAATGGTGAATTAACCACTTTATGTTGATTGTGAAATTACCCTCCTTTAAACTTTTGCCAATTGTGAAATCTACCCCTTTAAACTTTTGCTGATTGTGAAATCACACTCCTTAACTTTAAAGTTTAAAGCGCAGCAATTTGAACCCTTAGCCTTTATATTCTTACCTTTTTGTTATAGATATATTTCTTTCATTCTAGTAGAACTTCATCGTATTAGGACAAGTAATGAAAATGAGTTATATTATTAGTCATAAACAATTTCGGACGGAGAAATTAGGGTACTATATGACTTTTGAAGATACTACTAACTTTTAGGCGAAAACCGCTCTTTGCCAATGCTTTTTACTACGTTTTGCATAAATTTGAATGTTCATTAAAGAAAGGTGTATACCCTTAAAACAAATATCATAATCAGCCCTAATTCATCCAACTCCTATATTTGATCAATTTGTACATAAGGTATCCAAAGATTTGGAGCTAGAACTAATGATATTAGTATGGGTTCTAGTTCAATTCTTCAAAATTGGTAACCAATAGTTTTGAGAAGGGGTCAAATTAGCTTATTTTCTTTTCAACAAAGATCTTGAAGAAACTATATAATAAATCAGTATCCACACTCTCTTCGTTTGATGGGCTTAAAGAAAATATGAGAACAAATTAAAGTAAGGAAAACTCACTAAAAGTATTGGCACTCATTCTTTGAAGAGTGTGTGCTTTGCAGAATACGTGACACCATAACTTATGTGTTAAGAACATCTTACATGTGTGAACTAATATTAATATTTCATGTCAGTATGAAACTATCTCATGTCATTATTGGCGAATTTCATATCATTTTGTAGTTGTATCATGTCTCACATGTGTGAACAAATAGTAATGTATCATGTCAGTATGAAACCCTTCGTAACGCGCCATTAGCAACTACACCATGCCACCATACCACCACACTACCACACCGGCCACCGCTCACGATGCACCAGCAGCACCGCCAGTCTTTCTCTCTAAAGCCTTTGAACCCTCTCACCCCGTCATTGTTTCTATCTCTTCACACTGTCTTTCTTCTTGCTTGTTGCTCGGCTTCGCTGCTAGTTGATCGTCGTCGCAAGCTAAGTATTCGGAGCCTTCCTTGTTTCTTGCTCAATCTTTATCTCTCCTTGTAGTTTAGGTTATTGCTACCCTATTTTCAACTTGCCTCAACTCTTCATCGGAGTTTCCTCCACCTCCAAATAATCATAAGAAGAAAACCAGAAATTGTCGAATTCATCATTTGTATCAAAAGTCTTCGTTTCACTCTAAAAACAAAATCAAGAACTCAAAACCTAAAATTTGAACAAACTTCAACTGAATTCGCCATTGTTGCGCCTAACATACTTAGTATCATTTGCCATTGGTGTGCCTAACATAATTGGATCATTCGCCATCGTTGCGAAATTACAGAGCTTGGAGGAGAGAGAAAGAGCGAGAGAGAGATCGTTGATTGAATTTCAGAGTTCTGCAACATCGAAGGAGAAGAAACGAAACCCTAGAATATGAAATTCGGGGGAATCGAGGTTGAAGATGAGTGAGATCAGAGTAGGTGGAAAAAAATGGAGTAAAAAAGGAGGAATTTCTTTGAGTGTCGTGGAAGAAGAGAGATGAAGATACGGTTTACTAATATTTTACTTTCACAATTCACATGTTGAAAAGTTTGGTGTCTACTTAAAATACCTTAAATGCCCTTTATTTTTTAAAAAATATTTTACAATTTGATGTTAATGTACTATGGCAATTTTACATCCTTTTATAACTTGAAGCACACATTGCATGCATTTGACTCTTTATTTATGGTGTAACCGTTCCCAAGGATTTTTGTTCTTTGAAACTTTTATATTATTTTTAGTTGTCCAAACATGGTAATATTATCTCCAAGAATACCTTTCTAGAAACAAATTGTTAGCAACAAATATAAATCGAGAGAGTATAAAGTAAAAAAAATCGAATGATTACCGATCAATTGATTATATTATTTTCAAAAAATTTTAATTTAGTTATTTTACAAAGAATAAGGGAAAACATGATAATTATGAAAAAATTGGAAAATATATCAAAGTAGAACAGAATATCATAACATTTGTTCATGTTTGATTTGTAGCATATGGAGTATTTCTTTCCTTATTGAGTCTCTTTCACTCGGATTACTTTATATAAAAAATTGACTTTTTGATGAACTGCTTCCTAATAAGTAAGGCCATATTAAGTTCACCTTAAAATAATAACACTCAGTTAAATTAAGTTCAATTCAATAAAATTTGTAAATTGTATATATAAGAGAAAATAATAGAGAAGCGATGAAAAAAAAATAGGTTTATTTCATGAAAAATAAGTCATGTTCAGCAAAAATAATTTAAAATTCCTTGAAAATTAGGTGGAGTGAAAAGGCTTTTAAGAATTAAAACCTTTCTTTAGATATTTCCTATAGGAAGGAAATAAAAAATATGGTAAAATTTGAAATAATGAATCTGTTGCATGCCATCCACCCTATCTCCTCAGAACATCCACAGAAAACAAACAAATACTCTTCCATATATGTTGATACCACATTTCACACCTTCCTCAAATATAATGAAATTTTTTCATCTACTTTTATCTTATACTCGTACTTTCAAATTTTTTATATAAACCCTGCAAAAATTCAAAAAAAAAAAAAAAAAAAACCCCAAAAATGGCTTCCTCTTCATCCTCCTTACAAATCAGCCAAGAAGAATTTCTTGCCTTCCACAACATTGATCGCCAACTCTTCTCTAGGTTAGTCTTCAACTTAAGACGTGAGCCTTCTGAAGCCATGCAAGCCGCGGCTTTGTGGTTGTGGCTAGAACGGTTCAACATGGCTCAGTACGTTGTCACCATCCTCGCATATCCCGACACCGCATTCGAGGCTGTGATTGAGGAGACTCTCTTATGCCTCAAGGCGGCGGAGTCTGAGGAATGGTTTTACCCTAATGATGTCCCCATGGTGCAAAGTATCGTGGGGAAGCATAGGGATGGAGTTAGCCTTAGGTTCTTTCATGAGAATCGTAATATTGTTTTACTTGGCGTAGGTAATATTATCCAACAAATTTGTATTAGAGCATTTGAAGACCTTATCCAATTCCTTATGATGTATACACCAGTCCCAATTAATCATTATCATGAGTATCCCCTTGAGTCTTACACTCCTAAAGTTACTCGTGGTCTTCCTAATGTTGGTGTTATTGGTGATCGTGGTGGTCCTAATCTTGGTGTTATTGGAGATTATGGTCGTGGTGGTCTTAATGTTGGTGTTATTGGTGATGGTCGTGGTGGTGCGCGTGGTGGTCGCAATGTTGGTGTTATTGGTGACGGTCGTGGTCGTGGTGGTCCTAGTGTTGGTGTTATTGGTGATGGTCGTGGTAGAGTCACGGGTTTAAGGCCGGTCTCACAGCAACCCCCTTCATCGCCTATTTACGATCAAAATTATCCTAGTCTTAGGGTTGGGGATTTTAGTGTACCATTGAAAGGTCATCTTAATGTGTCTAATCATAGTTATATACAGGGTGGTGGGGGTGTTAGTCCTACAAATAATGGTCCTATGCCTTCGGTCAAGAGTGTTCCTAGTAATACGAATTATGTTTTAGAGATCCAACCACAAGGACTAGCCGGAGATCCAGTCGATCAATTCATTGCACAATTGCGAGTGAGTAATAATTCTCGGATTCCAATGTTTCAGGAGATACAAAATATTCCTCCAAGCGAAAGAACTGTTTTTTTAACATTTTCCAAAGGCTATCCTATTGCTGAAACAGAATTACGGGAATTTTTTAATAGGTACTTTTTCCCGCACTATATTAGTACTTTTTAGATCAGTTATACCTTATATGTGCGCGAATTTTTGAATAGGAGTCATTTCTCATGCATTTCATTACTCTTTGCTTTAATGAACTTAGTTATCATATGCTACATATCTTCTTTATTTCCTACTTTTTTTGAAACTGAACTGCGCGAAGTTTGAATAGATATTATTTTTTGTACTTAATTCATGACTTTACTAATATATTGTCGTGTCCGTACATGCATGTTTATATTTATCCATACATCTTTAATATATCTTGTCCGGTCGTCTAATTAATTGCCATCTTAAACTTTTATATGGTTAGGTCATTTGGAGATATAATTGAGACTCTAAATATGCAAGAAGTTGGTGAAAAGGAACAACCTTTATATGCGAGACTTGTTGTGCGAGATGCAAACGCAATGGAAATAGTTCTTAGTAGGCAAGGAAGATCAAAATTTTCGATCAATGGTAAGCATGTATGGGCGAGAAAGTATGTGCGCAAGAATCCTAACTCACCGCCGTCTTCACCTACTTCTAATAAAATTAATTAGACTTCATGTGTAGAATTAAAGTAATTAAAATAGCTATATATAACTTGGAAGATCATTGAAAAATTTATAATAAAACTTAATAGCCTTCATATATAGAAGAAAGTAAAGTAACTATTATATGGATTGGATTATGGAATATTATCGAAAAGTTTATACTATACAGTTTTGGTTCCATCCATATAGCAATTATGCAAATGATTGTTTCTGTATTCTTATGCAATGAAAATGTAATACTATGTGTCATGTGTGTGTTAAGCAAAATTGTCATCTCTTTCTTATGTTCAATTAATTGTTTTCTAATATTTTTATAAAAGGATGTATAGTCACATTTTATTCTCGAATGTCCGAATAGGCTTTCACATTACTCCATATAAAACTATAAAAGCATGAGTGTTATGACAATACGATTATTATTTTTGAGCATTTGTAAAATGGTAATATGAGTTATTGCTTGGACAGATACTAGACAAAATCCGCTGAAGATTATATTATTGAATGTGCACACGAGGATTTGGGTAACATGTTACTTTTGGCTATTAACAGTACTGTTTTATAAGAATAAAATTTATGAAAAATGAAGATGGCTCCTATGTCATCAACTTTAACAAACTCTCGGATTTTGGACTGTTATTTATTTAGTATAATAAAGTTAAGAAGAAGATATGAATTTAAGTGCTCTCCTAGGAGTGCTAATCGAGCGAGTTGATATTGCGAGCAGATTTCAGCTCAACTCGACTTGAAAACCGATCGATTCGTGCTCGCTAAGCTCACTAAATGCATGTTTGACTTGAACTCGTTAACCATATATGTAGCTCGAATCGAAACTTGAATCGCGACTCGAAACTCAAAACTCAACTCAAGCTCGAGCTCGAATACTCAACTCGATTCAAACAATTTTTTTCAATGTGTTTAACCTTTTACCATTTGTTCAAAATGGAAGAATACAACTTACCGGATACATAACGGACATAATAAAGTTTATTTTTTTGTTATTATTGCCAATCTGATTGCTTTTTAAATAAATAGTTTTAAAATGATATTAATATTGTATAAAAAAAATATAAATATTATCGAGTTGCTTGCGAGCTTATCAAGTCAAGTTGGTTCTTGTTGAACTCATGCTCTTTAAGATTTCGAGTTGATCCAACTCGAGTCGAATTTTGACCGAGCGTTGACCGAGTCGAGTTCAAGCTGCTCAACTTGATTAGCACCCAACACAACTCTCCTCATGAGAGGAAAACTATAAAGTGTAATGTTCAAGAGAATATATTATAGTACATCAAGAATCCTAAATTAGGTACTAACTGTATTGGTTATATTAGTTCAATCCTACAGCTACAACTACTATATTATAATAAACTGTTAGCTTTGTTATTTTCTGTTAGTCAATATTGCCACGTTGGCAAAGTTAGTTAGCTTAGCTAGCTTAGTTTGTTAGAGCACAGTGTATATAAACTCTCCTAGCTTGTAATCAGCAGTTAATGAAAATAGAGTTTCATTCTCTCTACACTCAAAACTCTCTCTAAATAATGAAAGAATACTTGTTGTTGCTTGAATTCTTACATGGTATCAGAGCTTGCTGAGCTATTTCGATCATCTTTCTCAGTCAATTCAAGCATTATTCTTCATCGTTTGGTATATTTCATTCTGGATTCTAGTAATACTTTTCTGAAATCTTGCTTCTATAGTCTGAATCGTTGCTTTACAGTTGTGATTCATCTTTAAATCTATCGAAATCATCTGAAAATTATGATAATATTGCATGAATTCTTGTCTGAAATCTTTGAATTCTTGTCTGAAATCCTTGAAATCTCTGAAATCCTTTGGAATTTGTTAATGATTGTTCTGAATATTTTGAAATTCTTCCAATCATCTTTTAAAATTGTTGATTATATTCTCTAAATCTTGTTGTTTTGATCTATGATTTCATAATTCTTGAATCCGAATTGATTGATTACTCACAATCTTCATCCATTGAAATATGCACATCAAGTGTTTGCTAGATTGCAAAACTGGAAATTATTCAAGCCATTTCTTCAATCATTTTTTCCTCTGAATTCATTAATTTCATTTTTCATCATGCCTAAATCTAATTCAACTTTGCCTCCTAACCAAAATCCTACAAGTCTCTACTATATTCATCCATGTGATGCTAATTCTAGTCAATTAGTATCTGTGAAATTCAATGGAAAAGGTTTTTCCAATTGGAAAAGAGCTATGATCCTCACTCTTTCTGCCAAGAATAAACTTGGATTTGTCACTGGTGAAATTCAAAAACCTGATGCTACATCACCTGATTTGAAACCTTAGGAGAGATGCAATGATTTGGTGTGTTCATGGCTGATATTCAATCTTGAAGATACAATAGCTAAGAGTGTTTTATTCTTAGTTAATGCAGCAGATATATGGAGAGAATTAGAAGAGCGTTTTGGATATGCTTCTATGGCTCAGGTTTATACTTTGGAACAGAAATTAAGTGATCTATCTCAAGGATCAATGAGTATTGTTGAATTATTTACTAACATGAAAACTCTATGGGATGCTTTGAATGATGCACATCCTCTTCCAACATGTACATGTAATGAATGTACTTGCAATCTCACTAAGAAGATTGTTGATAGACAGCAGGAAAGGAGACTCATACAATTTATGATGAAATTGAATGATCAGTATTCCACTATCAGAGGTAATGTGTTAATGATGCAGCCTTCACCTAAGATTACACAAGCCTACATATTATTCTCTCAAGAAGAAAGACACAAGGAGATAGCTACAAGTTCTACTCAAACTGAATCACTGGCTTTCTATGCTGATAATCACAGGTTTAATAATAGAGGTTACAAACCTTCTGGTAACTTTCAGAAGCTCAACAATTCTTTCTCTTCTCAGAAATTTTCCAATCCTGGCAACACTAGCAACAATTCTTATTCTGGCAACAAGAGACCTGGAGCAAACTATTATTGCACTCATTGCAAGGTGCCTGGCCACAACAATGAAATATGCTTTAAGCTCCATGGATATCCACCTGGCTTTAAAGGCTCTAAAGATAAAAGGGCTACTAACACTGTTGCTGATGTTGTTACACAACCTAATATTGATGATTCTTCTGAAATCAATCACAACATCTCTGTTGCTCAATACAATTAGCTTATGGAAATGTTGAATGCTTACAAATATACATTCAATCACTCTGGTACACAATTCTCTGACACAGAATCTCCCTCACATGCTATGCTGGCAGGTACATTTTGTCTCTTATCTTCTTCTAAAGTCAAATGGCTCCTAGATAATGGTGCAACTGACCACATTTGTTCCCAACTTTCCTGGTATTCTGAATATGAAGTATTACATGGTGCTCATAACTACAATACAATACCATATGGCAGCTAAGTTATTGTTGCTTATATAGGCACAATTATTCTAAATGAACACATCACACTTCACACTTCACAAAGTGTTACATGTTCCAGATTTCAAGTTTGACTTGATATCCGTGGAATAAGTTGTGCAAAGATCTTCGATGTGCGCTTTCTTTTTCTCACAAGCAAGGCTTTATTCAGGATCCTTGTCGATCAACGACCAATTATTCTTGGTGAATTGAAGGATGGGTTATATTGTATTGAAGATAAATCTAATGCTGGACTATCTTGTGGTTCCACTGCTGCTACTTCTTCTGATGTTGTCAATAAAGCCAAACTATGGCACTTAAGGCTGGGACACCTACCTTTTTCACAAATAAAGTTGATTCAACCTGATTGTGATGTAAAAGATTGTATAGAAGATACTATTTTCCAGGTTTATCCTGTTTCCAAACAACCTAGGATTTCTTTTTCCCAATAGTACTTCTCACACATCTCGCTCCATTTCGCTTGGTCCATATTGATGTATGGGGCCTTACAAGGTTAAGTCATACACTTGGATGTAATCAATTTTTAACCATTGTTAATGACTTCTCTAGATTCACATGGATCCATTTACTTAAGCATAAAACTGATGCAATGTCTGTTATGATTAATTTTGCTAAGTATGTTGAGACTCAGTTCACATCTAAAATCCGTTGCATAAGATCAAATAATGCTAAGGAACTTTGTGAAGGACCTATGAAAGTTTTCTTTTAACAACATGGCATTCTTCATCAAACTAGCGACAAATGATACTCCACGAAGAAAATGGAGTAGCCGAAAAGAAAGCATAGGCACCTATTAGACTTACGAGCCCTATACTTTCGCCTAATCTTCCCGATAGATTTTGGGGGTGATTGTGTTCTATGTGCTGCATATTTGATAAATCGAATGCCTCTCAAGCCACTCCACAACAATACTCCTTATGTTGCTTTACATTCTACTAAAGCTTCCTTGGCTCACATGAAAATCTTTGGTTGTTTGTGTTATGTTTCAATATCCAAAGTTCACAGATCAAAGTTTGATCCCAGGGCTTCACCATGTGTGTTCATTAGGTATTCAAACTCTAAAAAAGGATACAAAGTCCTTGACTTAGCCACCAATAGAGTCTTTGTTTCCAGAGATGTGTTATTTCATGAACACATCTTCCCTTTTCATTTTACCTCTCCTAAAGCCATACCTTCTGCCATTTATCTTCCTGCCTCTACTTCATCTTCTACCTTTGAAGATGCTATTTTTCCTTCACCTACACAACATAATCCCTTTCAACCTCGTTCTCTCAAAAATTCTCCCACCAATTCTCCCATAAATTCTCCCACTACTTCTCCTTTACCTACACATTCTTCTTCTTCTAATCATTCTCTTTCTCCCGATCTTTCTAATGTTCCTACTGAATCTTCTTCTAATCTTTTTTATCTTTCTTCAACTACAGCTAATCTGCCTATCACTACACAACCTAGACCTACTAGACAACATCAACCCCCTGCATATCTCACTGATTACATTTGTAATACATCCACTCACTTCTCACTGGTGCAACTTAGTGTCTTACACTAATTTTCCTGAACATCAGAAAGCTTATCTCGCCGGTCTTGTGATATTATTGAACCATCTTCATCTGCTGAAGCTTCTCTTGATCCCCTTGGGTTGAAGCAATGCACTAAAGAAATTGCGAGCCCTTCATTCTAACAACACATGGGAGCTTGTTGATATTCCTTATGGCAAGAAACCTATTAGTAGTAAATGGGTTTTTAAAGTCAAACTCAAATCTGATGGCACATTGAAAAGGTAAAAAGATAGGCTAGTTGCCAAAGGTTATAATCAAAAGCATGGAGTGAACTATGAGGAGACTTTCTCTCCGTAGTTAAAATGAGCATTGTGAGATGTATCATTGCCTTGGCTGCCTCTAAACAGTGGCCATTGTTCCAACTTGATGTGAACAATGCCTTCCTACATGGTGATTTATCTGAAGATGTTTATATGAAGGTTTCCAGATGGCATTCCTAACCCTCATAAACAAATTTGCAAACTTAATAAGTCACTTTATGGCCTCAAGCAGGCTTCTAGACAATGGCATGCTAAGTTGGTTTCAGCCTTGACTTCCCAAGGGTTTGTTTCGGTCCAAAAATGACTACAACTTGTTCATCAAGAAAGATAAAGGCTTAATTTGCATTGTTGTAGTGTATGTTGATGATATAATTCTAACTGGTACTGATATTGCCGGTATATTGCCATTATACGTTGGCAAAGTTAGTTAGCTTAGCTAGCTTAGTTTGTTAGAGCGCAGTGTATATAAACTCTCCTAGCTTGTAATCAGCAGTTAATGAAAATAGAGTTTCATTCTCTCTACACTCAAAACTCTCTCTAAACAATGAAAGAATATTTGTTGTTGCTTGAATTCTTACAAATTGTGTTTTTTTTAATTTACACGATTTACTTTTATGGAATATTTTAACCATTAATATTTTTAATTATCAATATGTAAAAATATATCGAAAGTATATATCTTGAAAATATATGCAAGAGAACGATCTAAAAAAATCTTACATGATATCTTTACCTTACCGTTGTAAATTAGAACAAAAAAAAACATTGTCATTGCGATTAATAGTACATAACCCAATCGGGGAGAAATAACAATATCAAATTACAATGACAATCCAACAATGTTCCACCTGGAAAAAGAATATTCCGGCTTTTTACATCATTGCGCTACCTACACACAAGATGAGGCTTGATAAACTCTAACAGGTAGATATAACTAACACAAGTTTTTGTGTAACAAATATTGTTTGTGTATATAACAAATATTATTTCTGTTTCGTGTGACAATATTTGTTACACGAAAAATCATGTTAGATGTAATCTACCGATTGGGATGTTTATCATACCTCCACACAAGATAACCAAAGGTCATTAGAAATGTTAATAAATGATAACTTTGGACAAATCGTACTGATTCCTCTAGGCTCCAAATACAAACACTATTTGTCAGTCACATACATACTCCGATTCAACAATATAAAGGAGAAAATTACATGTAATTTAACTGTTTTAAATAGAATAAACAGCTTGAGGTTACTGCTTATTAATCCACATGATTTTGTAGCTAACACATATGTTAAGGCAGGAAATTGCGGAATCAAGGAAGAAATGTTGTTCCAAGTTATAGTAGAAGAAGTCAAAAATAATTAGACTGTGCTAAGAGTTCGTACTCACCCAAATTTAGGGAGCAAGAATTCGACAATTACAGCGTTACACGTATTGCAACCTCCAAAAACTACAACTGAACCACAATAGATGGTGTATCACGTATTCACGTACTGCAACCTCCAAAAACTACAAACTAGAACTTAATTGAAATGATAAGCGCAATGTATTAGACCATCGTCCCAAGTATTGGCCAAAAACGCACCTTTCATACCGGGGCTAATATATGCCCAGATTATTAAAGGATTACTAAATATAAATAGGAATGTTATTATGAAGATAATAAAGTTAATTATTTTAGTAATCGTATTTACTTGCTAGAGAATAAATATGATTAATAGAGACAATATTGATTGGGACATAACTAAAATAGATTAATCATATGATGTCAGTAGCATTGTAGCGCAAGTTGGACAAAACAATCCAAATCCATTTAGGATTAGGATTGGGCCGGTCCAAAGGAGAATAGGAGGAGAATTAGTTCTCCTAACTAACCTATGACTCTTCTATTATATATAGGATATAATATTAGGGTTTAGGTAATCAATTCATTAGTCCGGTTTCTTTTCACTAGAGAGAAAGAGAAACCCTAAATCCTATTCCTAAAAACCGGCGCCTATACCATCAAAAGCAAGAGATTTTCTTCTCTTCCGTTCTAGCAAACGTTGGTGTTCAACTTGGTGCTCGTGGGTGATTGAAGGAGCAACACCGGGCTCGGATCTTCAAAGCTTGCATACAACAGGAAATCACGCTACAAAGGTTTGATATTTAATCCCTATTGAATGATTCATATGTTTGATTATGTTTGCGATCCTATGATAGATGTTAGGAAATTGTTTCCCAAATTCGTATATGCATCCATATATTCCTACGAGTGGTATCGATTTGCCTAATTCATAATATTCATATGATCATATAATTGTATGCAAAGTTATTATTTTTATTCAATTAAGGGAGGATTTATTTATGGCTTGAATTTGCATAATTGATATTTGATATTAATTGATTGGAAATTGTAAATAATTGATTTAATTGTGATTTATGCTCAAATAATTTTATAAAGTTCCGATTTTTTTATATTATGGCCGAAATAAATTGGTTGATTCACTCTAAAATTTTCGGATTTTTATAAGTATATTTGTTAGATTTAAAATTATTTAATGTTTAATTCGATTAATCATTGAAATAATTTGTTAACAATTAAAGATTTGATTTTTAATTTGTTAAATAAATCTAATGTTCATCACCCACATAGATCTAGAATAATATGATGGCTGAAAATAATTTGATTATTTTTCCCACTAATTTTCGAATTTTATCATATTATTTATGAATTTTGGTTAAATTTTATGTTTAATTTGATTATTCAAAGAATTTAAGAAATATTTGATTTTATTTGTTAAGATAATTCAGTAGATCACCCTAAAAATTATTTTCGAAATTTTCGGAATTTAATTGTTAATTTTCTGAATTTTTGGAAATAATTTGAGTTTTTGCCCTAATTTTGAATTCTTGTTAGATTTAATGTTTAATAGAGATTATTCATTCAAATCTAATTTCAACAAACCTAAAAATTTGTTTAAGATTTTTTGTTTGATTCAAAATTTCTGCCATAATTTTCGGGATTATTAATACCTCAATTAAATCCTTAATCTTTAAACAATTGTTGAATAAAGATTAGTTTAATTTTAATGTAAAAAGTTACATAAATTAAAGGGGAAAGCCAACCATGGTTGGGTGGCCCACCGGTGACGGTGGAACCACGGTGGTCGGCGGAGAGGTACCGGAATAGGGCGGTCTTTGGGGCGGCAGCTGCGGGATGGGTCGGGCGGCCGCGTGCGGCGTGCGCGGCCACCTCGCTCGTGCGAGACACGGCGCACGATGGTGGCGCTGATCGACCCGTGGACCGAGGTCCGAGAGCCGCCAGTCCCGTCCTTGGTCGGTGGTTGTGGGTGGCAAGTTATTTTAACGTGCAGGTGTGTGCGGTGATGGCCGGTGTTTCCGGCCGGTAATGTTAAGCGTGGGTTTTGGCGGTTGACCGGCCATGTCTTTGTCGGTCAACGGTCAATGTTTCCTTTAAAAAAAAAAAAAAAAAAAAACAATTGTTTTAAGGAAAATCAGATTTTCCTAAGTTGAGCATAAATCCAAAAGTTTCCTATTTTGCAAATTTGTGAATAATAATGATTATTGCCATGTTTAAATAAGTAATTGAATTAAAATAATAAAGTTTCCTAAATAATTTCTAGCTTAAATTTGTTAAGTTTTATAATTATTATGGAAAGTTGTATTTGCTTATTAATTGTTAATAAGTAAATAGTTTGTGTTTATTTTATTTGATATTATAAATGCGTGGATGTTTAATATAATATGTGTGATATTATATTTTGCATGTTATGACTAGTATGGCCCAAATTAGGATAGTAAATACGATCTGCGAATCGTTAAATTTGAATGTAAATTAAATACGTCTGCGAATCGTTTGTATTTTTGTAACTTTAAATTTTCGTTATTTATTTAATTCAAATTATGTAATCAAGCATGAGGATCCAAGGAGTTTCAAGGATGGTGATCCATGGAGATTCAAGGGAGGATTCATGAAGATTAGTTATTTTTTCCTAAGTATAGGGGCCATACTAGATCATTTTAATTATTGCTTTTATAATGTTCTTGCATTTATTTTGTTTAAATGCTTGCTTCTAAGTTTGTCTTGTGGTTAATTGATTCATGTGTTCACTATTAATTGACCATATTAGTAAACTTAGGTCCCCAAAAGTAATATTGAGTTCAAATGCTTTTCCAAACAACACCTATAAAGCCTTAGATCATGAGGTAATAGGTTCCCGCTAAAGCGGGGTGTTGCTTCATAGTTCGGGGATAGTAGGGTAGGTTTTTGAAACTTACATGTTAATGTTTGGTTTAACTCAACAAAATCATCAAAAGACAAAGTTTTGGGTTTTGAAGCTAAGAGATAGGAGTAAACAAGGAGTTGTTAACACGTCTACCAAGAATTATAATTAGTTATAATTAGTAAAGTGTTTACTTACCTCAACTACTATAAATTGAAGGCGGGGCCAAAGTCCGTTTGATTGTAGTGGGAGGGGATCTTGGTTATTTCTTTATTCAATAGGGGACTTTCATTTTGAATAAAGGGTAGTAGTAATTAAAATTTGTTTAATTATTGCTTTCTTGATAAACATTGATTGAATCTTGCTTTATTATTCTTTTGTTGTAGTAATTATGTCTAGTAACAACAATATCAACACTTAACAATTCTACTTGTAATTTGCGATCCGTCCTTTCGAAGGACAAATTGAATCTTGAGCGTTTCATTGCAATTGAAAAGGATTTGGGAATCGTTACACCAAAACCAAAAGTTGCGTTGATGAGCACTATTGTTACATCTCGTAACAATGTTGGTCATTGGAAAAGTAATTGCCCCAAATATCGAAGGATCAAAGAAAGGAGTTTCTAGTTCGGATATGTATGTTATAGAAATTAACTTAGCAACTTACGCTTCTTGGGTATTTGATACCGCTTGTGGTTCGCATTGTTTGTAATATGCAAGGCCTCAAAAGAAGTAGAACATTGGGAAAGGGAGAAGTAGATCTTCGCGTTGGTAATGGAGCACGAGTTGCTTACATTGGCGATGGGAGTATATAGTCTACTTTTACCTTGAGGATTAGTTTTAGAACTTAATAATTGTTATTATGTTCCCGCTATCACAAAGAACATTATTTCGATTCTGTTTTGGATTCCGAAGGTTATTCATTTACAATAAAGAACAATTGTTGTTACTCGCGTATTTGAATGATATGTTCCATGTCTCCGCTAAGTTATCAAATGGTTTTATATGTGCTAGACTTAGAAACCCACATCTATAACATAGACAACGTAAGAAACATAAAACAAATGATTCAAACCCTACATACCTATGGCATTGTCGATTAGGCCACATAAGCTCAAAGCGCATTGAGAAACTTCATAAAGATGGAATTCTCAAATCATTTGATTTCGAATCATTTGATACTTGTGAGTTTTTGCTTGATGGGGAAAATGACAAAGTCTCCTTTCACGGAGTTCAAGTGAAAGAGCCAATGACCTTTTAGCCTACATTACATACGGATGTGTGTGGAACTATGAGTACGTTGGCTAGGGGAGGGTACGATTACTTCATTACTTTTACCGATGATGTGAGCCGATTTGGATATGTTTACCTCATGCGGCATAAGTCGAATCCTTTGAAAAATTTAAGGAATTCCAAAATGAAGTACAAAACCAACTTGGGAAGAAAATTAAGGCATTACGATCCGATCGTGGTGGTGAATATTTATCTCGAGAATTTGGTGATCATTTGAAGGATTGTGGAATAATTTCACAATGGACTCCGTGAGAACACCACAGATTAAATGGCGTTTCGAGAAAAGAAGGAATCGAACTCTACTTGATATGGTTCGATCCATGATGAGTCTTCTTGATCTTCTATTTCATTACGGGGATTTGCGCTTGAAAGCATGGCATTCACACTTAACGAGCACCATCCAAAGTAGTGGAAAAGACACCATATGAAATGTGGGCGAGGAAACGTTCAAAATTGTCTTTTCTAAGGATATGGGGTTGTGAAGCTTATGTAAACGTTTACTTTCGATAAGCTTTCACCCAAATCCGATAAATGTCTTTTTGTGGGTTACCCAAAGAGACTAGGGGATACTACTTCTCAGACCAAAGCGAAAACAAAGTGGTTGTTGCTCGTAATGGTGTCTTTTTGGAAAAGGAGTTTATTTCCGGGAAAAACAAGTGGGAGAAATGTATATCTCGAAGAAGTTCGAGATGAGCAACGAATGGGTGAGGTTAACACCTCATCGGAGGCGGCCCGCATGAAAATGCTCAGGAGGTGGTGCATTCAATTCACGTACCCTCCTATCGTCCCACTTGGAGATACTCCATGCGAAGTCACTCAGACTAGTGAGGTAGAAACTTCTTAGTTGTTCCCCAACGTAGAACTAGTAGGATCATCATTCCGTCAAGAAATATTGGTTTCCTTTTGGTAGAAAGTTACGAAATAACGATTTTAGAATCGGAAGAGCCTACTAGCTACAAAGATGCTTTGGATAGTCAAGACTCAGAAAGATGGCTTGAGGCCATGAAATCGAAATGGATTCCATGTCCGAAAATCAAGTATGGGACTTGGTTGATTTGCACGATGGGGTAAAACCCATTGGATGCAAATGGATTTTGAAGTTGAAAACGAACAAGGATGGAAACATTAGTGTTTTCAAAGCAAGGTTGGTGGCGAAAGGTTTCAAACAAATTCATGGTATTGACTATGATGAAACCTTCTCACCCGTAGCCATCTTTGAAGTCCAATTAGGATAATCCTTACGATTGATGCATTTCATGACTATGAAATATGGCGGATGGATGTCAAAACCGCTTTCTTGAATGGGTTCTTGAAAGAGGATGTGTACATGACACAACCTCGAGGTTTTAAAGATCTAGAAAATCCGGGAGGGTATGCGAAGCTTAAGAAGTCCATTTATGGACTAAGCAAGCATCAAGGAGTTGGAACCTCGGATTTGATGAGGCGGTCAGAAATTTGGCTTTCTCGAAATGAAGAGGAATCTTCATGTATACAAGAAGTTAAGTGGGAGTAGGATTACTTTCCGGTCTTGTATGTGGATGACATACTTCTCATAGGAAATGATAAGACCATGCTTGAGTCGATCGAGGAATGGCTTAAAAATTGTTTCTCTATGAAAGACCTAGGAGAGATTGTACTGATTTGGGAATAAAGATCTATAGAAAGATAGGTCGTAAAGGCTGAGTAGAACTTAGTCAAGAGACTTATAAAAGATAAGGTTCTTGAAAAGGTTCGAGATAGAAAACTACAAGAGAGGATGTGAAAGTAAGCAAGGTCCATGCGCGAGGATAACGTAGCGGATCCTCGACTAAACCAGCTTGCTCGACCTAAGCATGAGTGTCATACTAGGTCTATGGGGCTTAAGCATATGGGAAAATGGCTTTAGGTTGTTTACTTCATGTTTACAATTGTAAAGACATTTATTATGCTTTGAATGTTTATCAATAAAATTTCGTTCTTATTTAATTGTTTGGTTTAGTATTAAATAAAATGTCCAAATAATTTGTGTTTTTCAAATAGGATTATCAAAACGTTTTGATAATGGAACCTATAAAGTGAACGGAAATCACAATTTATTTAAAGTCCCTAGTCTAAATCACTAAATTGGACATAAGTGATTTATTTAAAAGACTAGTATATAATTAATTGATAGCGCGAGTTCCATGGGCTATGGAGACATAGAGATGTCTAATTGATTATATGGATGTATAGTTGATACATTGAGACTTGACCTAATTAGATTCTAAAAGTAGAATCAAACTACTATATTTAGTGGATTCCTTAGACATGAGTATGTCTTAATAACCACAATATAATTAGTTTAACTTTGACACCGTTAAACGCGCGCCGTAGAAAGGAGGTTATAAAGGCAGTGATCGGGTGGGCTAAGAATTGGAGTGGGAGTTATGGTTATACAAGAATGGATAAGTCCCCTTATTAAATAGGAATGGTGTCTGGGCCTCTTGATGAGCGAGAACGGAAAATTGCATGGCCATGCGGAATAGGATTAAGGAGTTAATCTTTATTTGAGCGAGCTCGAACTCGACTGATCAAGGAACAAAATTTGAGAAATAACATTGTGTTATCAAATTTGACATTAAGTGACTTAAGGAATTTAACATTGCGCTCTTGTCTTCGGACAAGTGGGAGATTGAAGGAATATGTCCTTAGACATTAGACAATTACTAAATATAAATAGGAATGTTATTATGAAGATAATAAAGTTAATTATTTTAGTAATCGTATTTACTTGCTAGAGAATAAATATGATTAATAGGACAATATTGATTGGGCCTATAACTAAAATAGATTAATCCTATGAGGTCACACTTGTAGCACAAGTTGGACAAAAACAATCCAAATCCATTTAGGATTAGGATTGGGCCGATCCAAAGGAGAATAGGAGGAGAATTAGTTCTCCTAACTAACCTATGACTCTTCTATTATATATAGGATATAATATTAGGGTTAGAGGTAATCAATTCATTAGTCGGTTTCTTTTCACTAGAGAGAGAAAGAGAAACCCTAAATCCTATTCCTAAAAACCGGCGCCTATACCATCAAAAGCAAAGAGATTTTCTTCTCTTCCGTTTCCAAGAAACGTTGGTGTTCAACGGTGCTCGTGGACCGATTAGAGGAGCAACACTTGGGGGCTCTCGGATCTTCAAAGCTTGCATGCAACAGGAAATCACGCTACAAAGGTTTGATATTTAATCCCTATTGAATGATTCATATGTTTGATTATGTTTGCGATCCTATGATAGATGTTAGGAAATTGTTTCACGAAATTCCGCTATATGCATCTATATATTCCTACACATACATACTTCTTTGCTTTCATCCAAAAGAAGTTAAAATTCATATTCCCGCATTTGAACTAGGCGACAAGGATTTTCAGGTCCACCTTACCACTCGGCCATGCCGCCACACAACAAAACAAAATAGAATAGATATGTACTTTTTTTTTTTTGAAAAGGTAAGATAAAAAAACATTAGGCCACCCTCCTCTTGAGGATAGCTCTAATACGTCGGATACAAGGATAGGAGAAGAGAAGAATAATTACAATCCGAGATCTCAAAAGAAGAGCAAACTAAGTGGCCAACATTAGCAATCCAGTCGGCGCATCTATTGGCTTCTCGGAAGACATGAAGCACTTGATAAGACTTGAACTTTGAAAGAATTAGCTTGGAATCTTCAATGATGGTAGCAATTTTCCGGGGAACGGACAAAGATTATTCGAACATTGATAACAGTAGGTTATCTCCTTGAACAATGATGTCTTGAATATCCATTTGCAAAGCCGCCTTAAGCCCATGGTGAAGAGTTGATGCCTCGACAATGGTGGCCGAGCCATGACCAAGATTGAAAGTTTTTGCTTGAATGAGATGACCTTGATGATTGCGGATGATGAAGCCATGCTTTGCAATGACCCACCTGACGGAGCCATTGAAGTTGAGTTTGAACGTATCTAGGGGAGGAGGGTCCCAGGGCTACGTGAATAGATATGCACTTCCTCTGTTTTTTTATTTGATCCATTTCCTTTAGACACACTTGTCAACACACTATTTTGAACCTTTATGTCTTTAATTATCAATATGCAAAAATTACAAAAAGTAATATTTGAAAAATATACATTGAGACTTGAGAAGAATCTAACAAGATCTCCATGACTATATTTTTCCTTTAGTACAAATCTCAGTGATAGTCGAAAGTCATGTATGTGAATAGTGTCAAAGTCAAATTAAAAAGGGTAATCTAAAAAAACGAGAAGAATACAAAACTAGTTCTTTTTGGATTGAATACTGAAGTTCTCTTTTTATTTATTGTAATCACATTTCATATCCTTTTTCTTTGCTAGCCCTTTCACTACTTACTAAGACAAAAACACCCCACAAGGCCACGATGGCACAATGAACAGGGTACAACATCATTCGATAACAACACAATCCAAATAGGACAGCACGCAGTGACACATAATCCTCTACCAAGCAAGATAGAAACAAATCAGAAACGCTTAATCAATAAGCATTCACAACGATATAGGAAAACACTAAGGCCTGATTCGTTTTGACTTATTTTCGGTTCGATTCGGGTAATTTCGGTTCGGTTAGGTTAATTTCGATTCGGTACAATCTCTCTCAATCCAAAAAGCGGGCCATTAATCACAAAACCCTCACAAGTGATCAAGAAAAAGTTGCAATTAACCATAATCATTGTTTAATCCCACTCCCCAATAGAAGAAAAAACGCAAACAATTTACAAAATTCAAGAAATTAACCCATTTCAAGTTTGATTTGCAGTATATTGAGTATTCCTTTCCCTAATCAGTCTGACAGTGTTTCTCTTGGAGAAAATTATATAATTAACAGAATTTTATATATTAAAAATTTTTTTTTTTCTATGAACCGCTTCCTATTAAGAATTAAAACGTTTGAATGTTTCCTTTTCGGGAAATAAATAGTTAAAAATTAAAATAATGAATTATTGCATTGCATCTACCCTGAATCCTCAAACATTTATAGAAAGTAAACAGATTCACTTCCATATTTGTTGATATCACAACATATCATACCTTACTCAATTATAATGAAACCTCTTCATCTACACTCGCACCTTTTCACTTGTTCATATAAACCCTGTAAAAATAAAATTTCTTACAGCATCAAAAAAAAAACAAAAGAAAAAAATAACCAACCAAAAAAATGGCGGCTTCTTCTTCCTCCTCCTCACAAATCACACAAGAAGAATTTTTTGCCTTTCACAACATTGATCGGCAACTTTTCTCTAGGTTAGTCTTGAACTTAAGACGTGAACCTTCTGTAGCCATGCAAGCCGCGGCTTTATGGATGTGGCTAGAACGGCTCAACATGGCTCAGTACGTTGTCACCATCCTCACATATCCCGACACCGTGTTCGAGGCTGTGATTGAGGAGACTCTCCTATGCCTTAGGGCGGCGGAGTCCGATGAATGGTTTTATACGACTGATGATGTCCCCATGGTGCAAAGCATCGTGGGGAAGCATAGGGATGGAGTTAACCTTAGGTTTTTTCATGAGAATCGTATTATTGTTTTACTTGGTGTAGGTACTATTATTCAACAAATTTGTATTAGGGCATTCCAAGACTTTATCCAATTTCTTGTGATGTGTACACCAGACCCGGTTAATCACCATCATGAGTATCCCCTTGAGTCTTACGCGTCTAGCGTTACACTTGGTCGTCCCTAATGTTGGTGTTATTGGTGATCAAAATTTGGGTGATGATCTAGGGGGTTTCGTTAACTATCCTCCTAGTCTTAGGGTTGGGGATTTTAGTGTGCCCTTGAAAGCTTATTTTGATGTGTCTAATCATTGCTCTTTACAAGGGGGTGGTGGTTTCAGTCCTACAAGTAATGGTCCTATGCCTCCGGTCAACAATGTGTCTAATAATTCTAATTACGTTTTAGAGACCCAACCACAAGGCTTGCAAGGGGGATATAGTCAATCAATTTATTGCACAGTTGCGAGTAAGTGAGAATTCTCGGATTTCAATGGTTGAAGAGATGCAAAATATTCCTTCAAGTGAAAGGACTATTTTCTTAACATTTTCCAAAGGCTATCCTATTGCTGAAACCGAATTGCGAGAATATTTCAATAGGTATTTTATCTCACCTTTTATTAC
The DNA here is from genome assembly GCA_947648045.1 of Beta corolliflora. Lineage (NCBI taxonomy): Eukaryota > Viridiplantae > Streptophyta > Magnoliopsida > Caryophyllales > Amaranthaceae > Beta > Beta corolliflora. Next base: position 38,702 of record CANSZD010003380.1, on the reverse strand, counting down.
TACGTACTTTTAAAGTTAATTGATTTAATATCTTGTTTGTGTTCTATACTTGTGTCAGTGTTTGTATTCAATGAATAGTAACATTTCATGCATTTCATTTCTCTTTTTTTTTTTGTTGGCAACAACATTTCATTTCTCTTTACTTTAATGAACTTAGTCATAGTATGTGTGTACACGTGATTACTACATCTGTTTTTTTGAATTTTTTGCTCAAGGTACTACTTCCCAAACTACACGACTTAACTAATGAATTGTTTGCATCTGTATATGATTATATATATCCTTACATGATTAATGTATCTTGTTCGTTTAATTAACTGTCATCTTAACTAATTTTTTTTCCGATCATTAGGTCATTTGGAGATATTATTGAGACACTATACATGCAAGAAGTTGGTGAAAAAGAACAACCTTTATATGCGAAGCTTGTGGTGCGAGATGCAAGTACGATGGAAGTAATTCTTAGTGGGCAAGGTAGATCAAAGTTCTCGATCAATGGTAAGCATGTATGGGCAAGGAAGTATGTGCGCCAAGAATGCTAACTCACCGCCGTCTTCACCAACTTATAATAAGACTAAATAGCTTTGACATATAGAAAAAGTAGTTAAAATAACTATATATGGAAGGTAATCAGGAAGTATTTATACTATATATGTGGATTTTGTTCCCTCTCTCATAGCAAATATAAAAAATGATTGTCTCTGTATTTTTCTATAATAAAATTGAATATCATTTTTCAATGCTAACCACAATTTGTCATATATCTCTCTTTGATGATCAATTAATTAATTAATTAATTGCTTCTTTATATATTCAAGTATGATATAATAGTCAACTTTACAATATTTTAGTATAAAAGCTTTCAAGTAAAATTGAGTTATAGAAGTACATCTTGGAAATTAGTTTGGTTGGGTGTAAAAGCATTTTCAGTGTAAAAATGATTTTCATGGAAGACAATTTACAATGGAAAACACAATTAAAATTAGTTTTCCATTGTTTGGTCCCATGTAAGAAAAATGATGAAACGAGGAAAATGAAAGGGAAAGTAAGGAGGTAGTAAGAGGAATGTACAAAGAGAGATAAGGAAAATGAAGGAAAACGGTTTTCCTTTCATTTTGAGGAAAATGGATTTCCATCATTGGAAGAGCGATTTTACTCACAGGAAAATGGTTTTACGCTCCCTTGCAAACCAAACAATGTAAAATTGAAAAAAGAGAAAAAGCGTTTTCCGGGAAAACGTTTTACTTTCCTCTACCAAACGGAAGCGCTGAAATTTCGCTTCCGATGGTGAGCATTAGGAACTTGCTAGCAAATAAATAAAAAGTTAAGCAATTAGCCATCATTTAGGTGAGTATTTAAATTTCGTTTCGTAACTAGTGTTACCAATAAAGCCAATTACTTGAGCTAAAGTTGTCAGGCGCATGTGGGAATTTTGGTGAAAACAATTTCCATCTCTTACTCAAAAAAAGCTATCTTCTACTGATGGGGCCCTCTTCATATTGGTTTGCAAGCGTTTGGGAGTTTTGAACAAAGTGAGTTACTAGAAAAATCATGTGGCTTCCTGGCCCAATTTTCATTTCTTCACCAAGTGAAGTTTTCTTAGTGTTGGGACAATATGACTGAAACATTTCCAAATATTTGCCAAAATGGTTCGTACCAATTACTGTTTGGATGGATACTGGAAAAGTCCGTCAAAGATTATTGAATGTGCACACTAAGATTTGGAATAATTTACTAGTTGTGACTTGTGAGTTTTAGCTCTTTATTTTTTTTTTTTTTTTTTTTTGAGGGGAGTTTTAGCTCTTTATAGTGCTTTATGAAAAATAATAATTCGAGAAATGAAGATGTCAATTATAGATCAACTTCAGTAATTACTCAGACTTCGAACAATACTCATGTTGTATATAAAGCTACAAAATTTGTGATTTTTTTACTGCTTCAAGTACTCAAGTTCAATGACAGATGGTTTAGTCATTGATTAAATCACCTTTGTTGTTTCTGGACAATCTAGCTATATAAGTGCACTATACACGTATGTTTTAGCATACCTAATGTAAATGGCAATGTATATACCTCTTATCTTACCTTTTCAAAAAAAAAAAAAAAAAAGACAAAGGGAACGATTCTAAGATTTTACATCGTATGGAGAGTCTTACAAAAATTTCTTCTTCTTACCTTATCGAAAAATAAAATAAAAGGTACAGGATTTAAAAAAAATGGCCCATAACATCTGGCCAAGGCTATATATCGGGCCACATGCAAAAATGCCGAGTCAATCAATAATATGTGTATCTGAGCCATCCATGTTCAAGACAAAATCTGCTGTCCAAATCCAACCAGTTCTAACCCGCTAAGATTGATTAAGGCCAGCAAATAATAACAATGATAAATGATCAAGGAAGAGAATTCCTAATCATAGGGATTTACCTTGGAGTTAGTCTTTTGTGGGCATAGTTATTAATATTATTGTCTTTAATGAAACTACATTTAATATAGTGATAACGTGATTTAGCGTTAGGGGCCATAGTAATTTAGTGATGGGCGTCATATAAGTTTTTACCTTCTACATGACTCAAAATACAACAAGTGCAATGTTTGCTTTATTTGAGAGAAGATAAGTCCCAAAATGGTCATGAAATAACCCAAATTATGTCATTCACTAGATGCTCAAACAACATAAAAATGTTAGGGAGCGTTTGGTTGGAAGTGGGGAAAGGGAAAGGAATCGAGTAAGGGTTAGGAAAGGGAAGGAACCCCCAATTTACCCATGTGTTTGGTTAGACCAGAAAGGGGTAACAAAAGTTGACCATTTACCTCCCTCCCCCTCCCCCTCCCCCTCCTTCCCCCATCTCTTTCTCTCACTTACGCACCAAGCGCCACCGTGCGACTCGACGGCATCTAGGCTAGGGTTTCGGCGTGTGGGGGTGTTCTCGAGGGCCAGGCTCGGGTTTCGGCCGGGTGGGGGGTGTTTTCAAGGGTGGTGCTAGGGTTTTCGGCGGGTGGGGGTGTTTTCGAGGTGCGGCTAGGGTTTTCGGCGGGTGGGTGGTGTTTTCGAGGGTTAGGCGGGATTTTCGGCGGGTGGGGTAGTGTTTTCGAGGGTGGGGTGGGGTTTTCGCGTGGGGTAGTGTTTTCGAGGGGTGGGGTGGGGTTTTCGGTGGGGGTGGTGTTTCAAGGCGTGTGGTGGGGTTTAGTGCTTCCGGGGGAGGTTTTCGGCGGGTGGGGTGGGGTTTTCGGCGGGTTGCGGGGGTTGGCGACTCGGTGTGGAGGGTGGTGGCGACGCTCAAATGGTCGTGGTGGTGGTCGAGTGGGTCGGCCTGGTGGTGGTGGTGGTGGTGGGGTGGTCGGTTGTGTTATGGTGTAGAGGGATTTGGGGGTATCCCAAACCTGGGAAGAGGTAATGGATCCCCAGGGTAAGGGGGTAATTCTAAGGCGAAAAATAGGTAAAGGGAAAGGAAAAAATCATCGATCAAAGCATCAAGGAAACATAAGTTTGGAAACCCTTTCACTTTCTTGGACCCCTCAACCAAAGCCTCTTTAGTATGTCACACCCCGCCACACCAGCCAATGTCGGGGGCAGCCATAGACACAACAATGGTACATACATGCACACACCATCCGGACGTCCAAGACGACCTAAGACACAATGATACATCAATTTCATAGATGAATTTTTTTGGTCTATTACAACCCTTTAACACTACATAGTTTGACACAAAATGACTAATCAATTTCTTAATCCCTATTATTCCATTCTCATGTGTGAGAAACTGAGAATATATGCAACAAAACGTAAATGCGCATCTCTTAGACGAGGTTAACATAACCCGAGGGAGAACCAACAATATCAAATTTCAATAACAATATAGCATAGTCCAAGGTCATTTTTTTCTGGGTTTCTTATATCATTAGGCTACGCACGAGTTAACCAAAAGGGCATTAGAAATGTTAACAAATGATAATTTGAGACAAATCGCGAATCCTCCAAATACAAACACAATTTGTCAGGCAAACACAAACTTCAAATCAACGATAAAGAAGGGAAATCTAGAGGTAATGTAACTGTTTCTTAAAGAAAGACAGCTAGGGGTTGCAAACTACTAAACTGGATCCAACAACCGGACAAGACAAGGTTAATATTCTTGCCACCTCTTTCCGTAAAACAAAAGCCAACAACACCGTGGATCACCTGCATAAACAAAAGAAAGCCCAGTTAAATTAGGAACGTTGACAGTGAAACAAAAATATAATGGAGAGACACAAAAATTGAGCTCTACAAGAAAATAATTTTCCAGTGTCTATATGAGCCAAAAAAACATCTCCGCCTATGCTTTTATACATGGTGCTGGCAAATCATAGGAAATAGTTTCTAAAACAAAAATGACTTGTGTTGGCACATAGCACAAAGTGACAAAGACAAGTACGAACCACTAATAAGGCAAAACTTAAATATTGGATGCCGATGAGCTTAGTTGGTAAAGTCTTTGTGAAGGTAGTCACCCAAGGCGCTTGGATCGAATCTTGTCTATAACTGTTGTTTATGGCTCTCCGGACTCCATACACCAAAAAGAATAAGGTACATTAAGATGCTAAGAGAACTGCTTTGGTGGCAATGACGACATCACACTATATATGGGAGCAATCAAAGCAAAGGGAACAGGAATTTAGTCACTACTTCCTCCATTCTTTTATTATTGCGACGTTTCCCTTATTTGGAAGTTTCATATTAATAGCAACATTACTAAGATTTGGCTATGTTTTCTCTCTGTCTCTCTTCTTATCACATGTGTCCCTTTTTTCATCTCTCTATCTCTCTTATCTCCTTAAAAATATGCAACCCCTACATGTTGCAATTATTAAAAAAACAGAGGAAGTATTTTGCAGAAGATACTACTTACGAATCCAAACATAGTACTAAGTCATAAAGGAAGTCCAAACAAATGGACTGGCCTTAATGAGATCTTTTTACTTCGCCCTGCAAAGTTGAGGAAATGAGATTAGAGCTTGTCACTTCATGTACAGTAGAGATGTCAGCAGCTCATGTAACATGAATTAGTATTTACTCCACCAGCAAGTGTCCGAGGATGACGACGAAAGATTTGAGTATGTGGATCATATCACATTATCACTATACTATTTGCCACAATAAATAATACTATATTTCATATAGCACAACAGTATCTCCGTTTGAGTGAGGTGTTTTTCTTTTCTTTCTTTTTTCGGGGGAGGGAGAGTAAACACAGCAACAAAAAAAACAAACAATCTAAATAACTTATCTCGCAGAATAGAAGCATTGTCTTCCCAGTTCCCCCACCCTCCCCCAAAACAAAAAAGGGAAAAAAGGAAATAGGAGAAATAGCTATTGTGAAGTTACTTTCCCACACTATATCTTCTTGATCCGCCTTTATTCATCTAAGAACCTCCAACATTCATTCACAACCTCATAGCCAGGTACTTGGTCATAAAGAAGTATGTATGGACTAACAATGCTATAGAAATTAGATCTACACAATGGATCAGAAGTTCTTTGTGTCCCCTAAAAGAGCACAGACTTACCTGGAGTCCTGACTGATCCCTGGACATGAGAATAAGAAGAAACATGTAGGCATAGATAGTAGATCAGGGATTTCAATTCACTGGCCATAACCCAATGACAGCCGTTTTCTCTTCAAAACTTAATCTAAGCATAGCCTTTTTGGAAAGGCAAACACCCACCCATCCAAAAATACAGGTAAATACAAATTTTATAAAAACTTGTTGCATTAGAATAGCATTGTAATATTACTCATTAGTTTACAATAACAAAAATATACTGTTGCTCACTTTGAGAAATCAATGCAGTAACTCCCAAGATTAATCATCGGTTTAATATACCAATAATATATTGTTGTTGATCTTTAATCCATGAGCATTAACCTTCAAGGGCATGTATTTTGAAAAGAGGGTATTTCCCACAATAACTCCATTCCAACTGCTCCCAAGGATATCATATGTATCTCCCCAAGATAAATCCATTGAGTCCATTCCAACTGCTCCCAAGGATATCACATGGAACACAAGCAAACATATCCAAGTGTTTACTTATACATCCACGGATCAATTTGTTTAACTTCTACAACCCCGAAAAGCATGCCAGTTAGCATATCCAGCTGTATACTTAAATGCATCATCATTGAGTGCTCATATGGATTCACATTAGTCACCTTCAACATGCAAGACTCCTTTTCTCAGTGTTCACAGACACTTTGTCACACGGTGGATAGAAGCTTAGCCCTTCCAAAGCCTCTGGGGGCTCCATGAGACTAAAGCCACATACAACACTACGAGATGAACTAGACGATATAGAGAAATCTTTTCAAATATCGAAGGCAATGAATTCCATAACCAGTCACACCCACTTCAGCAGTAATTTTATGACAGAATTATACCTAGATCCCTTGGCTGTAATAGGAAAGAAAGAATAGAGCCCAATCACTGCGACATGCTATTTATATGAAAACTCTATTATAACCTATATCGTCCCAATTGCACAGCTAGGAGGACCCCCTTCGTATCAACAATAAGAGCACTAAAGTCTAAAGCTACTCCTTATGGTTGTCTCTGCCCTAACACAAATGCAGAGAATAACCAAAACCATATCTGTTATCAAATACTCTCTCGGGCCGAGAAAATCCAACTTCCCCTAATTGAATACTTCCTCCATATACTTTTAATTGCAACACTTCCCTTTTCAGGAAGTTTCAATTTAATTGCAATGTTACTTTATTTGGCATTGAGTTATTTCCATTTCTCTCTTCATCACATGGATTACTCATGTTTTCTCTCTCTCTCTCTCTTCTTGATCCCTGTGCATCCCCCATGTTACAGCAACAACTCTTCGTAATGTTCTAAACGATGATATAAGTTTCGATGCAACACTTGTTATCTCCACAGTGACATAAGTTCTTAACAATTTCCATCAGCCCAAAGATATGAACATACCCTCATATTCCCACATTTCCCTCATCTTGCAGTGCCAGAAACACAACAGCACAAAATCGGCTCTTGTATATACTGCAGCCCCAGCCAACTACAACCCACAACAGAAATGTTAAGACACTCATCTCAAATATTCCCCAAAAATGCACCTTTCATACATATATATTACCACAATAATCCATATTACCCCCCACAATGTACAGACTAGGAGACTACACCATCATTCCGATTTTCCATCAACAACAAGGACACTCCAAAACATCATCAATTAATCATCTCAACCATCATAATATAAAATTCCCAAACCCAATTATAATACAAAGCTAAAAAACAAAATCATAATAGAATCAAATCACAAAACAAGCTTAACAAACAAAAAAACAAATCAAAAAAACAAGATAATATACCTCATAGCAACCATCCTGGCAATAAAATCCTCATACTTAATTCTGCCATCAGATCCAACCTCAACTTCACGAATCCACTCATCAAATTCAGCAGGTTCAAGTTTTCCACTAATGCTTGTAAGAATATGCCTCAGATCCGAAAACAGCAACAAACCCAGTTCCTTCTTTATCAAGAACTTTGAATGCATCACGAAGTTGACGATCAAAAGGTTCAGGTTTAAGGTATTTTGACATGAGATCTAAGAATCTGTTGAAATCAAGGGGTGATGTTAATTTTTCTTGAGAAATGATATCTTTGAGTTGGGCTTGTGTTGGATTACCACCTAAAGAACGCATCAGAATTCCGAGTTCAGAAGGTTTGCGATTTTACCGTCGTTGTCTGTGTCAAAAGGGTGAATGCTTCTTTCATTGAACTTACTTGATCATCGCTTAAATCTTTCCCCATTTTGTGATTTTTTTGATGGGTTTGTTTGATTTTTGATGAAGTTTTTGGGGGTGAGGTGTGGTTGTGTTTTGTGGTGGTTATGAAGGGTGGGGAAGTGGGAGGGAATGTCTTTTTTTTGTTGTTGTTATGTTGGGAGGAGTGGAGGAGGTGTTGAAGAAGAAGGCTTTTTTTTTTTTTTTTTTTCTCTTTTCTCTCGCCTTGAAATTTTGCGTCTTTTGAGGTTTGAATAGGGAAATGTTTTTTTCTATTTCTTTTTCAAATCCTCATTTAGCAATTTTCCTTTTGTTGTAATAAAGAAAACTTTATTTATTTTTGGTAATATTTCATAAAACTACTTTTTTATAATTAACTTTTTTTCAAAAACTTACCTTTTTAAAATTTTGTTTCAAAAACTACGCTATAAAACAAAATGCTTTCAACATTATCTTATCATTTAATAATGAGAGTGTAACCAATAATAATGGAATCGCTCATAAAAATGTTTTTACGTCCTCCTCTCGTTTTTATCGTCTTCCCTAAAACTTCTCACCGTGCGGCACCCTTAAGATGTCGAGTCGTTTTAATGATTAATATTAATCTATCTTAATATATTAAAGGATAAATTTCATGGAACTAGCCCTTTATAACAAAAATTTCAAAAAACTACCTTATAATTTTTTTTTCAAAAAAACTACCTTATAAAACAAAACCCGTTTCAAACGACCACCACCGAGAGGCATGTCAGATTAATTTTGGCCGATTAACCCTTTCTTTGGCCAATCACATTGTGGTCACGTGAGTTCATTAAAACTCGAGGTGAGTCGTGATCTTAGATTTGTATTGGATTGTTTTGGGTTGAAATTGAGTTTTTGTTAGTTTTAATGAATTTTATTGTAAGACAATTTTATTCTTTGTATGTGTTAAACTTAGTAAGAAATTCTAACTTATTTAAAAGTAGAGTTAACTTATTGACTGACTTGGTAACACTTAGAATACTCTCTCATGTTGACATGGTAAATATAAAAGAGAATGACTTAGTTACAAGCTTTACATTGTTAGCAACAATTATTTTAAAGGTTGAGATTTCATTGATAACTATATAATCTACATATAAGTCTTTTTTTGTTGATATTATTAATTAACTTATTGACTAACTTGGTAACAGTCAGAATACTCTCTCATTTTGACATGGTAATATAAAAAGAGAATGACTTAGTTACAAGCTTTAAATTGTTAGCAACAATTATTTTAAAGGTTGAGATTTCATTGATGACTATATAATCTACATATAAGTCTTTTTTGTTGATATTATTAATTTACAATAGATTCATTGATGAATATATGATTTATAAGTTTATCTACAACTTTTCCATTTCAACAAAAAGTTCATTAGTGAACCCAAAATCTAAATTAACAATTTCATCAATGATGTCTTGGTTTTGCAAAATATTACAGGAATGTTCATTGATATATCAAAAACAATGTTTTAATTGTGGTTATAAACGTATAATTACGAACATAATTAGTACTTTTTTTATTAATGAAAACAATAAGCTTTTTTAAAAAAATAATTCATTTGTGGTTGCGGAGATTAGGGGTGAAAGTTCGGTGATCACGGTTTGGATTAGGGCCTAATCCTATCCGATCCGAATAAAATTTGGATTTTAATTTTCCAATCCGAATCCAAACCAATTAGAGTTTGAATCGATCCAATCCAATCGAATTTTCATACTCTAGATTGGATCCAATCCGAAAATCCGATTTTTTAAAAGCTCTAACTTTTCGATGAAATAAATTAAGCACAACATGGCTAGTAGATTTGGAAATGAGGAATTAAGTCTTGTTAGGGTTTTAGGGGAAGAGTTGAGTGCTACGCCTGGGTCGCCCTACTAGGATATGGACTAGGCTTTTTATATAAAAAAAAAAGTTAATGCAATCCAATATAACCGAATAGTAATATGCCTTGAATTACTATCCGGTTATATTGAGTTTTGGATCCAATTACCCCCAATCGAACCCGACCCGAAAATCCTTTTTCCAAAAATATCAATTCGAATCCAATCGAACAAAGTTCGAATCCGATCCGAATTACTAATTTGGATGGAATTGGATTAGATTTTGGATTTTATCCAGAATAACTTTCACCCCTAGTGGAGATATCGAGATTAAGAGACCCAATTACGTATATAAGGTAATATTGCTATTTTGAAACTTACCAACAAGGAAAGTGTCAAACCCCTAATCATTTTAATTGGTAATTGGAATAGAAAATTAGCAACACATAATTATAGAGTTGAGGACAATTAAACATCGTATCCCCTAACATGAGGTGGAAGTGTTAAACTCCCCCTTCATTACTAGAAGTATTTGTCATTTTCTCATATATTTGAGAGTGTTTAATGTGATTCGTTACACGGCTTAAATAATAGTGTAACATTGTGAGAGTAAAAAAAAACATATAAAAAAGAGGAAAAATGGAAACTAATAATCCCACCTTCGCCTACTACGCCCCAAAACAATCCCACTTTTGAAAATACGAAACAATCCCACTTTTTGACACATCTTCACAAAAAACAACGCCTTTTTACCTCCAACCCGTTTAACAACTTATATTTTTATTTTTTATTTTTTGTCCATTAATCTCTCTCTTCCCACCATCACCACCATGGACACCACCAAGCCTCCCCTAAACCCGGCCCCAACAATCGAGCCAACCAAGCCCAGAATCGAGCCACCTACGCCCGAAATCGAGCCACCCAATCCTCGTCGTTCTTCTGTGTTGTTGTTTTGGTGAGTGCGGACCCCTCCCCCCACCTGCGGTCCCGCACCCCTGCTCCTCGATCCCTCCTCGAACCCCGATCCGCTCCCTTGTAGACCCGGCCCTACTCCCTTATTCCTCCGCTTCAGAACCCCCGATCACCTCCCCTCACGGCGCCCGCCTCCACCGAGTCGCCCGCGCCACCCCAATCGACACTAGGGTTTTGGGTGGAATGTGCGGAGATTTTAGTGCCGGGGTTAGGGTGGGTTTTCAAGTGGGTAGGATGGGTTTCGGTTGGTTTGAGTGAGGGTTTCGAGGTGGGGCGCGGGTGGTGAAGTAGTGGTCGGGGGTGGGGTGGTGGGATTTCAGGTGGCGAGAGTTAGTTGTGGTGGGAGTGGGAGGTTTGGTGGTGATATGGTGGTTGTTATGGAGGCAGGGGGTGGTAAGGTGAGAGGAATCGACGACCACTGGGTCCGGGCGGGGAGGATGGAGTGCTCTCCAAGGCATGGGAGGGAAGACTGAATAAGGAAGGTGACGCGTGTGCAAGTCTCTTTTAAAACAAGGTTCTAAAATTCACAAAGCTAGGTAAAAACTTCCGTTTTGAGAAGATGGGGTATAAAGGTGGGATTGTTTCCAGGATTTCGAAAGGTGGGATCGTTTTGGCGGGTTATAAGCAAGAAGGATTATTGGTTTAGTTTTTCCAAGAAAAAAAAAGCGTGTAGATTAAAATTTAAAAAGCACATAGGGAGTATTGGTTAGTCAGTGTATCACTAGTTCTACACTTCTACTCATCAAATCCTTCAACAACCAAAGAAGCAATTGCTAAAACCCTAGTAAAATCACACTCCAACCTCTCCCCCCCAACAACTCAAAAATGGCGGTAGGGCTTAGAATCTTCGCAGAAAGAACCGGCGATGGCGCAGGGCAACCAATTCTCGACGCCGACAATGGTGAAGTGCTTATGCACACTCAACCTTCCGTTTCCATTGTCCTCGGAAGTCGAGCCCCCGAATCACCCGGCACTCTCTACGTTACCTCCAAGTATTTTCTCTCTCCTCCTTCAATGTCTTCCTCTTTTTTTGCTCATTAATGCCGATGAACTTGTTGTGGTAATTGAAGGAAAGTGATTTGGCTGAGCGACGTAGATAGGAATAGAGGTTATGCCGTGGATTTCGTTTCGATTTCGCTTCACGCTGTTTCCAGAGATCTTGAAGCTTATCCTTCTCCTTGCATTTACACTCAGGTTTTTGCTCTTTCTAATTTGTTGTACTTCTTGTTTCAATTTATATAATTGTTTTTACCAATTGATTGGTAATCAGTAGATTAATTGTTTTTGGGTGTTTAGTCTGGGTGCAATTTCTATTGATCTTGCTGGAGTTATGAAGTAATTGCATTGAGATGATTGATTGTATTTTCTATTAGGGTGTGTTTAGTTGGACGGAAAACATTTCCAATGGAAAGTGATTTTCCATGTAAACCATTTTCCAGAGGAAAACTCAATTCTAGATTGATTTTCCTTTGTTTGATTGCAAGGAAAGTAACTTTTTTTTGAACCCATTTTCCTTTGTATTGTGGTATTGTTTGATAGAGTGGGGGAAAGTGTGGCTTCCCTTGCCTCCCTAGGTAAAGTAATTTTCCACCGTTGGAAAATGAAGTTCAACCCATATTTCCCTTCCGTGGTTTGGATGGTCCAAACTAAACAGAGGAAAGTTTTCCTGGAAAAGACTTTCCTCCCAACCAAACACACCCTTCATGTGATAAGTGTTTATGGCAATTGAGCTAGCAAATAATGTAAAAACGGGCTTTCAAGTATGTGCAAAGTTGTCTTCAATCATCTTGCAAACTTATTTTGCTCTTTTTGCGTGTTGGTCATTGGAGCCCGATTTTAAAGCTCCCCCATTTCTACCGTTTTGTATGTGGTTTGATTCTCATGTGAACATACCTTGAGGTTTGAGATAGTGGTTGTATGGTTTGCCTTTGTTTTGGCATTGATTACCTTTTCACTCCTAGCACCAACCTGAAGTTGGACTAGGGGTCTGCCTTATGTACCTTGAATGAAGGACAATAAAATGTCCAAACGTTGACTTGGGATCAATTTGATTTTCACTTAGACACTTAGCTGTTAGTTTGATGTTTTGCAATATGAGTAGTATCCTGATCCTGGACATATTGCTTAAAGACTTTATTTTAGTCGGTGCTAGTTGATTGTCTTTTTGAATCATGCTTCTGAGCTAGCTGGCTGATAATGTGAGTCGTGACTTGTGACTGTCGATCTCAATTGTAGATTGAAACTGGAGATGATGAAGGTGACAATGAAGATGAAGACGAAGAAGACGAAGAGCAACAACAAACTGTTGATTGGTCTTCTGGAATATCAGAGGTTAAAGAAATGAGACTTGTTCCATCTGATTCTAGTCAATGTATGTTTCTCTTAATATTTTATTTGTTATGTTGTTATTCCTAATCTCGCCTTCTGATTAATTTAATTTGATCCTAATGTCACTATGTATTTGATAGTGGAAACTTTGTTTGAGGTCTTCTGTGAATGCGCAGAGCTGAATCCTGAACCTAGGCAAGGTGAATGACTTCTTAATGCAAATTGAAGATAACTTTATTTTGTCTATCTTGTTTATTCATCTTGCTTACCTGTTTATTTTTCAGACGAAGATGTAGAGGAGCACAATTGGATTTTCAGTGCTGACCAGTTGAATTCTGAGAATGCTTCTAATTGGACCTTCTCTGAGGATCTAGTCAATTCAATAGGTCATTCAAATGGCGATCATGACTTGGCACATAATGTGCTTCAGGTATGCTATGCCAATGTGAATGCATATAACTAATATCAGACCTTGAATTTTGTTGACTTTATGACAAAGGAACTTTAACATACATCTTTTGGCTTTATCTATGTCATAGTATACGTAAGTGCATCATTTTTTGAGTGATAGCCTTGGAGGAAGCTAAGTATGAGAAATTTATGGGTGAAATCATACCACAGTAAGCTGTAAACACCTGTGTTGGCCTAAATTGGATTCTGTGTTTTTAAGCTGAAGTAGGACATGATATTAAGCAACTGGACGATCATATGGAATCTAGTCGCCACTAAATCCTTATACATATGGTATACTGATCCCCTGGTCTGCAGCAATGACAAACTAAAAGTGTCTTTCTGAAGCTTCCTGGATTTAGAGAAATGGTTTCATGCATTTTGTGATTTTTCTCAGACTGAACAAGAGTACAAGACTAATTCTAAGATATGTGTCTTTGCCATGTCCTCTTGACTTCGGCCTAGGCAGGTGGATGATTCCTTCTCTTAAACAGAGACCTATATTATGATATATTCATCATAGAGAGCAACTAAGTGGGTGTATCCTTAACCGACTTTGATAGGATAGCTATGTGAAATAGTTGCAGACCACTTGCTATATTGTGAACCTTCCAGTGATTTTCACTGTCTTTTTGTCATGTAGATACATGTAGTAGCCAGATTAGTAATTGGAGTATGTGACTAATCAGGATGTGCAGTTTGGCCCTGTTCTTTTCAGTTTTCATCTTTTAAAAAAATATAAATTCCAGGTCTAATAGGTTGCAGTTAGGGCTAATGACTTCAGATAAGTTTAGTTGGGGGCTAGTTTGTTCAATTTATTAAGCTCATTTAAGGGAAAATAATATCTGGAGCTCCAAGGTGAAAATTAGCCTTAGACTGCTCAAAATGCAATTTAGCCTTTGGTATTTCATCAAGATCTTGCCGGATTGTGAAGCACACATACTTCCACCTTACCCAAAATACTTGACATGGTTTAACTTTTGTACCATTAACACTCTTCTTTTGACTATGTTTTGTGATTTCTATATATGGAAAAATATAGTCATGTGGGATCTTGTTAGATTGGTATAGACATATGCTTTCAAAATATCAATTAATAATTTTTCACATATAAGGAATTAGAGATATTAAAAAGTAAAATTATGCATTAACAAGCATTCTCGGAAAAGTGTGTCAAGTATTTAGAAACGGAGGGAGTATTAGAAAGACAATGACGATATTAATGTTGTTTCTTTGTTTCAGCTGCACATAAATGACCAGTGCTTTGACGATGCGGAAGAAATGGATCAAGAACATGATAGAGACAACAATCGCCAGTGATCTACTTCAGATGCAAATGTTTCATCAATATCTTACTTAATGATCCCTGATTTGATTCTGAGCTTTCGATACCTTCTGGAAATTGAGTGTGGTTGAGTTGGTAGATTGTGGCTTATTGTCTGTATAGTGTTGGATCTTCTGAAAAAGAAGGGAAACATGTGTAATTGACTATCAATCATTTTAGTTGTTAGTAAGTTTTGTTTATAACCGGAAGGGTTTGAGCTTTTTATTCATGTCATCTGAAGTGTTCGCATCCGAAGGTTTTGTGCAAACACTCCTAGTATGAAGAATTAGTGTTATAAACTCATGATTTTGAAGGCATTCATTTGCTACACGTATTTCTGTAGAAATATGTAAAATATGCTTTAAATACCTTGGGAATTCCATCCTCCTGGCAAGATGGCTGTAACTTGAGAAATTTACGTATCAAACGAAGTACTTTTCGCCGTCACCATTAGGTTGTAAGATTGCTATACCCTTGTTTGATAGGGTGGACTCGTATCTCTATTTGCGTTATTGTTTTAACCTTTTAGGGTTTCTTTTGATTACAAGTTTACAATGGAGGAGTCGAGAAACATTGAGTAAAAAACCTTGAAGATCAAATGTGGATGATGTAGAAATTTTGTTGATTAGTTGGGTTTTCGAAGTGGGGTTGGGCTCGAGCTGAGACAACAAATAGAGAAAAGCGCCTCAACATGGGCTTGGCCCCAATATGAGAGGAACTTGCTATTAACATTTAACACATGTGAGGCACAATGGTGGGTCATGGATCTGGCATGGAGATCATTTTCGAGATTTAGCACAAGGAGATGACCCGTTTGTTCGTTCGCTCACTTTTTACCAAAAGAGAAAAATAATTTAGAGGGATTACTAGCACTACACGTAGATTGAGCTATGCATGAGTATCTTTTTGAAAAAATTGGCATGAACTCAACACAACATGACTTTCCTTGACCCCTGTCAAGCTTGGGCCGATATGGACATAGATCTGCATAACTTATGTCCAATTTTATCATTGTAAATTAATGGAATCATAGGACATCATAATAAAAAGAGATTCCTTAATATCTTACAATAAATCTTACTCTCACCTAAGTCTAAATACTTTTTTTTAACAAAGTTAATAAAATCTTAAATTAGGAAAGTAAAAGGCGCTCTGGTGGGATCCTCACGGACTGTAACCCTTTAGATAAGTTTTAGACCTAATGAGTTATCTTTTAGATCTTTACAAAGGAAGAAAATTTTGAAAAAGGACAAATGAAATATCATATACTCTAGTTACTCTCACAAAAAATAATTAATGACTTAGTAATTTATGAATTTTATTAGCCAATACTTTCAACCTTTGATGAGCTAGAAAAATTGTTTGAACAAATAGTTGATCATGAGATTGCTCACATTCAAATTCAAGATGATTATGAACGCTGTGAGATGCAAGATGATTGGTGCTACTCTCTTGTTTCGTATTTTTTTCCTGATATTATTAGTATAGCTGGTTTTTTTTAGTCTTTTTGTATTTCTCAGGTTAAATGAGCGGGCAATGTTGTGACCTATCTGTTAGCTCGTTGGGAATGCCCTTTGGTATAATTGTTTGGATAAACTCTTTTCCCCAAAGTATCACTACTTTGGTGGCGCTTGATTTAATATAATTTCCTATCGGTTTCCTTTTTAAAAAAAAATTCAAATTCAATGTGAAGGAATCTAAAAGGACGAACCGATACAACTATACAAGTGGCACTTTTTCCTATACAAATTATACTTTTTAATTCCAAATCTACTGAAAATAGGGTTAGTTATTAAGGACTAAACACAAAAAAATAAGCTATATAAGACATATTGTAGAAAGTTTAGAGTAGAAAAATGATTTTAATATATGCAATCTTTAGGGTTGTAAATAAGCATTAAATATATTTCTTAGAATAGTATTAAACTATGTCAGTTTAAATTTTATGATATAATCATGTGCCAATTGATGTATTTGATATTTATTTATTAGTTAATATTTTCATTTTTAGTTTCTTATTGCTTAAATTTTTTTTTTTTGGTTTGTTGATAGAAAGCACTTTTAGTTTTTCTTGACCACATCCGAAATGAAAAGGCCAAAAAGAAAACAAACCTAAGAAAAAAAAGAAGAATAAAAATAAAAGAAAAAAAAAACCTAAATTATAAAAACAGCTAAAACCCTAACCCTAAAAAAATATCACGATATAAAACTCCAGTTTATGACTCTTCTCCCTCCATTTTGCTAGAGCTTGTGGCCGCCGAACCTTCACTTTCTTCGTCTCACACGCATTTTCTCTCTCCTCCCGACCTCAGGTGCACTTTCTCATCTCTATCTTCTCTTGATTTCATAATCGAATTTCAACACCCACTTTTTTTCCCTAATTTTTTCAATTTTATTTCTCTGTAAACAACAGAAGGTAGCAGCAAATATGGCGTACCCAATGAAGCCCACAAAGCCGGGTATGGAGGAAGCCCAAGAGACCACCCACAAGATCCGAATCACTCTTTCTTCTAAGAATGTTAAGAATCTTGAGAAAGGTATCTCTTTTTTTTATTATATTTTGAGGATTTCATGAATTTGTTGTATTTGTTACTCTATTGATTTGAAGCTATAAAGTTTGGTGCTTTTGTTGATACAATTATTGTGTGGTTGAGCTTGTTGGTCCAATTGTTGGTGTGATACGATGATTGAAAGATCCAATTGTCAAATTTGTGATCTGGGTAGTAGTTGAATGATGTTATTCTTTTTTGTTAATTGTTACTGAAATAAACTTAATAGATGGTTTATCGGGATGATGAAGTGGTTGGAAGTTTAATTATCCGGATGTGTCATTGCATTTTCTGGAGTTCAAAGTTATAAGATGAGGTGCTTAAGATTGGTTTTTAAGATGTATGGAAGTGTTTGTGCTGTTTCAATTGGATTCGTCTCGATTAACCTATCGAGTAATGAGTGTCGGCTTTTACGTAGATTATCAGTGTCCCAAAAAGAATCTTGAGGATGGCTGCCAAGGATTAAAAATTAAGTATCTATGAAGTGATTAACTAGGCTATGCATCTTTGCCTCAGAAATTGGTATAATATGTTGGTTGTCACAGTCACAGATGAGTCTTTCGGGGAATAGCATGTGTACTGTTCTTTGCCCTCTTTATTGGTGTGAATTGTGATTGTTAGTGTGGTGGTTGATGTCTTAAGGATTTGAATAAAGATGTTGAGGGAACTGAAAAAAAACTATTGAGGCATCTTTTATTAATCGGCTAATTTAATTGGGCATCTTTTCTTTCAATTTTGTATGATGTTGCTCTCTGAGCTACAATTGCTAATTAATGAAGCAGTGAATTGCTTACAGCTCTTTTTTTTGTACTCCTATTATCGTTAATCAATGAAGTACTGAATTGATTACAGCTCTAGTTGTCTGCGTCATTGCCTTGCTACAATAGTGGCTCTTTTTTTGGTACTCGTAAAAACTTTAAACTGCTGGTTGAGGAAGCTAATATATTAATATTGACATTGCTTTATGTATGGAATAGTGTGTGCTGATCTAGTACGTGGTGCAAAGGACAAGCGTCTTAGAGTCAAGGGACCAGTGAGGATGCCAACCAAGGTTCTGAAGATTACAACAAGGAAGTCTCCCTGTGGAGAAGGTAGGTGTCAAGTTTGTTTGATATTAAGTTCATAATTGTCAGATTAGGAGTTTTTAAAGTTTGTGTCATAATAGATGAGTTCCAGATACAAGAGTTTTGTAACAGTCTCATTTCATGTGGGATTTAGGAAGAATGCCCTTTGAATTGGACGGGATATTGGTTGCATTCTTGAATCTCCTTTACCCTCCATTTACTTTGAAGCTCTTTGACTTGAAATATGGTTCCAAGAGGGTATATGAATGCATTGTGGAATACCTAAATTTGGATTTAGAGTGTGCTCTCTACTTGTATGCTCTTATCAGACCTATTTAGCTTTTATCAGAACTTATAAGCCCTTGTTGACCCTTGTGCTCTCTTATAGGCTCTTATTACCCTTGTGTTGTCTCTGTTGGTTCTTATTAACCCTTATTTGAACATATATCAACCTTTTAACCTATGTAAACTTTTTACTCATATATAAGTGATATAAGGGGAGGAGAACACAGTCTTAGTGGTTGTTGTGCATTTAGCATTTCAATTTTTAGCTTTTGGGACTCCCATATTCATATGTTTATTATATGTATAACCATGGCTTAAATTTATCTTTCAGGAACCAACACATGGGACAGATTTGAGTTGCGTGTCCACAAGAGAGTCATCGACCTCTTCAGCTCCCCAGATGTTGTCAAGCAGATCACATCTATCACTATTGAGCCCGGTGTTGAGGTTGAAGTTACCATCGCAGACTCTTAGACGTTCCTGCCATGGTTATCATGCTGTAGGGCTTTTGTAGGTGTCTCCATATATAGTGGTGCTATCTTACTATGAATTTTGAAGATAACTGAATTGTTTGTTTGGAGAGCTGTTTTCGTTTAGTTATTAATGTTGTGAAGTTTTTGAAGGCATTAGACATGTGTTACTTTAATGCTTTATCTATAGAACTCCCCAATTTGAGTAATGTTTACAAGAAATTTTGTTCAATTGGCGTGTTCTTTGTTTGGATAAGTACCAAAAATGTGTCCAACTCTGAAGGTTGCTTGTTCCATTTTGATCTCAAAGTTAAAACTTGTTCTTTGCTGATAGTTGAAAATGCGGCTGAACTTGCTCATTGAATTTGAATGTAATATCGAAATTTAGTCACAGTAACAGAACCTCAGGCATGTATCAATGTGTTTCTGCTGACTGCAGGTGTACCAAGTGATCAAAATCGTCTGTCACATTTTCTTAAGAATAAATCATACCCCATAAATGTGTTAGGTTGTTTGAATAGGTACCAAGTTTATTATTGATTCCATGGAGAAATTTAAGAGTTTAACCTTCAATGAAGGTGACACTCTCATGCCAAGAGTATCCTTCTATAGCATTGTGGTTCAAGTCTTGAACATGTGGCCTGTCATTTGGAACTTCAAAAAATGTATCTTCTTCCCTAAAAAAAAGTACCATCATAGTGTTTTGCCCTTACAATCTTTCCCACTTTCTTAGTTTCTTCATTACAAAGTCTCTCATTTTAGCTATTTTACCTTGATTAGCTATATACATATTCTGTCAATTTTTTTTGATGCATAAAGAGAGCAAAACCTCAAGGGACATAATCTGTCAATTTCAGTGTTCGTTCATGAAGTAAATGGGAGAAGATCCTCCTTATTTCATTGCTCAATTTGTAGCGAGTCCTTCAGTTCTCAACCTGAAGAGTGTTTACTCGAGGACCTGGAAGAGTAACTCATGATTTTATTGCCAAAAATTAACACTAGTAAAGAAAAGCATGAATTGGAAATGAGACTCTGGTTTCAAATTTCAATAGTAGTAATTATCATCACTATTGATAACTTTACGATTTTCTTGAACAAGCCATGGGATCTAAATGGTTGGTAAAGATGGTTGGCTTCCATAGCTCCAATAATGCCATAGTACATCATGTTAGTACACCATAACTTCATATACGAGTCTTTGTGGCCTGTTTCTCAAGGAACAACTTACATGGTTTGGTGCGAGATAATTCTTTAAACAAATGCAAATAAACACAAAATCCTTGTGTGTGTTTCCCCTTTATTTCACGGTTACTCAGATTGGATTATTTGTACCGTCTCATCTATGAACAAATCAGTATGCAATTCATATACTTCTTATTTTTTTCGGTGGAATCATTTTGACTTTCGTACTTGTCCACGCATTAATTTGACGATTGAAACAAAAAAAAAAGATGAAATATATCATCAAAAATCCGTATGTTATCCCTGAAAGATAGAATAAGATAAAACAACTTAAAATCCATAACTCAATCCCCCTACAATAATTCTTGGTTTGCGTCACTATATATTGACTCTAGATTTTTTTTCCCTCTCTTTTAAGTAAGAGGTATATTCATGTAGATTATTATTTATTCCTTCTACATCACCATGTCATGGTACAAAATCCTGAAATTCCGATCAAGAACTGGTGGTTGCCTTTGCTTCGTCTTTTATTTTCACTTTCGAAACTAAACACAAAACCCATCATTTCTTACCCACAACCAACGGCCAGGATTACCCTCATCTAGTGGGACCCACTTTTCTCCCTCCCCCTTAACGGCCATCCATTATTCAAAAAACAAGATTTGTTAGGGCCCCACTTCATCCTCTCATAACAACACAACACAACACACTCTAATTTCTTCACTCTTCATTTTTTTTTTCTTCTCCCACCAAAACTCTCTCTCCTCAGCAACAATGGCAGCCTCAGCCTCAGCCTCAGCCTCATCATCTTTCACTCTCTCTCATCAAACCATCCTCTCCCACCCCAAAACCACCCCCGCCACCTCCATTGTCGTGCCCACCAACTCAAAAGTCAACGGGGCACTCCTACTCAAGTCAAGGCGGCGGCGCGTGGGGGCGTGGGGCGCGTGGACTCACGCGCCGCCGTGGTGAGGGCTGCGGCTGTGGAGGCGCTGGAGACGACGGAGAAGGACCAGGTGGTTGAGAAGTCTGTGAATACTATAAGGTTTTTGGCTATTGATGCGGTTGAAAAGGCGAATTCGGGGCACCCGGGTTTGCCCATGGGTTGTGCACCCATGGGTCATATATTGTATGATGAGGTTATGCGGTATAACCCGAAAAACCCGTATTGGTTTAACCGTGATCGTTTTGTTTTGTCTGCGGGTCATGGGTGTATGCTTCAGTATGCTCTTCTTCACCTTGCTGGTTATGACAGTGTCACGGTTAGTCTAATAATTTTATGCTCATGTTACTCTTTTATTTGTCCCCCTAGTTCTAATTTTCGGTTCTTTAATAAGTTCCGATAAGGTCTAATAAGTTTAAATTAGTTCGAACAAGAGAATGTATCCCTAGTGTTGTGAAGCCATTCTATATCATCCTTTGGAGTGTTTTATAGAGTCCACCTAGTTTTCAATAGGATTGGAATCTCATAATGATAATACACAAGAGATACATCTAAAATGATTTTTTGAAAAAGACTTCTTTGGTCCAGGATTAGTTGATATCATCATCATCTGTCATAATTGTTACTATTTCAGTCCTAGTAACTAGACATTGCTTTTCTGAGCTGAGTGTTTTTATTGTTAGAGGTTTTCAAATTACATTGATCAAATTTAACGCAATTGTATCTCAGAAAACTTGTTTCGGATCTTTGTAAAGCTTTACTTTTAAATTTATAACTTTTAAATTTAGCAGAAGTCACACTTCAATTTAATCCGTCCATAAGAAAGTTGTGGCTCATGTAATTCTCAAGAGTATGATGACTGATGACCTATAGGCTTGATATTTCGTCACTTATTGTTATTCTATTGTGCTATTATTGCAAGTTTAAAATACCAATTCTATGATTAATGCTCATAATTAGCCTCATGATCATTGTTTATCTTATACAGTCATCTAAGTTTTTGTACATTATGTGTACCACTGTAACAGCAAGAGGACTTGAAGACTTTCCGCCAATGGGGAAGCAGAATTCCTGGTCACCCAGAGAATTTTGAGACGCCTGGAGTTGAAGTTACAACTGGTTGGTGGTTGGCCTGTTTTCTATTGATTTGTTGATTGAACCTTGACAACTACACAATGAGAAACTCCATAATAAATTGAGTAATGATATTGATAATTGAGCAAAACCCAATGGATGGTAATCTCATTGCATTTGAAATTATGCAGGGCCACTTGGTCAGGGTATTGCCAATGGCGTTGGTTTGGCCCTTGCAGAGAAGCATTTGGCTGCTCGATTCAACAAGCCTGATGCTGAAATCATTGATCATTACACGTAAGACTAATATTTTCGATCTGCTCATTTGTATTCTTCGTGTTGACAAGTTCCAAATTATTATATCTGCATTTTGTGTATTATTTTGCTTAATATATACACACACACACATCTGAACTTTCAGATATGTCATTCTTGGTGACGGTTGCCAAATGGAAGGAATTGCGCAGGAAGCTTGCTCCCTTGCTGGTCACTGGGGGCTTGGTAAATTGATTGCATTCTATGATGATAACCACATTTCTATTGATGGTGATACTGCCATAGCCTTTACTGAGAGCGTTGATCAGCGTTTTGAGGCCCTTGGCTGGCATGTTATCTGGGTCAAGAATGGTAACACAGGGTATGATGAAATTCGTGCTGCTGTCAAGGAAGCTCAGTCAGTCAATGACAAACCCACTCTGATCAAGGTCTTTTGCGTTGAATTAATTGCATCTTTTGTAAGGCTTTTGCATACACTTTTTACCTGATGATGAAATTATTCTGTATATGCAGGTTACAACCACCATCGGTTTTGGGTCTCCTAACAAGTCAAACTCATACAGTGTACATGGAAGTGCATTGGGCGCTAAGGAAGTTGAGGCTACGAGGCAAAACCTGGGCTGGCCGTATGAGCCATTCCATGTTCCAGAGGAAGTTAAGAAGTAAGCACTGCTCATATGCATTTTCGAACGCTTTCATTTTGATGTTGTCATTTATGTTGTAATCCTCAAATTTCACAGGCACTGGAGCCGCCATACTCCTGAGGGCGCCTCCTTGGAAGCTGAGTGGAATGCTAAATTTGCAGAGTACGAGAAGAAGTACCCTGCTGAAGCAGCAGAGTTGAAGTCTATCGTTACTGGTGAATTGCCAGCTGGCTGGGAGAAAGCACTTCCTGTAAGCAGCTACTTCAAATTTTCCCCTTCCCTAGCTTAGAATGGCTAGAATTACTAATGTTTACTCCCTTTTTTGCAGACTTATACACCTGAGACCCCAGGTGATGCAACCAGAAACTTATCACAACAGTGCTTGAACGCCCTTGCAAAGGTTCTTCCAGGACTCCTTGGTGGTAGTGCAGATCTTGCATCTTCAAACATGACCTTACTGAAGATGTTTGGAGACTTCCAAAAGGACACACCTGAAGAAAGGAATGTTCGGTTTGGTGTTAGAGAGCACGGAATGGGAGCCATTTGCAACGGCATTGCTCTTCACAGCCCAGGATTCATCCCCTTACTGTGCTACCTTCTTTGTATTCACTGACTACATGAGAGGAGCAATGAGAATCTCAGCCTTATCAGAAGCTGGAGTCATCTATGTTATGACCCATGATTCTATTGGGCTCGAGAAGATGGACCCACACATCAACCCATTGAGCACTTGGCAAGTTTCCGTGCCATGCCCAACATTCTAATGCTCCGCCCAGCTGACGGAAATGAGACTGCTGGTGCATACAAAGTTGCTGTTGAGAACAGAAAGACACCATCTATTCTTGCTCTTTCTAGACAAAAACTTCCCAACCTTCCTGGAACTTCCATTGAAGGAGTTGAGAAAGGAGGGTACATTATCACAGATAACTCTTCTGGTAACAAGCCTGATGTTATTCTGATTGGAACTGGTTCGGAACTGGAAATTGCTGCTAAAGCTGGTGATGAGCTAAGAAAAGAAGGAAAATCTGTAAGAGTTGTATCATTTGTATCTTGGGGAGTTGTTTGATCAGCAATCCGATGAATACAAGGAAAGCGTCCTTCCTGCTGCAGTTACAGCAAGAGTAAGCATTGAAGCTGGATCAACTTTCGGATGGCAGAAGATTGTGGGTTCAAAGGGGAAGGCCATCGGTATTGACAAGTTTGGACAGAGTGCACCAGCTGGAAGGATATACAAGGAGTATGGTATCACAGCCGAGGCAGTTAGTGAAGCTGCAAAATCACTTTGTTAAGTCACTCATGGCTCCTGTTTCCATTTTTGTTAACTCAAGTAGACAAGGCTCCTGGTGAATCTAGTGAGTACTGTATCTCGGTAAGAAACGGAAACTTTTAGTCCCATTTGTCAAGATAAAACTTAATTCTAAGGCCTTCTTATAGTATAAATGTTTGTTGATTTGTATTAAAGAAAAATTCATCAATTTGTAATATGGGCCAACTCGTTTCTGTACAAGGATAAATAATGACAGTGAAGCTGATATGTGAATTAAGCAGTTTTCCCCCCCTTCATTTTATCAGAATGTCTCATCCTTTTTGTTTCTATAGAAGTGTAAGCCTGGTTGGGTTATATAGACATGTCTTCATCCTTCGTATAATTATTATTTAATAGTATTCACTTGAATGGACCATATTGCTTTCAAAGCTGATACTTGTCGAGTTGAGCTATATTACCTATTACAGTAGTTGTTTTGCAGAGAACAAGTACTGACTTTATTGTAGTACTTAATAGCAAAGAGCTAGGTACATATAGTAAAAGTAGTATGAGTGCAAGAGATAGCTCCAGTATTTAGAGAATCTCTCCTATTTTTAAGAGCTTTGAGATCGATTCAACCCGCGAATTGCGGTGCCCTTCTTCTCCCAAATTTGTCAAGGTTAAAAGAAAATATATAGTGAAAGTAGTATTGTCATTATATACTTTTATTGAGAACCTTAGTATTGAATATGTACCAATTACTATGGTTTTTCAATGTCGGATCGAATTTTTAGCAAATTAAAATGGAATAATAGCTTTGGCATATTCCTGGAGAAGTTGTTTAAGGCAACTTTTTTAGGGGAAAGCAAGCTAGCATCAATTCAAGACAAATTATCCATGAGCACATAAAGCACCACTTTCAAAGGAGAGTGGTTTTCCTAAAATTCTTCAATACCAAAGGGCCCAGCTTAGGCTAAACGTGAACTACAAAGTTTGTCCATCACGCATAAAATGGCAACATAAGGGCAGAAAAAGTACATGAAGAGAGAACATCTTGGAGGACATAATCTACTCTTGGACAGACTATTGATGACAACTTGACAATCTAATTCGAGGATGACATCCTTTAGCCCAAAACGTCTACCTAATCGAACAGCCATCACAATTATTCACAATGGCCTTTGCTCCAGCAATCTCTGCAAAGCCTTGTCGCGACCAGAAGGCTTTGGTACGCCTCGATGCTGCAAACAAAACACCACCATTAGAGTCACGGGCAATAACACCAATTCCCACCCAACCTTCTACCGCCCAGGGTAGCACGTCAACATTGAGTTTTTCACTACACCCACAGGAGGGGCTTGCCATATGTCTTGGGGTCTTGGCAGCTTTCGACCCATGGCAGTGGTAAATACGAGCAGTATAAGTGCCATGTCTCCTCCCACCAGTCTTATCACACGATCAATGAGGACTGGTTTGGACTCCATTTGCTTTGAAAAACCCCATTGGTTTCTTTCACCCCATATACACCAAGCCAAAAATACCCCCTGCATAATCATCTTCTTGTCAAGTTTCTTCCTGATAGAGATAATATTAAGGACAACTTTCTCACCGATTTAGGATATGTTTTGCATAGATTTATTGTCATATCTTTACGGAGTTTCACAATATCTAACACTTCCAACTAGCAACCAGGTTGCACATTGTAATGTTTGGAGCAATAACACCCATAGCCTCGCAACCACAATTCCTCCACAACTCTGTTACGTGGGCACTCAAAGATGACATGGGCATCTGTTTCCGGTTCTCCACAACCCTATGGACATAAAGCATCTTCAATGAGGTGGCGATGTTTAAGAAGGGCTCGAGTAGGCAGCGAGAAGGGCATCTGTTTTGGGGACATGTTTAGTTCGCGCCTGAAATTTTCGATCTGACACATACGATCCGATACGATCGATACGATCGGACTTATTTTTCGATCGATCGGTCGAACTTTTATTTTATCGATCGAGCGATGGGACGACTCGATACGATACGATACGATCAATATCTTATCTTTATCTTTTAAAAAACATATTATTACTAATATTATTATTACTTTGTATTTAAATACTAGTATTTCTATTATTATCATTTTATTAGTATGCATAGCTTTCAATAATAATAATAATAATAATAATAATAATAATAATAATAATAATAATAATAATAATAATAATAATAATAATAATAATAATAATAATAATAATAATAATAATAATAATAATAATAATAATAATTGTTGTGATTGTGATTATGAATAAGGGAGTGATGTGGTATTATGAATTAGTTTTTTTTTTTTTGAAAAGAGAGACATTAGTATATGAACACACAATTCTAAATAAAGAGACTAAAGGGCTCTTGGGTCGAATGGCGTGAGCCCCCAACTGCCACCGTGGGAGGCCAGGGGTTCAATCTTGAGGTAGGCATATATTTTTAATATTGTTGTGGGTGGGGGGAGGGGGTTGGGGCATGTGGGGCACTAGGTGAGTGACACGTGAGAGGCCGCTGGAGAAAATTAAATCTTCGGCGGGATTAGAAGGGGCACCAAAAAAATTAAAAATAAAAGAACACTCATGTTTAAGATTAAGGTTAATAATAAAAATTTAGGTAGTAATGAAAAGAGAACATATTAATGATATTAAAAAGACCATATGCGAAGACGCGTCTGAAATCCATTTAAAGAAACATTTTAAAAAGAAAAGATAGATGTTATTTTTATATTGATGACATGTTTGGATCTAACTAACAACATGTTATTTGTTATATAAATAAATTGTTCTTTTCTATCATAAATAAACCTATAAATGTATATATATAATCATATGATCTTGAACAAAATGGTTAAAATATTCTTCTTATATCGTTGTCTTCTTCATATAAAAACTTTGTATTTAAAGATAAGTTGAAATCCTTTGTAGGGAAAATTTTAAGCGTGATGTGACTGAATTAGGTTATAAATCTACAACGTATTTTATATAACCTAGTAATATATAATTTATATTAATCACCAAAAGTCTTTTAAAAAATAAGCATCATCTATCTTATGGTAATATTCGTTAAATGTATCGACATCAAACGAACTCGCGTATCAAAATTATTAATTAGAATAAATATAAAAGGAACACTTTATAAATCTTAAAAAACATCTTTTCTTGGAAGCAAAATAGGCAGAATAGTGGTATCGATAGCGTTTATAATAATAGCAACGACATTAATAATAATTACCAATATTAATATTTAATAATTACAACAAGGACAATAATAATAATCTTTTTGACAAATGTACTAGTAAATAGTAATATTAATAGTAATAGTAATTGTATAAAGTAGTAGTAGTAGTAATAATAATAATAATAATAATAATAATAATAATAATAATAATAATAATAATAATAATAATAATAATAATAATAATAACAACAACAATAATAATTATTACAATAACAATAATAGCATTAGTAATACTAATAATCATAATAATCATGATGATAAAAATAATAAGTTTTTAAATAAGCGTAATGCGGACTTATACGATGCGATCGTCCGAAGCTTATCCGATACGATGCGATGCGATACGACGATCTCGAACTTATTTTTCGTCGATCGATCCGAGGCGAACTTATTTTTTACGATCCGTCGATCGATCGTGCAGTGCGATACGATCCGATCGGTCCCGATGCAAAATAACGAAAAATAAGGTGGGCGAGCATGGCGCCAAGGCCCTTTATTGTAGTGCTTAATAACGAAAATCTAGAGTAAATCTAGTAAAAGTAATCTTGTCGACATATGCTTTTATTGGGAAGCTTGTATTGATTATGGGTATGTTTGTGACCGTGAATTTTACGTCTGACTGATCACGATCCCGGATCGTCTGATCGAGCTTATTTTATACGATACGATCCGATCCGGTCCCGATGCAGGACCGATCGCGCGATCCGATCCGATACGATCCGATCTTATGCTTATCTTGTCTTTTTTAAAAAACATATTATTACTATATTATTATTGCTTTGTATTTCATTACTAGTATTACTATTATTATCATTTTATTAGTATGCACAACTTTCAATAATAATAATAATAATAATAATAATATAAATAATATTATAATAATAATAATGATAATAATAATAATAATAATAATAATAATAATAATAATTATTATTATTATGATTATGATTATTATTATTATTATAATTATTATTGTTATTAATATTTATTATTATTATTATTATAACGTAATTAGTTTTTTTTTTTTGAAAAAGAGCGCTTAGTATATGAACGCACAATTACAAAATAAAAAGCCCCAAGAGCTCTCTGGGTCAATGGCGTAACCTACCACCCACTCATTTTGGGAGAAAAGATTCAATCTTGGTGGAAGCGTATATTTTTAATATTGTTGTGGGTGGGGGGAGGGTTGGGGGCTTGTGGGGTCTTTAGGTGAGGTGACCTTGTGCGAGGAGCGCACCTGAGAAAAATTAAATGCTTCTGGCGGGATTCAGAAGGGGCTCAAAAAAATTAAAAATAAAAGAACAATCATGTTCGAGGTCAGTTAATAATAAAATTTAGGTAGTAATGAAAAGAACGTATAATGATATTAAAAAGAACATATACTGAAAGAGCATACAAGATCTATTTAAAGAACACATTTTAAAAATAAAAGATAGATGTTATTTTTATATTGATGACATGTTTGGATCTAACTAACAACATGTTATTTGTTATATCAATAAATTGTTCTTTTTTTATCATAAATAAACCTATAAATATATATAATCATATGATCTTGAACAAAATGGTTAAATATTCTTCTTATATCGTTGTCTTGTTCTATATAAACTTTGTTTTTAAAGATAAGTTGAAATCCTTTGTAGGGAAAATTTTAAACGTGATGACAACACCATTGGGTTATCCCATACTACTCATATTTTATATAAACTAGTAATATATAATTTATATTATTCTACCAAAATTCTTTAAAAAAATAAACATCATATACTTATTGTCATGTTCGTTACGTATACAACATCAAAAAGAACATCACATATCAAAATTATTAATTAGAATAAATATAAAAAGAACATATATAAATGCCAAAAGAACATCATTCTTCTTGAACACAAATAGCTTCAAATAGTGATATCAATGACATTTATAATAATAGCAACGACATTAATAATAATTACCAATATTAATATTTAATAATTACAACAAGGACAATAATAATAATCTTTTTTGACAAATGTACTAGTAAATAGTAATATTAATAGTAATAGTAATTGTATAAAGTAGTAGTAGTAGTAATAATAATAATAATAATAATAATAATAATAATAATAATAATAATAATAATAATAATAATAATAATAATAATAATAATAATAATAATAATTATTATTATTATTACAATAACAATAATAGCATTAGTAATACTAATAATCATAATAATCATGATGATAATAATAATAAGTTTTTAAATATAAGCGTAATGCGAACTTATCCGATGGATCTGAACTTATCCGATCGATGCGATCCGCACTTTATTTTTCAC
Organism: Beta corolliflora; assembly: GCA_947648045.1. NCBI lineage: Eukaryota > Viridiplantae > Streptophyta > Magnoliopsida > Caryophyllales > Amaranthaceae > Beta > Beta corolliflora. The sequence goes on along the minus strand of CANSZD010003380.1, from coordinate 8,664 downwards.
GATACGGACCGATCCGATCCGATGCAGTCCGATCTCGATCCGATGCGAAATAAGGAAAATAAGGAGAGCGAACATACTTATGTAACAATCACCGCGGATTTCAATGTCTACTCGAATTTTAGCAAACAAATAAAAATGGAATAATAGCTTTTGGTTAGAGAGAGTGTTGTAGGGCCCATAAGTTCACCTATAGCTCCGCCATTATTATGATATTGTCGCTTAGAGGGAGCAAGCGTACATATTTGTTTTTGGGATTCTTACAAAAAAGCGCCATACTTAATGTAATAGGTGAATTCATATATCTTAGGTAAGCTCTTTCTTTATCTCTCTTTGCGATGTTGATGTACACCCAATAAGTGCTTGGTTGGATTAAATAGCATGTTATATGAAAGTTGTTTTTGCATTTTCCTTAGTTTGGTTGTAAAGGAAGGAAAGTAGTTTTACAAATGGTGGATTATAGTTCTCTCAATACGTCGATGAAAGTTATCTTCCTAGATCCGTATCTTTCATTTTCCTCTTTCCTTCTTCCTATGATCCCATCTATCCTCTTTACGTTTCCATTATTCGGTTCTCTCTAACTTTTCATCATTGAGTTACTTCATGTATGAAGCGAAATAAAGCAAAGCTAATCTACAATTGCATTTTCCCCAAGAACATGATTTCTCATGGAAAAGTATTCTATGTTGAAAAAGTTTTTTGTCCAATCGGATAGAGCCTTACTATAAAGGGAGAACAGGTTGTTATGAGGGTTATAGGAAGTCTACTATATGGGATCAAGACCTAAGTAAGTGGCAGTTGTTTGAAAACATTGGATAGTAGAAATTAGGAAGGGTAATTACGATACTATATGTATGTATTAGAGCTTAATTACCACAATCTTGAACCCTCAACAAAGGCCTGCTTTAGTTATTGTGCGTGTTTCCCAAGGATTTTAAAATAGAGAAGGAGATGCTTGATTAATCTTTGGATAGCCTATGGATTCATTGTGTCGTTGGACGAAGGCCAAAGTGTAGAAGATGCTTTCAAGGAACATTTGTTGCACAATTGTTTCTTTGAAATGAAAGTGACATATGAAATAGTGATATCAATATGTTTGATATTGTTAAAATTAGTGTAGTTTTGACGATTTAAGAATCAGAGATTGTGGTGGTATAATACTACAATTATGATTTAATATACCACTTTTACAAAAATATACTACCGGACAGTGGTATAAACACCGTAACGTTGATAATGAACTGGACGTTTCTCCAAGTAAAATTGCCAAAGGGAGTACTAGCTAGGGAAGTGCTTGAAAATGGGATATTGCTATACTGTATACAGTATATATTTTTAGATGCATGATGTTCGTCTGCCATCACTCATCTACATCAAGGCATCTCTTTAGATATCATTATATCAGGAGAAAATCACTCATCTACATCAAGGCATCTCTTTAGCTATCAAGGAGATAATCACTCATCTGCATCAAGGCATCTCTTTAGCTATCAAGGAGAAAAAATCACTCATCTCCAAATAGAATGATAATCTCTTGGTCTTCAGCTCGTCAAAGGCATCTAAAGTTCGGACCCTCCATGGCAGATATATCACACATCAAACAGGACATTCAAAACCTCCCGGCAACAATTCTCTAGTTGGAGCATCAACCACATCCATCGTGAAGCAAACAAGGCAACCGATTAGATTATCAATGTTGGTCACTTTGGTTCGATCGACTTTCTTTATTGATGATTGTAATTTTTTCAGCTCTTAATTCCATCCTTAACTGAAAATTTAGGAGTTAAAAACATGCGAAGGGTCTCCTAAATTTCTTTTCATCCCTTACCTTATAAAAAGAAAAAATAACTCATCATGTAGTGATAATCTCTCCGCCACAAAACACTTTATCTAGTTTGTCGTCACAATCTGGGCAATCTTTACTTAGTATAATTTTTATTTATTTATTAGTACATAGTACTAGTCATATAAAATATGGTCGAAATGCAGAATTGCCTTTGAACAGCAAATGAGTTTTGATTTTAAGGCAGAATGAGTATTAACTACTCTTAAAATTGGGATATCATGATTTTTTTATTTATTTACAGCGACACTCTACGTTTACGGCAAGTAATATGTAGAATATCACTTCATTTTGCACCCTTTACTCATGAGGTATGTTGATTGTGGAGGAGAGAATGTTAGTAGACACTGTAAATAAAATTGTGAACTTTCCCATTATAAATTGTGTCACAAAAATTAAAATATTGTGTTGATTGTCGACTCTACAACCTGAAGTGTAACAAAACCCATAGCTACACCCTAAAAGGCAAAAACTAATATTTTCTTCGTTTTTTCTTCTATTGCATCATTTGTACTTTTACACTATTAAAATCGTTTACTCTCCTTTTGTGATTAGGTGTAATGACTCACAAAGTTCAGAAGCTCAATCCAACTTCCGGTCCAAACTATCGGGCGGACTGACCAAATTTTTTGACCGACTCGGACTAAATTTTCGAGTCCAAATATTTTCTTGACCTGGATTTGGACTCATCCCTTTGGAGTCCAATAAGTCCAACCAAATTCAAAAAATATTTTTATATATAATATATATTATATATTTTATATATAATGTATATATATTTAATATTTATATATAATATAAAAGATGTATGTGACTTATCTTCCGGAATGGATATAATGAGCTTAATTTTTCAAATTCAATTATGAGAAAATGTTGAAAATCATTGAATCTAAATCGGGAAAAAAATAATACTTCCTCCGTTTTTTTTACATGTTACATTTTGACATTTTCACTATTCACAAATTTCACTTTGACCATCGCTTGTGATTTATACGTGAATAAAAATATAGTCATGTGGGATCTTGTTAGATTCGTCTTAATATGTATTTTTTTATGTGTACTCCTTTATAATTTTTACAAATACAAAATTGGAGATATATGTCCTCAAAATTTTGCATCGGCATATGTAAAAAGTGAAAGTGTAGAATACGCAAAATAAACGAAAGAAGTATAATAATCCGACCGACTCGGACTTTGATTCCGACTCAAGAAAAAATTATCAGACCGACTCGACTCAAAAAAATATTTGGATCGGGACGGACTCAATTTCTCGAGTCCAAAACTTTGGACTCGGATTTGGATTTGGCAAAGTCCAATCCAAATCCAATCCACTTACACCCCTATTTGTGATTGAAACATGAAAATATAGTCATGTTATGTGGGGGTCTTGTTCCCGTATGTACCTTAAAGATACCATTTTTTAAAAATAGATGTTAAAAAACGCCATATTTTTATATTTATTTACTAAAAACTCCATAAAATTAGAGACATTGACAAGTGTAAAACCTCATGTGGTGGGAGATTAATATATTTACCCATTCGGTAAGTAGTCCAAAAGAAATAGAAGATTTTTGAAATTATTAATACTACTGAGTTGGACTCCACTACTTATTTATTAACGTGTATCTCTAATGGGTAGATTACACATTGGATTGACAAAGTTTTTTTACCATATGATGCAAGTACAGAATGCTATACGTTGTTGTATTGGTAAAGCAATATGTTCATCATCTTAGGGACACTAGCAGGAAATTGGATCTCTACATTTATGAGTAAAGCAAAGAATCTCTCGAAAAAAAGAGTGAAGCAAATATTCCAAAGGTGAAAATGAAGCTGAAATCAATCACTCTTTATAAATAGCCTCATAATAACTCATCACCACCCATCCAAGTATTCAATAGTGAAAAGCAATCCTTTGTTTTGCCTACTTCCATTCCTTGCTTTCCCATCACTGAAAAATTTCTCAATGGCCGAGTTCGAATCTCGGATTACCGAAAAACTTGTGGAAGCCATTGGGAGTGACATGATCAAAGAGATTTGCGACTTGTGGGGCTACAAATCTCAACTCGAAGAGCTCAAAGACGATGTCTCTACCATCAAGAAAGTGCTTCCGATGTAGTTGAGGCCAAGCTTGAGCCGTCGAACGAAGAACGAGACTTCATCGAGAAGCTCAAGGATGCCGTTTATGATGCCGATGATCTATTTGATGAGCTTCACACACCGGCCGAGCTAGAGCAACTTGAACCATTAAGCAAGCGCGGTAAGTTCTTTGAAAAGGTACGTTGTTTCTTCTCTTCTAAGAACCAGCCTGGGCCAAGCTTACAGATATCTCGTGGAGGTTAAGAACATCATGAAGAGGTTAGGTGATGTTGTACATACCCATAATAAATATGGTTTTAATGTGGACTACAAACCTATTAGTAGGAGAACGGATCTCTGAACTTGTTCTTATGTGGATCCACATAAGATTATCGGGAGGGAGAATGATAAGGAGGCCATCATAGATTTGTTATTAAATCCTAATGTGAATGAAGATTTTTGTTCTCTCGACTATAGTAGGTGTTGGAGGGATGGGAAAACCTGGTTGTCGCTTAACTTTTGTATGATGATGAAAATGTTATAAAAGAGTTTCCTACTAGGATTTGGGTTTGTGTCTCTCGATCACGTTGAGGAGAGCTTTGATGAGAACGAAATCCTTTGTAAGATTTTAGAATCGCTTACTCGGCAAAAAATTGATCGCACCTCGATGGAATTGATTCAATATCAATTTCAACAGAATTAAGAGGAAAGAAGTACCTACTGGTCCTTGATGATGTATGGAATGAGGATCGTGAGAAGTGGCTTAAGTTGGAAAATTTCTTAATGTTGGGTCATGGGAGTAGTAAGATTGTTGTTACCACACGTTCTAAGAGGACGACAGAAATCATAGGAAGCAAACATGCGTTCGAGTTAAAAGGTTTGTCTAAGGAACATTCATGGCAACTCTTTCGAGTTGATTGCATTTAAACAACGACAGAGAACCAATACTCTCCTGAATTCGTTGAGATTGGGAAAAATATTGTTGAAAAATGTTATGGAAGTCCTCTCGCTATAAGGGTGGTAGGAAGTCTACTATATGGTCAAGACATCGGAAGTGGAAGTTGTTTGAAAACATTGGATTAGCGAAAATTAGGAAGGGGTGATAATGATATTATGTCTCGTATTAGAACTTAGTTACCACAATCTTAACCGGGTCAATGAAGGCTTGTTTAGCTATTGTGCAATGTTTCCCAAGGATTTTAAAATAGAGAAGGAGATGTTGATTAGTCTTTGGATAGCCCATGGATTCATCGTGCTTAATAGACGAAGGCCAAAGTATAGAAGATGCCGCCATGGAACATTTTCTAATTTTGTTACCTGAGATGTTTCTTTGAAAAGAAAGTAAGATATGAAGATAGTGATGTCAATCCCGTTAAAATCCATGACTTGTTGCACGATGTTGCTCAAAATGTGGCTAAAGGGGAAATTTGCGTGATGTAATCTAATAGGAATAACTTGGAAGATAAAGTTCGACATATACGTTATATTGGTGATAAATGTCCACAAATTAGCGCTATTGGTAGTAGTAAGATTCGTTCGTTTTTCCTCTCGCTGTAAGGAGACACCTTTTGCCGTGGATACATATGTAGAAAAGTGGATATTCCTAAGGGTGTTAGACTTGGCTCTAGTTTAGGTATTAGAAGTCTGTCAAGTTCAATAGGTAAGTTGTTGCATATAAGGTATCTCAATATGTCTTATAATGAAGATCTTATGGGACTCCCGATGCGATTAAGAAATTACATAATTTGCGGACATTACTTTTACGTTCTTAGCCAAAAAGTTTGGGGGAGTGAGTTGCCAAAGATTTTTGCCAACTTGTTAAACTTGGTCACTTGGATTTGTGGTTGTGATAAGTTGATTTGTATGCCTCTGGGGAATGGATAAGCCGACTAGTCTTAAAGTGCTACCAAACTTCGTGGTGGGAAGGAAAAATTTATCTCGAGGCACAAAGTGATCATGACGAGCTTAAAGCCTTGGAATGTCTCACCGAGATTAGAGGGAGAGCTTAGTATCAAAATTGGTGAACATTATAGAATAGTGGAAGGCATGATCGAGAGGAGCGAAGGGTACTTGAAGAGCATGAAACATTTGACGAGAGTCAGGATCTCATTTGAGAATAAACTGGGTAGATGTGTAGACCATGATGAAGCCCGCAATGGAAGCCTTGGAGCCACCTTCAAATCTTAAGCGATTATCCATCCACAACTACAAGGCACAACAATTCCAAGGTGGGGAAGAGCAAGGATAATTGGGGCGGTCTCCTCCTCTAAGCTTACGATATATCCCTTCAAGGTTGTTCAAATTTACAAGAGATGCCCGTACTGAGTAAACCGCTAAATTTGAAAACACTTGCTCTTCATTCCATGGATATAGGTTGGAGTACATGGAGACAAACAACAAAGACAAGGCAAGATGAAAAAACAACTACATTCTTCCCCTCTCTTCGAAGTCTTGGATTATATGGTATGGAAAAGTCAAAAGGATGGTGGAAGAGGGCCGACCAGGAGGTTGATGATCATCGTAGTTCGCATTTCCCTTTCTCTCGTCATTAACGATCGGGGAGATGCCCGACTCACGACGTTTCCCGCTCGTCCAAGTCTTCAAGAATTGGAATTGGCATGACAACAAGATGCTCCGAGTTCATTTCCCTCAAAGTCTCCGCATTCTAAAAATTCAAATACTTATCAAATATGACTAGTCTTCTGAGGATTCAAAGACTTGACCTACTCTTCAAAGCCTCAACTTTTAGGTGTGATAGAATAAAAGCCTTGCCGAATGGATAAGCCGCTTATCATCTCTTCAATCCTTGTCCATATATCGTTTGTCCGCCCTCAAATCATTTCCGAAGCGATGCGAAACCTCACCTCCCTTCGTAGACTTTACATAGGAAGATGCCGAGATCTTGAAGAAAGATGCAAAAACCCAACGGAGAAGACTACCCTAAAGTTCAACATATTCCTAGCATATCATTGTAAGTAGTCACGAAAACATCGGATTAATTCCGTTTGCCTTGTTTCCAAATTCTTCCTTTGTGTTTCGATTTATTTTAAAATCAACTTCGGGTCTATCGACTGGCTCGATACCGAATCTGCAAGAGGTGTTACACGATTAGATTGTAAAAATAAATGACAACTAAAACAAGGTAAACTCTCTCCCCACATCTTTCCTATATACCACCGTTTACTTTTGATGAATATTTTCTTTCGTTTCCTTTTTAATTAAGTTCAAAAAGGAACACCGTTGAACATTTTGCAAGATATTTCTAATGTTGTCTGAGACAGGTTAGTGAATCAAGCCTTCGCACCTTCCTATTTTAAATGTCAAAAATGGCGCTTCCCAACTTCACATGCTTGCAAAGATGCGCTAGCAACGCAAAGAGTTATCTCGACAATTACAAGTCACCACGAGATGGATGTTATAAGCCTGAAGTTTTACAAATAACAAATAAATATTGCAGCTGTTAAAACAACCTTTTAAAAGGCCATTTCGCTTAAGTATAAACAACATTATAATTTTTTTCGCGGTAAAAACAACCTCAACGCGTTTCCTTGGAGATCGTATCAGGTGGCCATTTTCCCAAGATTCGACTTAAGTTTTTCTAAAAGACTTGAATTTTTCCCGGCTAAGTTTTTTTTTCTTCCTTCCCTCTCTTTTTCCCTCCAATTTTTCCTCCCAACCCCAATCCAATCGGGCCGAGGGAAGGGGGATGGAGAATGGGGGGAGTGGCGAGGTCAAAGGGGCCGAGGAAGAAATCGAGGGAAAAAGAGAGGGAAGGCAGATAAAAACGTGCCTTAAAAACTTGGTTCCAACGCTCTAAAGCCCACCGGGTTCCGATCTCGTGCTAACAACACATTCAAAGGTCGTTTCTCTAAAAATAAACGTAGGAAGGCCAAGTTTCTCACAAAATGACACTTATAAAAGTGTTATTTCTAACAAAAACTCTAAATATTAAGCATGATGTTTTATGTAGAATTTTAGCCTTTATTCCAAAAAGAGTATGTGAGAAAGATAGCAAGTGGCTTACTGAATTGTAAATAGGTTTGTTTTTTTTTGGGCCTTTTGCTTGGGAGTACCTTCCTAGATAGGCCCTCCCATCGTGGCTTTTGTAATATATAGCGATGTAAAGTGTTTGGTTTGACAAGTAGTGAAATCTCCTTTTTATTGATGAAATAAAAGTAACTTCCTCTGTTTGTACTCGCATCATTTGAGTGGCCGAACCAAGAAGAGGAGAGAGATAAAAACATATTCAGGCGCTACTTGTTAGTGTTATAAATATATCGCCAAAATAAACAATGAAGGAATGTAATCACTGCAAAAATTTAAATGACAAAAGTAAACAAAAAAAAACTAAGAAGAATAAACAAAAAAACAAGTCATGCTTAAAGTAGCAGACGTTAAAAGATAACTTACCGTAAGCGAACAACATCTCACATGTCCGACTACATAGATTGTTTCACGTCACTATGAAGCCTCTTTCCTTACGTCACTTATTTGGGCCATGCTTCAAACAATTTGTGGAAATTGTTTGCCGCCATCAATAAAAATATTTCATATCATTATTGGAGCATGCTTTCTCATATCATTACCTTTAACTACCGACTTCTATATTATTTTTCAACAAACTTCAGATCATCCCCTATTTTATCTTTTATCAACTCTTCGTATATACCTTTATCACTATTACACAATCTCGATATCATTTATGTCGATATAATATCATTATTACCACTTTTTACGCCATTTTT
>CANSZD010003379.1:0-146919 GCA_947648045.1 Beta corolliflora | reverse complement strand
CCGGATGAGAATGGTCCCAAGAAGGTGGCCGTCAAATCATGGGCGTTTTCCTTCTTCGAGCTCTCCTTGTCGAGGGGAAAGGTACAGCGTCCAAAAAGGCTTTAAAAATCTCAGGCGAGAATGTCCCCAAGGTGAACGTCCGAGGCGTGGACGTTTTCCTTCTTTAGGTATTCTCGTCAAGGAAGTGAATACCAATTCCAGGAACAAGCCAGAATGATTCTCGTCCAAAAAAAAAAAAAAAAAAAATCGAGTGTCTCGGCCCTTTTTTTCGGAGCTGGTCTTAACATATTCCTTCCAGAAGTTGTATAGCGAATTTAGACATGCTTATGTCTCCTGTCCAAGAAGCCTTGAGACGTCTTACGGCAGAGTCTGCGGCAAGAAGACAAAAATTGGTTAGTTAAGTGAATTTTGAATGTATACCTCTATCTTCGGCCAACGGCAATAGCCGCCGGTGACCAGAAGTCATCGTGGTAAAACATTTCTTTAAAGAAGTATCCGGTTAGTTTGGTCCTTCAAGGATCGTTGGCAGGACCCCGAGTACTCCTTTATTCCGAAGTACTCCACGGCCTCCTCATCAAAGTGGTCCTCCCGGCTCGGGCCCGAGGACTACTTCCCGCCCCATATTCGTGACGGATCGATTGTAGAATCTATAGCTCTCGGTGCCTGCCTTTAAGAAGATGAAGTCGGCCTTCCATTCGTGCATCTTCGCCGGCTTTCCCAAGCCGTCATAAAGTCGGGACCGGTTGCGAGATGCTTAGCCATGCCCGATCCAAGCCCCCGAGGTAACTTGGCCGCATAATGGATGTGAGTAAAGGCTTGAATGGAAAGGGCTGAGCCGCGCGGCTCGTAGGCGGCAATGAGCGTCCAGACGTTGTGCAGCGTTGGAGCCCGGTGATTATGGTCGATGTGGTTATCTTTACGGTATTTGTTCTATGAATTCATGGAGAGGAACCTCAATCCCGCTTCCAAGGCCGGTTGTAGACGGCGAAATGATTCCGGGAGCGCTCGGGATCGTCGCGTCTTTATTCGGAATAACAAAGGAGCGGCGGGTATGGGCATATAGAATGACAAATAGTTAGGGTGCGGTGCGATTTTCTCCAACCATTTGCGATTGACCAAAATGAAGCCGGGGTCGAGAAAGAGGACCTAGGCCTTCTAATTTCCGACGAGGTGTGGAAGCCTCGTCAAAATGATTCTTCGGCATTATCGGACTCATTGGCGTTATTATCTTGGCCGGTTTCCTCCATGTTGGTGTCCATGCCGGAAGGATCGGCCTCGGGGAGTTTATTTCGGTTCCTAAAATATGGTCGGGGGGGAAGGAGTCCGTCCAAGGCCCGGCCTCTCCGGACCTCTCTTGCCTCGTACGGTACCGTCCAGTAGACTCCTCCATATCCCGGGCCCATTTGGCCAGGATTATTACTTTTCGTCTTAGGCGGGCGCTTTGCTGACGCGCGCCGGTACACGCGAGTAAAAGGCGGGTCGTACGACAAAATTATGAAAAAATATGTACTCGACCGAAAAATTCGTTCAAGGTGTGAAATGATTAAATGTTCTCACACCGAGAGTATTTATAGGGGTTAAAAAACTTGTGGAGCCGGTCGAGAAATGGCCGAAGAAGAAAGAAGGCCAACTTGATCGATTATGACAGGTAAAATCTGGAAAGGGCGCGTCATTTCCTTCATTTTTGAATACACTACCTTACGCAAACGGGCCTTAGCAGTCGGATGGACCCACAAGAAGCTACCTTGGGTAAAAGGGCCTTAGCCGTCGAGATGGGCGAACGGTGAAAGCCCTTTTAGGGGGCGAAATGTTGTAGCCACAACATCCACGGCTCTCTTAATGACACGTGGGCTCATCGAGCCGTACACGTGTCACCTTAATTAATATAAAAAGAAGGCAATCTACAGGCTATACTCGGTTGGGTTAAGAAGGTTGATTTTACGGCCCCGACGGTGGGAACCCGTCGGCTGAGGTGGGCTGAGGGGAGAGTGGTTAATAAACCTTCACCCAATCATGGCACTGTAGAGTGTCATGATCGATTTCCCTGACCCATCGGAAGCCCCTATTCTAGGCGGATTTTAAGGATAGGTTGTCGACTTGCTATCACTTTATAAATCCCCACGAAATCGGGGAGAAAGATAATTTGGTCTGAAACGGTCTCAAGATTACTCAATAAACCTCTCTCTCACTTTCTCTCTCTATCTCTACTTTCTCTTACAACTCTCGATATCGGCTTAAGCATCGGAGGGGAACCACCACCCAAACCTCCCGAGGGTGGGTCCCTTTTTACGAGGTTCGGGAGTGAAGCTCGGAGGCTTGGACTTGGTTGGTCCGGACATTTGTTGCCCAAGTCTCCAAAGAAGAACATCTAAGGGATACTAGTTTACTTGCTCGACAAGAAAGCACCATCTACAATGACTTACTTGTTGGACGAGCGGACTAAACAAGGATGATATAGGATAGATTGATCTTGAAACAAGAGAATTTTTTTGAATATCTTGAAAAAGGATAGAGATGGAGAGATTATGGTGGTTTAATCTAGATAAAGTTTTTTGTCATAAACGATTTCTTGAAAAGATAGGATAGATATCTTGGAAAGGATAGGTTGGAGAGATGGGATAGGATGAGATGCATGATGACTCAAAACTCTGTATCTTGACCACCTATTTAGATGCACTACGAAGATAGACTCGATCTTAGAGTACATGCATGGAAATGATTAATTTTTATCAATTAGATGAGTTTTCTTGAAAAAGATGACCTAAAAGTGATCGAGATGTATGCAAATGGACTTGGATTGAGTGAGATTGAAGCGGGGCCAATAGAATTTATGAAATTCAAAAAGGACCTCTTTCCCGGATGTTTTTTCCTTGAAAAGATGATTATGATTGATGATGGATTAATTTTTTGAAAGGATTTTTATTGCAAGTTATCTTGAAAAATATAGGGATATGGATGATGAAATGAGATAGGATATATTGATCTTGAAATATATTTTTTTGCATATCTTGAAAAAAGATAGAGATGGAGAGATGAGGGTACATAAATCTTGATAGAGATTTTTTTCAAAAGGATATACGAAAAAAAGATATGAAAGGCTAGACATCCTGGAAAAAAGATAGATTGGAGAGAGGAGATAAGATAGGAAAGATGAGATATATGATGACTCAAACTTCTACCATGACCACTTATCTTGATGCACTGTAAAAATAGACTCAATGTTAGATGATATGCACGGTAAAGATTAATTTTTATCTTTGAATTAGATGAGTTTTTTCTTTGAAAAGATGACATAAAAGTGATAATGGATGATGATGCGAAGAAGGACCAAAAATCGACAATGAATTCGTCAAAATAGAAGTTGCTTTTGGCGCATTTGTGATGTGTGTCGTGAGCAACATTGATGCGTGCCATGCATGGGTGATGCGTCTAGCGTGCCACGCATGACTGCCGCACGTCGCACACCGTTACTCAATTTAGTTTTTGATGAACTGCTGGTTGTTTTCAATGTTTTTTAGGCTAATTAGAGGGGAAATGCATGTTGAACATAAGAAACAAGTAATCAAGAATGTTAAATAGGCAAGAAATAGTATGCGGTTTCAACATAAAGTCAAATATATGCTTTTGTACTATGTTTGAATTTAGTCCGAAAAGGTATTTTACTTTAAAATTATAACACCAAACATTACTTACACTAGGGGAAAAAAAGGAAGGGGATGCGGCTAAGGGTCAGCGTTTTTGGAAAAGGCGGCCTTTCGTATATGAAGGGTCATGGTTTTCAAGGAAACCGCAGCCCTTTAGGGAAGGGCTGCGGTTACCCGAAACGCAGCCCCTTAAATGCTGTATGAAGGGGCTGCGGTTTTGGGCTAACCGCACTTCTATTAGTGAAGTGTCAGGTCCATATTAAAAAACGCAGCCCTTTAGTTCTTCACTTACACGCCAAATTAAAATTTCCCTGCAAAACAACGGAGTATTATAAACACACCAAAACCACTAACTTTTCCCCCTCTCTCTCCATTTTTCCCTCTCTCACCTCATCCTTCTCTCTCTTCGTAGCTCTCCTCTTCGGCTCACCATCTTCGTCCCTGCTCGTGTTACCAGTCGTACGCCGTGTTCCCCGGGGCACCCGAGGTTTTCCCGTGGAAGTTCTTCGTGCACGGAGACACTGCCGCGCGCCCTCAAGAATCTTGCAAAGTAACGGCAGAGCAGCACCGGCCGTGCGGTTGTTCAGGTACTTCCCGATCCTTACCTTGTTGGGTAATTCTATTTTCTCTTCTTGAATTAATTCTTGTGCTTTATTTTTTTAAATTTTTTGTATTTCTTTGTGATGTAAATTTGGGTTAATCTAAGATGTACTTTGTTTTGGTTAATCTAAGATGAAAAGAGGGAGAATTTCATTGTGTGATTCCGCATTTAGCATTTGTAATTCTATTGATTAATGTCTCTTTTTTTTTGTTGTTTGCCGATTTTGTTTTGTTTTGTGTGGTGTTGGGATGAGTTAGATTGTATTTTACTAGAGTGAGATTGGGGAAACCCTCACTAGGGAATACAATGTGTAGATCGACACATTCACGGTCCTTGTTTTTGTGAGATGTTATTGGTTGTTGTTGTTGTTGTTGGTTGTTGTTTTGTGGTTGTTGTTTGTTGTTGTTGTTTTGTTGTTTGTCTTTATAGAACTAAAACCGCATCGGAAATAGCTGAAATTGGGACATGCTTGAAATTGTGCCTAATTGTTTGTACCCTAAGCTTAGTGGATTCATTGGCAAACTTTAATATTTCCCATGTTTCACTGGTTGGAACCACTCTGGTTTTGTTTCGGTTTTTGATTTGCTACTTTTTACTTTGTAATTTCATATCTTTTGACTTTATGACTTCAAATATGTTTGTTTTTTGTTAGAAAATCTTTGTTCGACTTCGAGTGTAGATTGATTTGATATATGTGTGTAGTGTAACTTGCAATTCATGTGGCAAGTTTGTTGATTGAGTGCATCGGGCATGCTTGTTTTAGTATTACACTTCATTTGGATTGGAGGAAATGGAGGGAAACAAGTTCCCTTGTTTGGATAAGGGATCGGGCGAAGGAAAGGGAAGGGAGAGAAATGGTCCAGTTCCCTCCCCTCCCCTAATAAACATCATCCCTCCCAAATTGGAGAGAATTGGAGGAAAAATGGAGCTCCATCTCCCCCTCCCTTGTTTTAGTGTTTCGTCCGAGATTGTGGCTTGTCAATACCTCTTAGATGTGATCAAAGATTGAGTAGTTGTAGATTGTAGTGTATATAACATGGACTACCACAAGTCCGTCTCGTGGTGTCAGACTTAATTGTTCTCCTTGATTTAGGTGTATTCGGCCTAAGTTGGAAACATCCATGTTTTAAATAACATGTCAGGATTATCAAGCAACCGACCAGTGCTTGAGGTAAATGAATAGTTAAGAGTATGATAGACTATAGCTTCCTTTTCAAAGATCGGAGAAGGAGCAATTGGATTAGTGTTAGCCGTTTAGGCTTTGAGGATGATACACATGGAGATGTTATGTATATTCTTCTCTAGTCATTTCAACTTGTACTACACTATGTGTTGTTGTATTGGAAAAACAAGCTAACTCCTTCGGATTCTGGATGCCTCTTCACTTGTGGGGATGGCTCGTTTGGTCGATTGGGCCATGGCGATTATCAATCCTACGGTTCCCGATGCAAGTTTCATATTTCGACTCTAAGCATGTGGAGCGAATAGCTTGTGGCATGCGACATTCGCTGGGTACTATTAAAAGGTAATACTTAAAAGTAAAATCTTATCCAATGCTTGCTTGATTTATTTTAATGGTTAGATTCACTTTAATGCTTTCATTATGCATGACCAAGCCAAACTTAGAGTATGCAACCCGCCTCCATCCGATCATCCAGGTTGATACCGAAATTTGAAATCATCAAAAGTGCTAAATCTTCTAGGGCAATTCGGGGGACAAGGTGTATGGATTTGGATCTGCAAGCGCGGTCGCTTGGGTATTTGTGCCGATAAAACAACATCGTGGGGATTCCAAAAGCATGTTACGGATTTGGAAGGTCTTTGAAGTGGTGGCTATTAATGCCAACGGAGATCAAAGTGCAGCATTATCGGGTGAGACATTGTGCTTTAATTTGTAAATCTTGATCTTATGTAAGTTCATAATAGATCTTCAAAGCAATATATAACTTGATGAATCAAATTTCCCATTTGCACTCTTTGATCTAAAGCCGATGGCCGTCTTTATACTTGGGGAAGAGGTTTCAAGACAATTCAAATGTTTGTATTCCTCAGCTACCTTCATCTTGAACTTCAAGCAAGTGCTCTTGGTTGGAATCATGTTGGTATTAACAAGTATAATATGAAATTTGCTCTCTTCTTTTTCAATTTGATCTCGCTACTTGCTTTTCGTGAGGTTAGAAACAAAACATTTTTTTATTAACAGTGAAGGGGAAGTCTTCATGCTTGGAGGCAAAGACCATGGAGTTCTCAGTGAACCTCAAATAAAGACTCAGCTTCATCCTTTATCTGTAATGTGATTGACCAACCCAAAAATTAACGAATTAAATACTTTGAAGTGCTCAGAGACTCCTATTTCTTTTTTCCTTTTTGAGGAAACCCAAACAATGGGATCATATGATTACATCCTTCAAAGCAAGACAAACAATGTCACATGGGATATTATCCACCCAAACACGTTCACAATTTCCCAAGGTTGACATGCCGAAATATTATATCCGGTTGAACTACTTACTATGTTGTACAGGGGCATTCTATTTCCATATGTCCCCGCTTCATGAAATTTACAAAATGGAATTTTAGTGCCCGAACTTCATGTTTTGGATGGTTGTTTTCACCTTACGGAAATTCAGTGTTTTCCCTCTGCTTTCGGGTGAAGTAAATCTTTCAAAAGTATCCGGGTCTTGATGGGAAGAAAGTTGTACAAATTGCTACAGGAGCCGAGCACTCAGCTATAGTGACAAGGGTTCTTAATTTTATTTCATAAAACTCACTTGATTTTATAACTTTTCACTCTAAAGTTGAGACTGCCTTTTGTGTTGTAACCACAGAAAAAACATAATTTGCAGCGGAAAATTATACTTTTATATATAAATAGCTGTTTGGGGATCATTTACGACTAAAAATGCAAAAAAAAAAAAAATTATTTTTTTTTATTTTTTTTCGGGTCACAAGGGTCGAGTTTTCATCAAAACCGCATCCCTTAATTTGTAAAAAGGGTCATGGTTTAGGCCCAAAACCGCAACCCTTCACTTTTAGTGAAGGGCTGCTACGGAAAAGGGCTGGCCAAAAAACGCGACCCTTAGGGCATTTTTTGACCGCAGCCCTTCCGTTTTTTTTCCACTAGTGTTAGTTTAGTGGTTAAGACTTGATGTCATGGGATCAAATAGATCTTATAGATATCATAATATCAAAAATATTTGTATGATTAAATTTTACCAAAGCTCGATCAGGAAATATAAAATTGATAATACCAACAAATAAATCATATCGTGAATTACTAAAAGGTACCCCCTCCATTTTTCTATCATTCTCACTTTCATTATATATTAGTAAAAATTATAATGATTGAATATTAATAAAGTACTAATTGAGACGAATCAAACAAGACCCCATATGAGAATATTTTTTTTATAAATTGAGAAAAATTGAGAAGATTTACTCTAAGTATGAATAATTTCAAGATTCCAAGTGAGAAAGATTAAAAAAAAACAGTGGGAGTATTGAACTTTAAGGGTGTGATAAGCGAGTCGACTTTAATTTGATCGATTTTTAAAAAATAACACGACAATTTAGTTCACTTGTAAATGATACCAATTGAAACTAATCACATTTTAAATGGGTGTACAAATTACTAACTAATACTCACGATAGAGTTTAAATATAAATCATTGCATAAAATTATTAAGATATTAATTACACGTATAGTTATAATCGTATGAGATTAACGAAGGCTATAATTCATTTGAATGAACTACATTGACTGAAATTAACTTAACTGAACTTATATTATTTTCTAAATAAACTATTTGTGTGTGCCAATTGTCTTATAAAAACAACTTTATATGGCAATGTGAATTCAGGAAATGCTTCAAAAACTTTTTGGAGGCTACATAAAATTTAATGCAAAAAATTATATTTAAGGGCAATCTAAATTTTAGCAATGGTAAAACAATCTTTTAGAGGCAACCCCAATATCACTAATGGATGAACTTTTAGGGACAACATCAATTTCAACAATGCTAAAAAGAACATTTAGAAGCAATCATAATTTAACTAATGCTAAAAAACCTTTAGGGGGAATATGAATTTCATTAATGCTAAAAAATAATTTTAGGGGCAACTTAGATTGAATTAATGCTAAAAAGAATTTTTAGAGGCAATCATTAGTTCATTAATACTTGTAGACACATATTCACGTCTCCCCATTTAAGGACTCAATGATGAGACATTCTTAATTGGTCCGACCCAAGCGGATAGCAGTCCGAATAGCCAAGCCCAAAGTTGTTTTTAAAAGTGTAAAGCTTATATATTTGCATTAAAGATCCAACATCCTATTTTAAATCCCAATTAATTATTCCTAATAATTAATTGTATTTTGAGCCTATAAATAATATTTTGAGCCCAATCCTTTGAAAAGCCCATTTAATTATTCATGATAATTAATTGTTTTTTATTTTTCAGAAAATAAATATTTTCAAAGATATTTTAAAAGTTGAAATCGGATTTTATCCCATAAAATTGATTTTCGGATTTGAAGGATAAATGAAAATCATTCAAAACGTGTTTAAAAGAAATGCTGTCAAAACGTGTTTGACGCAAGGCGGTGCGCCTGGCGCACCACGTGCGCTCATCACATTGGTCGCGCTGCGTCAGGCGCACCTCTCTGCGCCTGACACATGTCTCTGTGCGTCACACAGAGATGTGCGCACAACGCACTCTCTGCGTGACGTGCAGTCTGCTTTTCTATCTTCTTTTTTATATTTTCCTATAAATACGCAATGGTTTTCGGATCTAAACAGACTTTTTTTACGAATAATCTTCACACTCGAACAATTACGAATTTTCTATAAAAACTCTCATACTTTCAAATACAAACAAAACACATACTAATACATACATACACATATTTCGATCGATCTTCAGGCTTCATGATTGCTTGTCCCAAAGGTTGTCATTCTCTCAGACCTAAGCCACATAGGTATATTCCTGAGGGTCCTGGAATAAATTTATTATTTTTATTGAAGTTACTAATGATTTCTTTCATGATGCAGATCGTTAATAAAAGTTCGTTCTTTAGTACAATCTAACTCTATTCTTTCTTTCTTATTATTATATACATTGCTATGATTGTCCTGCTTGCATGTTAATCACCTCACATGTTATTATTGCTAATCAAGACGTAAGGAACTTTTCTAATATTAATCAGATAATTTGGACAACCTGCTAGATTCCTTGTAATTTTGATTGCTTTATAACATGTCATTAAAAATTGTCTTTTTGATGTGTTTAATCAACCAACTTAGGCTAATATTTTTAGGATGCTTGAAAATATTATTTGGTTATTCTTTTGCATAAAAACTTGACATGAATTAATATTTAGTAGAGGCCAACAATGGCTGAATGTGGTTCATGACTGTGTTTGTACCCTCACCCCCGAACTCAATCTATGGTTCATTGACCATTAATAGAGTCATGACGGGAAAATCTACATTGGATAAGTCCGTAAGTTGTTCCTACTATTTCCCAACATCCAATTAGGTTTATGAGTCTTCCTTTTAAGACTTGTTGGCGACTATAAAATAATTTTCATTAAAACCTTTACAATGAGGTAGTCAAATGCGCGCTCATCCCGTGTAGGCGAAATAAAAACACACCTATAATTTGGCGACTTCACTGGGGAGTATTTAAAAAAATTAATTTTTTAAATGAGTGGGTGAAACTCGAAAAATACGATTCATTCTCTTTTTATGCCTTTGAATAACATTACCATTTTGCATATACATGGCAATTGTTTAAGCCACCATAAGGACAATCTTCCATGCCTCATTAGCGCATGTTCTATGCGTGAGGCCACCCCCGGGGGGTTTGCGCCTTGTCCTTCCGAAAGCATTGACAGGATAAAGTCGTATCACCTTATCAAAAATAACCTAAGGTCCACTAACAAGTAGTCAGGGAAGTCAGGATCGAATCCACAGGGAGAAAGTTATACTATTGTATCTGAACTCTAATATTATACTAACTAATTAAATCAGATGAAAATGGTTTGTTTTACTGAACTAATAGGCAAATGACAAAACTAAGTATGAAGGTAAGAATCAATTAATAAAGAACTAGGACTATGGATCACTATGCATACAATCCAGGAAATCAGAGACGAATAATAATCACCCAATAAGTCAATTTATCTAGGGCACATGTAATTTCTCTCGAACATTACCTCCCTCAAAGATCACCTAGCCGCTCTCGCATGGTCAAGGATCACTATGCCTAATGATTGAAAGCCTATACGAAATCTCTCCTCTCGAAGCAGATTCAATATTGCGAAAGTAGAAATATAAATCAGGCCTAATTCATAAATCTAGCATGAACGATTCAATCACAGGAAACAATTGAAATAAAGAGTAATTATACTAATCTATCAATCCCTCATTGCATACATAGATCCCCACAATCCTAGAAATAAAACTACTCACTCATGCTTGAGAAAACAATAACAAAATCAATGTAAAAATTCATACTTTCAACTATTGCAATTAATTAAGAAATCAATCCAATCAATAATAGAGAAAACAAACAATAATGGAGAAAACAAGGAAGAAGATTACCAAATAAAATAACTATATTGAACTTGCAAGCAATCCAAAGGTTTAATCTTGAATCCACAATGAAAAGTAGTAACTAGGGTTCTTGAGAGAAACTATGAGAATTAAGGACTAAAAACAAGATACATAAAAGATGTTCTAACTTTCCTATTTATACTAAGTGCTCGAAACTCATTAAATGAGCGTGCGCGGAGGAGAAGCCCGATCGGGCCAAATCAGCCCGATGGGATCGGGCCAAAAGCAGCAGCAGATATCCAAACTTAGGCCTCGCCCGATTCAATCGGGCCGACACGTCCGATGGGATCGGGCCGCACATCGACTCTGAGCATCCAGCGCACAGGAACGCCCGATGAGATCGGGCCGATCCGCCCGATCGGCCGGCTTGACGACAAATAACGAACGGGCAACGTCGCCCGATCGGGCCCGCAACAATGTTTGTCCCAATGGCGATGAACGCCCGATCGGGCTTGAGACGCCCGATGTCATCGGGCTAAAGTCCGATTCTTCCTTCCTTGGCTTCAGACGCCAAGGCTTCACTTCTTCTTTTGTCCAAGACCTCGGAAAGTGTTCTCGGGACCCCGGAACTCATCATATATGTCTTCGAATCTCTCCAGTCCAGTGTGATGGTCAGATAATGGTAGAAAATAGGGAGATAGCTCCCTAAAACCTGCAATCAGACACAAAACAGAAAGCCACAACTCGATGGAGAAAGTTAGCATAAAATGGCTCCTAAGAGCACCATTGATACACATTTTAGCTCAAATATAGGGGGGAAAAACACTATATAAAACCATAACATCAAACTCCCCCAAGCTAAACCTTTGCTTGTCCTCAAGCAAAGCATAACATGAATAAGAATAGGATTGCTTCACCCCTCGTATAGAAAAGTTTAAACTCAATTATTTCCAACTCAAAATCGCTCAAGCAAGCAAAATGCAAGTTCAGTTGCTCAGATCACCTGACTACCAATCACTAAAGTAAACCATCAAATGCAGCTGCCCTACATATCATGCAAATCTTGAAAAGGTGCTCACCGAGGTGTCACTCCTCTCAATTTTGTGGCAGGCAAAATATGTGCCCGATCGCTCACCAACCCAACCATAATAGCCCTTCCCACTCACACTCTCATGTGTTTAGAAAGGTACAATATCGCTCATCCTAATCAGGTCGACTCAAATAACAAACGTAATCTTCAACTTTGGCATATTGACTCAAGATTATTCCAATAAACAATCAAACATGTGCTCAAAAGGTCTTTCTTAAGGTTGTAATGGGGCTCCGTAAAGGTACGGAAATTATTTAGGGAATGTGGTGGAAAAGCCAAGAAAGGGGAGCAAAAACACTAGTAGGACTAGGTGTGGTCGAAACAACTCCCATGGCATCAACAACTTAACCAAGATAATAACCAACTCTTGTAGTTTCACGAACCAACCAATAATTGTCATTTTCAACATAATTTCCAACACTTTTGAAAGTTAACGAGTGAAGATCATAGAAATTTTTCAGATTTTTTTTTCACTATCACTTTTTTCACTTCATTTTTCTTTTTCTTTCTTTTCTTTGTACAACCATATCATTATTTTCCAACCACCCTACGGAATCAACCACACAATATGCTATTAACTCAACAAATGCTCCCCAAGCTAGGCTTGGGACAATAGTCATTGAAAAGGCTCAAGGCGTGTAATGTGGCTTAATATAGATCCAAAAAGAAGTCATTAGGCTCGGCGGGCTAGGGGGAAAATGATTCATTAAACAACTCGAGGCTTAAAGATTAAACAAATGAACGCCTCTATCACAGTACATGTCTAAAGTCACCAGAAATCAACGAGTACAATGCCAAAACCAAGATAAGAATGCTACGAGGAACTAACACACAAGAATAGACCGGATATAGAGATAAATCCGAGGGCTAGAATGAATCCTCACAATCTAACCAATTCAAGCATGCAGTTAAAATAGGCACTTTATCATCAAAATTCACTCAAGATCAAGGCAATCGAGATCACATCACAACATCCCAATCACAAATGCCCAACTATCCAAAGATAATGAGTTAAATCATTTTTCAAAGTAAAGTTCGGGGCACGGGAAGCCATCAACTGCTTCGTATTCAACTCGTATTTTTGTATTTTTTTCAGCAATATTTAACTTAACTAACCTAAAAAGCAAAAAAAACAAAAAGAAAAGCAATAATAAAAACAAAAAGAAAACAATACTAATACTTACGTAAATCCTCCCCAAGCCGAACTTGCAATGGCCTCATTGCAACAAGGGAAAGGGAAGGGACATGGACATCGCCCGCCCATCACCGGATCGAGCAGTTTAGTAGCCACATGTTGCACCATCTCTTGCAACCCGCGTTGAACCGTAATGCTAGTGTGGTGGCCCTCTTGTAGATGAATGCGGTGCTCATTATGGTCGGGGCTGATTCCTCGTCAAGTCATCGTGCTATAGCCAATGGTCTTTTTGTGAGTCGGTAAGACCGTTAGAAAATGCTCATCACCCGCAATAGATTCTAAGACAAGCACATCATTTGAAGCAAAGATGGGAGGGGGAATGAAGCATGCAATCATGGATCGGCTCATCTATAACATCAACACTATAACATGATTCCTCTAGCATTGGGCTTTTAGGTGCATTGTTTAGGCTACATATGACCTTATCATCCCCCACAATCAATGTCGGTTTCCCACTCTTAACATCTATCATTGCTCCAAGTAGATATGGAGGAAAGGTCTCCCAAGGATAATGGGTGTTTCGAGTGTCTTCGACCATGTCTAATATAACAAAGTCCACAGGGATAAAGAATTTACCTACTCTAACAGAACGCCCTTTAATATACCTAGGGGGTATTTCACGTAACGGCCAACCATTTGCAAGAGTAATGGTAGTACATTTTAATTCACCCATGTTCGCTTGCTTACGTATAGAAAGAGGCATGACACTTACACCGGCACCCAAATCACATAAAGCTTTGTCGATAAATATGGTGCCAATGCGACAGGGGATGGAAAAACTCCCCGGATCTTTCAATTTAGGTGGAGACTGGTTTTGTAAAAGAGCGCCGCATTCAGCCAGTAAAAGCCACGCCTCCACCTCATTGAGAGTCCGCTTCCTCATCAACAGCTTCTTTCAAAAATTTAGAATAAGCGGGCACTTGATTTAATAATTCAAGAAAAGGAACCGTTACTCCGCAGATTCTTTACCACCTCTAAAAACTTACCATACCGGTGGTCGAGCTTCTTCTTGAGCATCCGCTCGGGGAATGGTAGCTTGATCACCGGGAGGCACGCTTTTCTCCTTAGTCACCTCCATAGTCTTGTCTGCAGCCTCCTTGCTCGCCCGAGGTTCAAAGATCCTCGGCACTTCCCCGTGGTTTCTTAGCACTTGGTGATTCCACCTCTAGCATTGCCGGGAGCATCGTACCGCACTCCACCGCGAAGGGTGATAGCATTGGCGGTGTCCCCGGGTTGCATTGGTTGCGAAGGCGATGACCCGCATGGCCTACTAGCGGATGTAACTAGCCACCTGAGCTATTTGTGACTCCAACATCTTATTGTGTGTCCCTTGTAGCTTATTCCGAGCATGCAAGCTCTCAAATTGAGACTCCGTATCTCGCTTGAAAGGAAATAATACCTTTCGCATCCGCAACATTAGACTTTTGAGTTCAAGCAATAGCCGGGTCCGAAGGAGGTGTAGAATGATGCCGTTGAAACCGAGTTCTCTCGATATCCGTGGAGGAGCTTGTGGTTGATATTGTTGTTGTTGTTAATGCCGTGGATAATGTTGTTGTTGCGGATTCATCACATTATTGTTCCTATACGAGAGATTTGGATGATCTCTCATCCCAGGATTATATGTATTGGAGTAAGGATCGAACTGGGGCTTGTGTTGGGATTGTAATACGTGCACCGGCTCACTAGAATGTGAGAGAGAGGGGCACTCTTGAGAGTTATGTCCAACTATCCCACAAGCGTCACGTATGAAAGCATTGTAACCAAACACTAGCCATAGCATTGACACTCATGTGAGGGGGAATTGTTACCTAGCTTCAAAGAATCAATCTTCCGGTGAAGAGCAAATAGTTGCCCTGGCTAGTAAAGAAATGGCTTCAACCTCATGTTTGCCTCCCTTTGTCATAGAAGAACGGATAGTAGACGCTTGGTTAGAAGCGAGTTTCTCCAAGGTTCATACCCTTCGTCTATGGCTTTATCCATGAAGAACCCACCAACGGCTCCATCAATTACCCGTCTAGTATCGAACATCAACTCTAGTGTAGAAAATATGGCACGTATACCATTTGTCAAAACCATGATGGGGGCAAAGACGCCGCAGATCTTTGAATCTTTCCCAAGCTTCATATAGTGACTCTCCAGATCTTGGGTGAAAGTTACTATGGCATGACGCATATCTCGCACACTAGAGGAAAAAAGCCCAAGGGTCGCGGTCAAAAACGCCCAAGGGCTGCGTTTTTGACCGCAGCCATTAGACTAGCAGCCCTTGGCATTTAGGAAGGGTCGCGGTTTTTAACCGCAGCTTTGCCTTAAGGGCCGCGGTTGGGGCAAAAACCGCAGCCCTTTGGTGGGTTAAGGGTCGGTTGAGGGCCAAAACCGCAGCCCTTGGTGGGTTAAGGGCCGCGGTTTTGGCCCTTAACCGCAGCCCTTAACCCACCAAGGGCTGCGGTTTTTGCCCCGACCGCAGCCCTTGTGACCCAAAAAAAAAAAAAAAAATTTGCATTTTTTAGTCCTAAATGTTCCCAAACAGTTATATATATATATAAGTATCATTTTTCATTGCAAATTATGTTTTTTACACAAATATAGATTAAATTACATGTGTACATAACATATTGCAAAAATATTGACAAAACTTTTACTTACATTCTAATTATTGTTATACAAACATGAACCTGTCTTATATTAAGCATAGTGATACACCACATGCATAAGATGCAAAGGATCTTGCTAAGCCTCGCAAGAAATGGTTCCCGTTGAACACAATAGCTAGCAAGACAAGCTTGGACAAGTACACCGACCTTGTCTTCCTTACCTTCACATGTTCTCCACTGCAAGTTTTTATCAGAAACAGCATCAAATATCATCAATCTTGGTATAACTTAGTTATGAGATCTTCAAATTTTCTAATGTAGTGGCAAAGGCACCTCATAATAACCCTTAAAAGAAAATAAAATTTACAAATTACACCACATAACATACCAATTGAAAGCATTTGACCCCTATTGCCTCACAATTGGAAAATTCCCAAAGAACAAGAAATGTACAAAAACATGTGGGTGGCAAGCACTAACTATACAAAGGAAGACTATTTTAATGCTAATTAATAGTGTGTATGTTTAGTCTGGATTCAATTGGTACAAAATCTTGGCTATATGATGACTTATTAAAGGTCGATGTTATATTAAAGATCAACCACTCTTTCACGCACGCTCACTTTGTATCGGTATATTTGCCGGACTCATACCATACATCTCATAGGTAACTTCACGCATTTGCTTGTTAATTCATCCCTTTTATAGACGTACAATTACAAATTTGTAGTATCCTCGGAGGTTTAAGGCATTTAAGTATCCTCACCGGTAATTCCGTATGTGCTTACTTTTCTATAATTTTGTTGTTTAGAGACACAACCGGTCTATCAAGTGAAAACACGTAACTCAAGCTTCGACATACGTGCCATGGAACAACAAGCTCGGTTGCGAGATGGTGAGTCTCATGCCCCGTTTGATCTCGTATAGTATATCTTTAAACAGGGGACAAGAGCAAACTAAGGTTTGAACAAATGATTCAAGATTTCGAGGCAATATTAAACTCTCGAGTATATAAATATCTCAAGTATCTTGATTCCATTTAAAAACAAGAAATTTTCACAAGAATACCCACGTTAATTGTGACTTTGGGGAGTGTCTTTCCCCTTTCTATATAGTTAGAGGTTGATACATCAACATTTGACCTTCTAAATCGTTTCTAAGGTCACTGAATCATTTGCGGATTTATATTCAACCCCGAATGAAGTGTTAAAGCATGAAGTGGAGAGACTTAGAATGGCGACAAAGTAGATGATGGAGCCTTCGTAATCATTCAACTTAGGGTTTTCTCATTTTCTGTACAAATTTTTAGGCTAGTTAGAGTGCTAGTGAGACGTTCTTAGCTTTTCTTTAGTGTGATTGTTCGGTTGAAAATTTTCTAATGCTTTTGGGGGTCCTCAATGTGTTGCACAAATGCAACATTTGCAGGAAAAGTATGCTTTTGGGGGTCCTCAATGTGTTGCGCAAATGCAACATTTGCAGGAAAGTTGAAAGAAAGAGAGAGAGAGCTTCGAAAGAGAAAGGAAAAGGATGAGCAAGAGATGGAAAGAGTAAGATCAAGGTTCGTAGAAAGGAAGCAACTGCATCATATCAAGCATTACTAGCTAGATGAGAAAATAAAAAGTTCCGAGGTAAAATTTGGGTTACCGATTGCCGTTTAGTGTTGTCATTTATGTTCCTTGTCCGCCCATTTCGAAGTGCAAGACTAACCACCAAATAGAAAATATTGGAGTTACATAGCTCCATATATTAATCATGGTTCGAGGGTTCATTACACAACTGCGGCACCTTTTTTTTATAAAGATTGTCACCTTGAAGTAATTGTGTGCTAAATTATGTGGATGCTTTTATCTTATGAATTAACATCTCGACTTCTCATATGTTTTATCTATATCCCTTTGATTGTGTATTTGCATTCTAGTTGTTTAAATTGAGTTTTTCTAGCACTCTCATTAGATCGCTGGCGTGTTCATGTTAACTATTGACTGCAATTCCTATTACTAGGCATCTTGGACCGAGTCAAAACCTAAACTTGAGAAAGATCCGCAAGGGTGTGCATCCAATCATGATTTGGAAGAATCTGACATGGAGAAACTCTTTCGAGAACATGTGAAGATGCTTTATGAGGTATGCAAATATCCTTCGAGTAGTGAGAGAGCATGACAAGACAACTTATAAAATAGGGCCAAGATGATAGTTAAATGACATGCCAAATCAAACACTAACTAAATTCACGAACTTTAAGCATAAAAGCAAGCAATAAGGGTAAAAAACAATTGAACAAAACCAAAGACCATGATCCCAAAGGGGGCTACAATGCCCATACTAATTCCTCGAACAAACATCTTCAACTAAGAGGGAAAGGGGATATATAAGGCTCATCCTCGAACAATCAACTTCGGATTAAGGGTTCTAATTTCTAAAACAAAACTCGATAAAAAGAATGAGAATAAGACATACCTTTTCTCATACTTAAGAGATACATAAAAAGTGAATATGCAACAATTCTCTCCTCTTCGCTTCATATGCAGAGTCCCTCATTATCAATCTTCAAAAGTTCGTCCGATTTCCACTTAAAGCATAATCAATCATACTCTATACACAAATAAAGAATATATCATACACATAAAAATATCAACAATCACCTCCCAAAACCATCCACTCTCATATTTTTGACCAATCCACTTCCACATACCTAATTAACCAATCGAGCATTCTAATTCAAATTACCACATACCTAATTGACTAGTTTCATCCAAATGACTACTTTACAATGAATAATCCAATAATCTATAAACATTATCATTTATATACATAAAAACAACCCATAAGACAACACGACAATGGTTATATATAGCAAACTAACAAAGAAACCTAAAACGAAATCTACAATGCGAAGTGTTCGCTCTAAGTTGCACCATCTCGTTGAATTTGGCGCTTAACTCTTTTAGTAGATAAATTCTCGTTTAATTGTCAAACTAACCTACCAAAATCTAAAATGCGTAAGACATTCAAGAATTAAAAGACATGGAATCAAAATCCCTAAATTATCAAGAACAAATAAAAACACATCAACTACTAACACGCCTCATTTCAACAATTTTACAAGAATTCTAGGGTTTCACTCAAATAACAAAACGAAAATCATCAAATCACAAAGAAAAAAACAAGTAGAAAGATTGCATCAAAAACCAAACCAATTAATCGAAGAAATACGGAAAGAAAACCTAACCATTAGAAAAATTAGAAAAGAAAATTTAGTCGAATTACCAATTAATCGAAGAGATACGGAAAGAAAACCTAACCAAACGAGAATGCACCACCGTAATAGAGCCGGACCAAACAATTCGTAGAATCCACATCCATATGTCGCTCAAGCAAATGAAATTAGATTAGTCAATTAGAAAATCACAACCGCCGAAATCACTCACTAATGGTCGTTAAATCATAACATTATTGAAGCATACAAAGAACTCGCAATGTACAAGGCAACACCATCTATACACTCAATCAATCACACTGCCAACCAAAAAGTTACCCATAATGCCGAAAACGAAATAATGAGCATGACAACATAGTCAACACCCGTCCATCACATAAACCAAATTAACAAACTAATCAATCAAAATTAAACCAGGAAAAATTCATGAGATAGCAACAAAATCCAATTGGCATAAACCGAGATCTACAAAAACAATGAATCAACAATTCCATAATAATGAATGAATTAATAAAATAAAGGAATAAGTGACCTAATGAGTAAAGAGGCTAATCCGAGGTGAGCCCTTCCATAAGCATCCTCGGAATTCTTGATGGCCTCAAAGAAGGCAACCTAAACCTGGCCAATGCAAACGCCCTAAGTTACTCGATAAGTAGGATTATTCGGCCCGGTTATTCGGCGTCGGCTTGCGACGGAGGTGAGCGAGCAGCAACGGCGGGGAAGAACAAAGAAGACAACGAACGAGAGGAAAGAGAGAGAAGAGCAAAGGCCGATCTCCGCGAGCCGACATCGCGATGATGAACAACCACTGCAGAGTGAGGGAAGCGTCGCCGGTTGAGCGTCACTGGCGCCGAAGAGGAGAGAGGAAGTGAGAGATAGGAAGAGGTTAGAGAGAGGCGAGACTGAGATTAGAAATTTAGGTTAAACTTTAAAGTCGCTTGTGCGTGGGAACAGATTAAGGAGTCTATTTTCATATTTGGGCCCCTCAAGGGCCGTGGTTAGCCCAAAAACCGCAGCCCCTTCACTAAAAGGGTCGCGGTTTTCTTAAAAACCGCAATCCTTCACTATTAAGGGCCGCGTTTTTCAATAAACGCAGCCCTTGTACCGCAGCCCTTGTATTTTTTTCCACTAGTGGCAGTCTTTTGGTAAGGGTACCACTTGATGAGAAAAATCTTTGAGAGCTCTGCCCAGGTGGTGATGGTGGAAGGCAACTTATTATACCAAAATAGAGCTTTGTCGTGCGAGAGAAAAACCAAATAAGATGAGTTTCATCTCATCGCCAGAATACCCGCCTTGCTTCGAGTAGCACAACATTGTAAAAACCGCCGCAGTGCCGATTTGGGTCTTCGATGGTAACCCAAAGAAACCGATTATTCTCGAACCATATTCGAACATGAGACTTGATTTCAAAGTTCGCAAAGAAGAATAGTAGGCAACCTGGACCCCATGGGCACATTATCGAGATGGTCAGGCATAGTCTCGAAGGTCGGTTTAGCTTCGTCACCCATTCTAGCAAAGAATAGGTGAGACAGGGGAAGCCTTGGTGTGGTGAAGATGGTGGAGAAGATGCCTTTTGGGAAGGTGTCCCCGCAGACAACTCGTTTGCTTAGTTGCCTTTTTGAGTCTACGAGCGCCTTTTCAATATCCGGTCAAATGGAATGAGATCCGGGGATTTCAATTTCCTACTCATACACCAAAAACACTAAAACAAACGTGAGATGCTCCAAAGAACAAGTGTTCTTCGGAGTAGAGGTTAGTGTAATACTATAATTCGAACAAAATAAAAATACCATTCTAGCGCCGTTGTAGTATAGTGGTAAGTATTCCCGCCGTCACGCGGGTGACCCGGTTCGATCCCCGGAACGGCGCCAAAATTTGACAAGCTAAAGTCGTATCACCTTATCAAAAATAACCTAAGGTCCACTAACAAGTAGTCGTGGAAGTCGGATCGAATCCACAGGGAGAAAGTTATACTATTGTATCCGAACTCTAATATTATACTAACTAAATCAGATGAAAATGGTTTGTTTTACTGAACTAATAGGCAAATGACAAAACTAAGTATGAAGGTAAGAATCAATTAATAAAGAACTAGGACTATGGATCACTATGCATACAATCCAGAAATCGTAGACGAATAATAATCACCCAATAAGTCAATTTATCTAGGGCACATGTAATTTCTCTCGAACATTACCTCCCTCAAAGATCACCTAGCCGCTCTCGCATGGTCAAGGATCACTATGCCTAATGATTGAAAGCCTATACGAAATCTCTCCTCTCGGCGCATTCAATATTGCGAAAGTAGAAATATAAATCGGCCTAATTCATAAATCTAGCATGAACGATTCAATCACAGAAACAATTGAAATAAAGAGTAATTATACTAATCTATCAATCCCTCATTGCATACATAGATCCCCACAATCCTAGAAATAAAACTACTCACTCATGCTTGAGAAAACAATAACAAAATCAATGTAAAAATTCATACTTTCAACTATTGCAATTAATTAAGAAATCAATCCAATCAATAATAGAGAAAACAAACAATAATGGAGAAAACAAGGAAGAAGATTACCAAATAAAATAACTATATTGAACTTGCAAGCAATCCAAAGGTTTAATCTTGAATCTACAATGAAAAGTAGTAACTAGGGTTCTTGAGAGAAACTATGAGAATTAAGGACTAAAAACAAGATACATAAAAGATGTTCTAACTTTCCTATTTATACTAAGTGCTCGAAACTCATTAAATGAGCGTGCGCGGAGGAGAAGCCCGATCGGGCCAAATCGCCCGATGGGATCGGCCAAAGCAAGCAGCAGATATCCAAACTTAGGCCTCGCCCGATTCAATCGGGCCGACACGCCCGATGGGATCGGGCCGCACATCGACTCGAGCATCCAAAGGCACGAACGCCCGATGAGATCGGGCGATCCGCCCGACGGGCTTGGACAAAATAAATAACGAACGGGCAACGTCGCCCGATCGGGCCCGCAACAATGTTTGTCCCAATGACGATGAACGCCCGATCGGGCTGGAGACGCCCGATGTCATCGAGCTAAAGTTCGATTCTTCCTTCCTTGGCTTCGTACGCCAAGGCTTCACTTCTTCTTTTGTCCAAGGCCTCTGAAAGTGTTCTCGGGACCCCTAACTCATCATTTATGTCTTCGAACCTCTCCATCCAAGTGTAATGGTCGATAATGGTAGAAAATAGGGAGATAGCTCCCTAAAACCCGCAATCGACACGTAAAGTAAAGCCACAACTCGATGGAGAAAGTTAGCATAAAATGGCTCCTAAGAGCACCATTGATACACATTTTAGCTCAAATATAGGGGGGAAAAACACTATATAAAACCATAACATCAAGCATCCTGAGCGATAGTGTTGGATCTTAGTCATAAGAAAATCTACCCAACCATGGCATTGTTCTCTTGTTCCGGACATGAGAACTGGAGTGCGTCTTACACGTGGCCACCTTTCTAAGCAAAGGTACGAAGTGTGGGACCAATCTCTTAGTCATAGACCTTTTTCATCCTTAACCTAAACCTAACCATAGTTGACTGTAGAACTGGACTTTAGGCTGAGAACTTTTGCATCCGTGTTACGTGACATTAGCTTGTGATTGCAATTTTTGCCTGCTATTATTTTGTCAAAACTGTTGTTATGTGTTGCGCCTGAATCGCGTCTAGAAAACATCGTCAAAATAGTTTGAACCTTCGTCGAATTGTCAAACCGCATGTTAGGGGCATTGCGCCAAACGCACTAAGGTGCGCCCGGCGCACAGCCTCCCGCGCCGCACGCAAAAGCTCGCACAAGCGCACGCTGTTGTGCGGCGTGCAATCTTTACATCTCATGCTATTGCCAATTCGACTATCGTTCAAGTCCGAAAATGCTTTCAATAAACTTGTCATCATGTCTTGTTTGTCGTCGCATCCCGAAAATATGTGGGGTTATCCAAAACCTCCCCTAGATCGCTAAAAACATGCCAGGTTCAATGCGCCAAACGCATTAATTTGCGCATGGCGCACCGCTCTTGCGTCTGACGCACAGGCTCCGCGCTGAGCGCACTGCGTTGTATGGCACGCATCCTGCGCATCTCATGTTTTTGTCGATCTAGTCGTCGTGGTGGTCGATTCTGTGTTCTTTCCGTCTGCATTCGCGTAGAGTTATGATCGATCGTCCTAAGAATCTATTTGTCTAAAACGAATGTCACCTAATTCAAACATAAAAATTGATCTTTTCGTGCATATCATCTAAGGTCGAGTCTATCCTAAACATGCACCTGCAAAAGTAATCATGGTAGAGTTATAGTCGTCATGCATGTCTACCTCCTCCCAAATCTTACCTATCATTTATCCTATCATATTCCATCCTTTTAAAAAAAATACCCTTTTTCAAAATCAGTTCTACATCCTCTTATATTCTGTGTTTTTCGAAAACATTTACTAATAATCATACAATCTATTAAAAAAGGAAAAATTCACAAGAGGGGACCCAACTATTACCCGTTTTCTTTTATAAGTCCCAACTATGGATTATTCCCTACAGGTCCCAAGTTTACCATCTTATGATTTTTATAGGTCCTGAATTACTTATAACCGGTTTAGAAGGTAAGATTTTTAAATGTTGGTCCTAATTTATAGGTCTGTGTCACTTGCTGGAAGTGTTCGAAGATGGTAAATGTTTAAAAATCTTATCTTTTAAACCGGTTATAAGTAACTCAGGACCTATGAAAATCACAAGATAGTAAACTTGGGACCTGCAGGGAATAATCCATAGTTGGAACTTATTAAAGAAAATGGGTAATAGTTGGGCCCCTTCTTGTGAATTTTTCCTACAAAAAAAACTTTTCAAACTTAATTAATTATCTTTTCCCAATAAAAGATAAAAACAAAGGGTCTTTTCAAAAAACGAATTTCAAAAATTCGAAGCCAATCCAAATACCTCTAATCCAATCCAATCAACCCAATTCCAATCAATTTGCATTCATTTCAGGCTCATGTGCATTAGAGTCCATTTGCATTCATCTTAGGTCCATCTAAGATTGAGTCCATACATTCATATTAGGCCCATTTGAGTCCATTCTAATCCAATCTAAGTCTATTCCTAGTCCATTCTAATCTAAGTCTAATCCTAATCCAATCTAAAAATTAAGTCCATTTAGGCCCAATTCATAACCTAGGTCTAGTTTGCATCTCTATGTAAGCCCTAGTCATGTCTTAGAACTATAAAAGCTCGATTCATACTCTAGGTCTAGTTTGCATCTCTATGTAATCCCTAGTCAAGTCTTAGGACTATAAAAGCCCAATCCTAGGTCTACTTTACATCTCTATGTAAGCCCTAGTTAAATCCAATTCCGAACCCATATAGAACGAAATCCATACTCTAAACCCATTAATCTTTTGGTCTAACCTGCTTGCTCTAAATGTTAGTTCAATGTCTAGCCACCCTTAGGTATAGCGTGCTTGCTCTAAATGTAAGTTTAAAGTCTAGCCTTCCTTATTACCTAGCCTACTTACTCACCCGTAAGTTCAAAGTCTAGTCACCCTTAAATCTAGCCTGCTTATTCTAAATATAAATTCAAAGTCCAAACTTCTTTATCGCCTAGTCTGCTGACTCTCCCGTAAGTTCAAAGTCTAGTATTCCCTAAAGTCCACATAGGCAATCTTTTTGAGTCTAGTATGCTTGCTCACCCGTAAGTTCAAAGTCTAGTCCGGCCGCTTGCATAGTCCAAGCTTCATCCATGTCCGCATATGCATAATAGTTAGGCCCATGTCAGCATCATGGTCAAGTCCATACTAGTCCAAAACCCATAACCATTTCTAATCCTCCATTTCAAAATCATTTCCATTTCCCATCTCCCATTTCTATTTCCATTTACATTTCTTTTCCCATTTTTCGTTTCCATTTTCATCTCTCATTTCAAAAAAATCATTTCTTAAATTTTACGAGGTCCATTCAAATTCTGTTCAAGACAGGTCGTGAGATTATAACCTGGGAACGTCCGACAGAGAGGAAACAAGGTCAACTTACTCCCAGACTTGTCAAGCGAATTCTCACCTTTTCAGACAAATCTTCTTAAACTTATGAATCATCATCTGAGATGGGAGACACTTCTGAACAACTCAATGCAATCATGGCTCAGCTCCAAATGATGAACTCTCGTCTTGAGGAACAAGACAAAGAGATCAAGGCGCTAAGAGAAAAAGTGATAACTGAGGAACAGGGTGACACTCCACCACCACCACCTCTTATCAAGTCCAAGACATATTTGAGGTTCTAAAACTCGAGCAATTGATCCAGTCAATTTCTGCACTCAATGGTCAGGCTCATGGCCATGACATCATTGATCCTGAACTGAGGGAAAAGCTTCCAAAGAAGGTAGCATTGGGTGACCTCCCAAAATTCAAGGGGGTCAAAGACCCAGACGATCACCTAAGAGCCTTCTCCATTTCTATGGCTCTCAAAGGCATGAGCTTGGACTTGTTTGCTTATGTCTTTCCCTTGACCTTGGATGCACATCCATGCAAGTGGTTCAGATCATTGAACAAAACTAAGCTGAATGATTAGGGCTACATCAAAGAAGAGTCCAACAAGCAGTACATATATAACACTCAGCTTCCTATTGGTCTCTGTGAGTTGGAATTAACCAAACAAAACTCCAACAAAGACATCGTTATCTTCCTTAACAGAAGGAGGGAAAAGGCCGCACAAATGACTAACAGGCCAACTGAAGAGGACCAAGTCCGATTGGTGATCCGTAACTTGCAGCCCAAGTATGGAGATCACATCAAATTCCAACCTATAGAGTCTTTCACGAAACTCTACAAGATAGGCCTGCTGATTGAAGAGCAGGTCCAAGCCTCAAAGAATAAGGGTTCCAATAACAACAACTCTTTCAAGAAGAGTAATAACAACCCTTCTAGCTCCAAAAGCAATGATGTTAATGCCCTAACTACTAAAAAGGGAGGTTATCAAAAAAAGCCACAAAGAACCTTCACTCCCCTGGGCATGACTTTAGAAGAAGCTTTCAATAGACTTCATGCAAGAGGAGCGATCCAACCTATTGGTCCCACTCCGGACCCTGCACCTGAAAATAGGTCCAAGAAGTGGAATCCTAATACTTACTGCAAGTATCCCCAAGGGAATGGGCATCCAACATCCGTGTGTTGGGTCTTAAAGAATTCTCTACAGGATATGGTTGATAATGGTAGGCTTCTAATCCCGCCTGCAGTAAAAGTCAGCAACAACATCAACCCTTTGGGCAGTGCTTAAATGATGTCGGGGTACACTCATTTACCGCTAGTTTTCTAGGTGAGTTGGAAAGTCCCTCCCCTAGCTTCTTCATTTCATTTCCGGTCGAGTCTATGTCATTTAGGACTTTAATGTTTATCAGCCTGGTTCCATTTATTTCTAATCAATAAAATAATCACATTTTCTTTTCATTTTCATTGGCCTTCCATCATTTTATATATATTGCTAATTCAATGATGAAAGTTAAATCACCTAAAAGACCTTGCTTAATAAAAAAATACAACAAAAACAAAAAAAAAATAAAAAATGAACATATTTGGATCAGGAGTTATTCCCTTCTTCCCTCCATCATCCATAAACCATTCCATACAATCCAAAATAAAAATCATTAAACCATCATCTCCATTAGCCAAATAATCCTTTCAAAATCAAAGCTCCACAAATATCCTTCAAACCTTGCAATACCCATAACCAAAAACTTATGTGCAAGCCTCAAGATATAAAAAAGATCAATGACATGCAAAGAAAAAAAACCCTGGCGCTAGACAAGAAGAATTTTTTTTAAAACTATTAAGTCATCATACAAATGCATCATAAATAACCTAATATATAAAAACGATATATGTTACAACACAACCGCTGCGGTCCCTAACGGAACCGGTAAAATCCTCGAAATTTTGGGAGGGAAATTGGGCAAGATTAACCGTTGCGGTTTTAGAGAACCGGATCGGTTAACAAAAACGATCCAGTTCTCTATTAATCGTTGCGGTTCTCGCAACCGCAGCAGTTAATGTTGCCCAAACCGACAAAACCCTCACTCATCACTCCCTCACTCCCACTTCTGATCTTCTCCTTCCTCCCTCCTCACACGCCTCTCAACAAATTCTAATTCCTCCCTCCTCCCTCCTCCCTCCTCCCTCCCCCTCCCACAACCCAACAACCACGACAGCCCAAATTCGCCACCACACTCTCTCTCTCATCTCCCCCTCTCTCACTCATCACTCCCTCACTCCCACTTCTGATCTTCTCCTTCCTCCCTCCTCACACGCCTCTCAACAAATTCTAATTCCTCCCTCCTCCCTCCTCCCTCCCCCCCCCCCCCACAACCCAACAACCACGACAGCCCAAATTCGCCACCACACTCTCTCTCTCATCTCCCCCTCTCTCACTCATCACTCCCTCACTCCCACTTCTGATCTTCTCCTTCCTCCCTCCCTCCTCACACGCCTCTCAACAAATTCTAATTCCTCCCTCCTCCCTCCCACAACCCAACAACCACGACAGCCCAAATTCGCCACCACTCTCTCTCTCTCATCTCCCCCCTCTCTCACTCATCCAGCCTATTCTTCAATTTCTCCTCCTCTAACCCACCATCACTCCATCAGTTCACCGACGAATCACACCACCACCGAAAAAAAAGGTGAATTGCGAGGAAGAAGAAGAAGAAAAAAGATGAGCTTTCAAGATCTCGAAGTGGGTCGTCGATTTTGGTAATATTAATGGGTAATATTCACCTTTTTTTTTGGTAATTCCCTTCGAATTTTCTCGATTGATGCTGGAAGATTTCGTCTTCTCTCGCGTCCTTCGCCCAATCACTCCTCGTCGCCACCGAATTTCATCTCGTCGCCACCTCCTCACCACCAGTTGCGGAGTCTCGTCGTCCATATCAAGGGGGAGACTAAACCCTAATCTCCCCCTTCCCTCTCTCATCAGCGAAATCTAAAGTATTGTTGTAATTCAATTCAATTTCACTCTTCAATTCAATTTTTCGTGTTTTAATTGTTGTAATTGTTGTTGTTGCAGATTAATAGAGGCGAAAAATCCAAGCAAGGAGCCCTCGATGAGCGCATTTTGATGTATGTTAAAAACTTATGGCTCTAACATTTTGTCTCCTAATAGATGTCGAATAATTTGCTTGCTGCCTAAAATTTATCTGAATGTGTTTGTAGACTTGAAATATCTTATGTTCTTATCAGTTGCTCTTATCAGAATGTCTCCTTATGTTCTTATCAGTTGCTTTTCATATTTGTATCTCCATAAAATTGGTCCCATTATTCTTCAGCACGAAATTGGTATCAGCATTCAGCCATGCTATCAATATTGCCAGCAAATGTCATAATTTGGGTCACCATATTTTAGTTATGTCGCTTAAGAATTAGTGGAGACTCTTATCTTTTTCATTAGAATAAAGATGCATAAAGAAGTTGATCTTTACTACATATGTGTTAGATTTCCTAGCATATCATTTCTCTAGTGTAACTTATACAAAAAAAGGTTGTATGCGACTGCTGAGGTTACTGCATGACGAACATCTTCTTGTGGCAACATTGATGTTAGTGATGATATCAATGCTAGTGACAATATCAATCATGACCTTGACTCGAAGCTAGAGCTATTACTGATATGGATTTGGTATTAAAGGTGTAAAATGGTTCTCTGTCACCCTTCAATCAAATAGCAAAAGCAATGTCTATTGGACTAAAAGCAATGTCTATTTGGATTATGTAGTAATTTAACATTCATGATCAGTTGATGATTTTTTTCAGAAAGCAATCCATTTGAATCTCTTCAGTGAGTTATATGTTTTCCTACTTTTCTATAATATTAGATATGGCAAGAAATAAAGGGTTGCCCTTAGCACCAGGAGAGCTATCAATTCAGAGGAAGCAGCTGGAAGCTATTATTGAAACTATCCTACCTGCTTGTACGGAACCAGACATTAAGACTGGTGCACCATTTAGAGCTCAAGCAATCATTGCTAATCCTCCTGCTCATGGTACTTTTTATGATGCTTAGGTGGAGGTTTCTTGATTTACAATTTCACCATTGTGATATTTGAACCTTTTCTGAAGCTCATTATAAATTTGCATCACTAAATATCCCAGACGTCTTTCCATGAATTATTGTCCTCTTCTTGTATCTGCGTTTGGGATCAACTCATGTGAAAGAATGAAGAGTTCCACGTGGTCATGTGTCATGCCTCACCATCACTCCTTTTTTGCATGCCATAACTCCTATCGTTATGCGTTCACTAGGAGAGAAGAATGTAACACACGTCTCCGTATAACAGCTCAGAGCTGTGCTTATGTGGTGACTACACCGAAGAGCAACATCATGTGGCATAAAAAGCATTAGGAGAGAGGGGTGTGGAACTATGTATACTGTGTGATTTGTTCTACCTTAGTTTTGTTTATCTTCTATTTTTCCTTATTTTTAGTTTCATTTGTGTATATTCTGTTATTGGAATGAGTGGGGTATGCTTGGCAATTATTTGTACTTATCCCTTCTAGATTGCATCTAACTTAGCCTGATGAGTTGGTATCTTATATATTGCAGGTTAATTACTTGTTGCTGAAGCTCTTAATGTACCCCTACACATACTCTTCACAATGCCATGGACGTGAGTTCTCTCACAAAGTTCAATATTTATTGTCTCGAACATGGCATTCAGCCCGATGGTTTGATGCTCAGGTACTTTTTGATACTTAATTACTTACTTACAACTTATGCTGTATTTTTACTTATGGAGTAGAATGTTAATATGCTATACATCTGAGTTTATTGGGGATCAAAACCTAAATTTAAAGACTACTACTTAATTAGGAGATTGGCTGTTGTTTGTAGATTAAGATTGTGCAACATTGAAGTTTGTATTAATGTTATTGTTGTCGAAGAAGTGAAATTTTAAACAAATGTAGTAGAATAGACTATAGAGGGATTTACAGCTTAGATCTGGTAATTAAACATCTATTGAAATTAAATGAACTGAGTCTGTGCTGCTCAAACTCACACTTGTTGTTACTTGGTATGCAGTGATAACACAATTGGTGTTGGTCATGATGCTTTTAACACATTCTTTAGTGAGACTAGTGCTAGAAAGCATGTCCCCCATGCCGTCTTTGTCGATCTCGAACCCACTGTTATTGACGAGGTTAGAACCGGAACCTATCGCCAGCTTTTCCATCCCGAGCAGCTTATTTTCGAAAAGGAAGACGCTGCCAATCCCGAGCAGTTGTCAGCTTATTTTAATGCTACTTTGTTTCTAAGCTGTATCTTATTCTTGTTTTCTCACTGTTTCGTGTTTGTTGCAGTTGGAAAGGAGATCGTCGATTTATGTCTTGACCGAGTTAGGAAATTAGCTGACTACTGCACTGGTTTACAAGGCTTCTTGGTCTTTAACGCTTTGGGTGGTGGTACTGGTTCTGGTTTGGGCCCCTTGTTGTTGGAACGCTTATCTCTGGATTACGGAAAGAAGTCTAAGCTTGGCTTCACTATATATCCTTCACCTCATGTACATTTACCCTTCTGATGATTAACTCCTTGTTCTCATAACTCTCTCTATATATATGTTTAGTTTTCTAGAGATTTGTTTTTCAGAATGAACTGCATTTCCTTTTCCATTGATATTTAATGCTCGCCATTGAACATCCATTTGTTTTAGTGTTTCATTGGTTGCTTGTTTGTGTGAGCTGTTAGTTTGCTACTAAGTAAGACTAATATGTCCTTTCACTGCAGGTATCAACAGCAGTTGTAGAACCTTACAACAGTGTGCTCTCCACACATTCCCTGCTTGAACACACCGATGTTGTTGTGCTTTTGGATAATGAAGCTATCTATGATATATGTCGCAAGTCGTTGGATATTGAGAGGCCAACCTATACCAACTTGAATCGCCCAATTTCTCAGATCATATCGTCGTTGACAACTTCCCTTGAGATTTGACGGAGCCATCAATGTGGACGTTACGAGTTCCGGACCAACTTGGTGTCGTATCCACGTATTCACTTCATGCTTTCGTCTTATGCCCCTGTTATCTCAGCTGAAAAGGCATATCATGAGCAGCTGTCCATCCCTGAGATTACCAATGCAGTTTTTTATGCCCTCAAGCATGATGTTGATAAAAATGACATGTTAAAATTATGGTGGTTAATATTTTTATTATTTTAATTATATATGCTTATGCTTCAATTGAGCATAATATACTTAATAAAATGAGTATTGATATATATTATTGATTTTGTATTGATTAATAATAAAAATGCAAAAAAAAATTGGTTTTTGGGGTAGTCAACCGCTGCGGTTTTGGGGGTAGTCAACCGTTGTGGTTTTGGGTCAAAACCGCGGCAGTTAACTTGCTTAATCGGCTTGCTCACTCAAAAACTGCAAGGTAAATGATTAACCGATCCGGTTTCGGACCGGATCAGTTAATCTTTGGGGACTGCTGCGAATCCAACCGATGCGACCCAAAACCGGAGCGGTAAGCCCGGTTTTGACCGCAGTGGTTGAACTTTTTTCCACTATTGAATTAAAGTCTTTTCACATTATACAATGCATAAAGTCATTAAACCTTTAACTAAAATAATATAGGGAAATTCTCATTGGTAGCGATCCAACCTATTGGTCCCACTCCGGACCCTGCACCTGAAAATAGGTCCAAGAAGTGGAATTCTAATACTTACTGCAAGTATCACCAAGGGAATGGGCATCCAACATCCGTGTGTTGGGCCTTAAAGAATTCTCTACATAATATGGTTGATAATGGTAGGCTTCTAATCCCGCCTGCAGCGAAAGTTAACAACAACAGCAATCCTATGGGCAGTGCTTATATGATGTCGGGGTACACTCATTTAACGCTAGTTTTCTAGGTTGAGTCGAAGAGTCCCTCCCCTAGCTTCTTTAAAAGCAAAAGAAAACGCACAGGATAAAAAGAAAAAAAAAATGCAAAAAGAAAAAGTTAAGCTAGGGGACTTGCACACAAGTTGTACTCCTCATTTAAATCCTTCAATCCATCAAAACCTTAACCCATATAATCCAAATCTGTAATCCTTACCTTAGCAAAAGAAAACGCACAGGATAAACCTTCATCGAGACCTCTAATTTTCCAACCTTTCATCAATCCTAACTCCTTCTCCAAGGTATTTCCAAGCCCGCTAGGTTTAGAACCCGAAAGGGCGGCCTTGGCAAAAGTTAGGGCACAAAAGAAAAAAAGAGAGAAATCATATCTAGAACTATGAATGGTCTGATTCCGCAAGGATACGTAGAAATCCTCATCTCGAGGTCCGACCGCTTCAATAAAATAAAATAATCAAGGTATAATGATTTGACTTTCTAGAATTCAGAAGCATGCTCTTTCTAGATCCCGATATAGACTCGAGTATGAACCTAGCTACGTTAAAGCCTTCCCACCTGCATCTATTTAAGTCATAAATTTAAACCTTTTTATTTTTTAATCCCAAGCTCTCCTTGTCCCTGAAAGACTCTCCGCCAATTCCATGGTTCCTAGGGATATTTGACTTTACCTGTGTTAACATCCCAATAAGAATCCCCAGTGAAGAACTCTGAATACTCAAGACAGATCAAGTACATTCCAATCTAAGCTCAAAATGCATAATTCAAGACAAACTTACCCAAAATGGGGGCTTCCTATATATGTTGTGGTTCCTCCAAATAAAATTCCCAAAGAGTTGTAATATGTGGATCTCACTTGCGGACCACAATGATTTACCAAAACAGTTTTCGAAAATCAATCTATCGATTTCTAATCATTCTATCTCTACCTATCCAAACCTCCTAATCTTGCACAACCCTGACCTTGCATAACATTTCATCTTTCCTATCATTGCATAACCCTGACCTTGCATGACGTTTTATTTTCCTTACCTTTGCATAACCCTGATCCTTGTATAGCGTCTCATGCATCCTTAGAGAGTCTAAGTTTGTATTTTTGCATCATTATGTGCATTAATTATTATCTGAGTTGTTTGCACCTATCTGCTAACATTTTTTCCTGCAGGTAATCAGATTACATGTAGTTATCGTCCTACATACTAACTTTGTTTTGCAGAGATCGACGATATATAGATCAATTCTAAACCGCAATGCGTTTAGAATCGTTATCCGTCCCGACACCGCATACTTTGACTATCGGTTTCCTGAACCTCAATCAAAGTGGGGGCTTATGTAGACACATAATCGTGTCTCCCCATTTAAGGACTCAATGATGAGACATACTGCAGTCTTAATTGGTCCGACCCAAGGGGAGAGCAGTCCGCATAGCCAAGCTCAAAGCTGTTTTTAAAAGTGTGATGCTTATTTATTTGCATTAAAGATCCAAAATCCTATTTTAAAGTCAAATGAATTATTCCGAATAATAAATTGTAATTTGATCCCATAAATAATATTTTGAGCTCAATCCTTTGAAAAGCCCATTTAATTATTCATGATAATTAATTTTTTTTTTTTTCAGAAAATAAATATTTTCAAAGATATTTTTAAAGTTGAAAATGAAT
Organism: Beta corolliflora; assembly: GCA_947648045.1. Lineage (NCBI taxonomy): Eukaryota > Viridiplantae > Streptophyta > Magnoliopsida > Caryophyllales > Amaranthaceae > Beta > Beta corolliflora. Next base: position 113,476 of record CANSZD010003379.1, on the reverse strand, counting down.
TTTATCCTGTAATATTGATTTTCGGATTTGAAGGATAAAAGAAAATCATTCAAAACGCGTTTAAAAGAAAGGTTGTCAAAACGCGTTTGACGCAAGGCGGTGCGCCTGGCGCACCACGTGCGCTCAGCACTCTAGTCGAGCTGCATCGGGCGCACTCTTTACGCCCGACACGTGTCTCTGTGCGTGACACAGAGACGTGCGCCTAGCGCACTCTCGGCGTGACGCGCAATCTGCTTTTCTATCTTTTTTAAATATTTTCCTATAAATACGCAATGGTTTTCCTGATCTAAACAGACTTTTTTACTAATACACTTTTACCAACATTCCCCACACTCGAACACTTCCGAATTCTCTCTAAAAACTCTCATACTTTTGAATACAAACAAAACACATACTAATACATACATACACATATTTCGATCGATCTTCAGGATTCACGATTGCTCGTCCCGAAGGTTGTCATTCTCTCATACCTAAGCTGCATAGGTATATTCTTGAGGGTACTTGAATAAATTTATTATTTTTATTGAAGTGACTAAGGATTTCTTTCATGATGTAGATCTTTAATAAAAGTTCGTTCTTTTGTACATTCTAACCTCTATTCTTTCTTTCTTATTATTATATACATTGCTATGATTGTCCTGCTTGCATGTTCATCACCTCACATGTTTATTGCTAATCAAGACCTAAGAAACTGTTCTAATATTAATCTGATAATTAGGACAACCTGCTAGGTTCCTTGTAATTTTGATTGCTTAATAACATGTCATTAAAAATAGTCTTTTTGTTGTGCTTAATCAACCAACTTAGGCTAATATTTTTAGGATGCTTGAATATATTATTTGGTTATTCTTTTGGATAAAACTTGACATGAATCGATACTTAGTAGAGGCCAGCAATGGGCGAATGTGGTTCATGACTGTGTTCAAACCCTCACCCCCGAACTCAATCTATGGTTCATTGACCATTAATAGAGTCATGACGGAAAAATCTACATTGGATAAGTCCCTAAGTTGTCCCTACGATTTTCCAATATCCAATTAGGTTTATGAGTCTTGCTTTAAAGACTTGTTGACGACTTCAAGACATTTTTGAATAAAATTTTTACAATGAGGTAGTCAAATACGCGCTCATCCCGCGTATGCGAAATAAAAGCACGCCTACAATACTAAAATGTACTTTTAGGAGCAACCTAAATTTCACTGATGCTACAAAAAAAATTTAGTGGCAACCATTATTTCATTAATGCTAAAAACTACTTTTAGGGGCATCCTAAATTTTCCTAATACTAAAAAAGGAGTTTAAGAGGCAACCATAATTTCATTGATGCTAAAAAAGTACTTTTAGGGGCAACCTAAATTTCACTGATGCTAAAATCAACTTTTAGAGGCAACCAAAATTAACTAATGTTAAAAATCACTTTTAGAGGCCATAAAAATTTGGTTGCCTCAACGTGTTGCCTCTATATGTAAATATTCTTGTAGTGCTTGAAACACGACAAAATCTTCTTCATGTTCTTCATCTTTCCAACCTTCAATTAACTGCAAAACCTACGTTCTTCCTCTTCATTTCTTCCTCAATTAACTCCAAATTCTCCGTTCTTCCTCTTCATTTCTTCCTCTTCGAAGCCCCTACATAATTATAAATTAAAAATCAACAACAGGTAATTAAAAAGCATAAAAACGTTGATTTGCCTAGTATTTTTATACAATATACATCATTCGTTTTTCGGTGTAAATGTTATTCAGGGTACTTCACAACGTTGTAATCCAAGAGAAGCCAAACAATTGATGAAGGAGCACTCAAACAAGCTTACAACAATTGCAAGGTATTTCCACTAGTGGACAAAAGTTTAACCGCTCCGGTCAAAATAGGCCTTAAAGATCCCGCTTTTTGGTCCTAACGGTTGGGCTCAAAGCGGTTGACAAAAGTCAATTGCTCCTGGCCGAAAATCGGATCGCTTACCCCATTAATCGGTCCTTTTCACCCAAAATCCGATCGCTTAAGGCCCCAAAATATTTAAATTTTTTTTCATTCTTAAATACGATATATACAACAAGAGTATATTATACAACAACAAGAGAGCAAAGCTGAATATGATATATTATACATATATAACAAGAGTTTACAAAGCTAAATTATACAAAGCTAAATTTAACAAAGGAATTACAAAGGAATATTATACATTGACATAAATAAAAATTCGAAAATGATTTAGATATGCAAATTAAATATACAAAAAGGAATTACAGAGAGCAACAAACGAAATCAAAATTGTGAGGTAATGCATAGATGTTTACTGTGAGGTAATGCATATATGTTTTACATCTATGTACAATCTTTTTTCTTATTCTTCTCTCACAACCATCACTACAAGAAAATAATCAACAACCACCAACTTCCAACCATAATGAGATTATGTGTATAGACTTCAGCCTATTACCTCCAAACTTAGTTCTTTTCTCATGTTTTAGAATAAGTGTGGAAAAGGGAAGACCAAAAAAAACTACTGCTCTATCTAAATTAATCTGGTCGGGAAGATTGAAACCTTTTTGTTGCTTAACAAGTATTTCACTGTCATGAAATTAAGAATATAGAAAACGATATCTAATTAAAAAACGAAAAAAAAACTAAATTAACCAACGAAACCAAGTACAAACCCTAACCCATTGTACAAACGAAACCAAAGGAGAACTGGATGACGACGAAGATTTCAATCTGTCTCTCTTCTTCAACTCTCGAATCTCGCCATTTTTCGCTCTGCAAAAATTTTTCTTCTTCTTCCGTCGTTGATGTTGTCCTCAACCACCCTTACCGTCGTCCGCCATTTCAGCAATTCCACTTACCACTCTCACTTTCTCGCTCTTCGCTCCGAAATTGAGAAATTCTAGGGTTAAAATTAGGGTTATTAAAGCTAGCAAAGCGGCAAAGATCGGGCGAGCTATGGAAGCCATTGATTCTTATGCGCGGAGGAGAGAGAAGATTCGAGAGGAGGGTTTTGGGGTGGTAGGGTTTTGTGGTGGCTAGGGAGGAGAAAGAGTAGAGGAGGGGGCCGGAGTGTTTAGGGTTTGGGGGGTGTATTGGAGCGCAGGAGGAGTGGTGGAGGGAAGTGATGAGGGGGGAGAGGAATTTAGGGTTTTGAGCATTATATCCACCAAAGGAAAAATTGGGATGAGGAATTAGCGTGTAATACCCCGATTCTTAAGCGTGTTTAATTTAGCGTTAATTATAATTATTAAGGTAATGATGTTTCGAAAATTCTTATTTTATTTGAGTTGGAGTATGAATTTTTAATTTTTTTTTTTTGAAAGAGAAATTTCATTAATTGAAGGCCAAACGACATCTACAATAGGTATTAAAGAAAAACAAGATACAATTAAACAAGACTAAATCAAATTCGTCTTCGAAGAAACTACAATGAACCGGATCGAGCAATACAAATACGCCTCTCTCGTATTTGCCGAATCAAGCGCTATTGATGAGGAAGTCTATCATTTTGATATAGTTTGGGAAGAACATTCTTGATCGAGTCGGGTTGACCGCATCCGAGATTCCAATACCTCCATGTTGAGTCTCGAACTTCAACCAATGAGAATAATTTCTCATACCTAAAAAACAAAAGAACCATACTCACAACTCCCATAGGGAAGGAGATTTCCAAAACAAAACTAAAAACCCCATAACAAGGGGTTTGAAAAATCTCATAAAGAGAGACTAATTTATTAAACAAAATAAGAAAATGAACTAAAAACCGAAAATAAAAGGGAAAAGGAACTACAATGATGAAATCATCATGCACTAAAATTATAATAAGGGGTAGGGAGGTTAGGGTTTGAGAGAGAGATATAAAGAGAGAGGAGGCTAGGGTTTATATTAGGGAGACAAATATGAGTATGAATTTTTAATTGAGATGTTGTAATGTGTTTGTTAATTTAATTTTATAAAGATATTATTATTTAAAATTATTTTGGGTTTTAGATATCCAAAATGAGTGAAGTGGTATTTGCCGAAAAAGAAAACCATGTTTGTGTTTTAATTCCTCAAAGTCGGTTTCTTTCCTTCCTTATCCTTGTCTGTTGTTCAAAGCCAAACCCAAACCCCTTAAAACCTCTCTCTCTCCTCGATCTCCCTTTTCTCCCGTGAAATCCCCCTCCCTCTATCTCCACAGCGCTGCAAACCCCATCGCCGCCGCACCAACCTCTTGCCTCAGCGAATCTGCGACCCATCGCAGCTCTCTGTCTATCTCTCTCTATCTCGTGTTGTCGCCTCCTCTGTCTCGTTGCTCAACGGAGTTCGGCGAACACCGCTTACGCCGCCAGACGCGCACCGTACCACCAGTATTCTGCCGCTTCCCCGCACCTGCTGTGTTTCGTCCCTGCTCCAAGTGAGCAGAGGTAACCTCTTATTCCCTCTAAAAACTGATTTCTAAGTATTACAATTTCAAGCCCAATGATACTCATTAGTAGTTAGTTTAAATTTGGGCCTGAAACTGATTTTAGTTTTTCGATTAAAAACATCCTAGGCTAATTTGTTCATTAATTGCAAACCCTTAAAATTGTTTTATTTAAGCTACTTAGTTGGATCTATGCCCATAGGTGTTGGATTATTGTCTTAAGTTGATCTAAATAGAAGGAATGGTTTTGCTAAATTATTCTTAAGTGAGAAATGGGGGTTGGTTTATGGTTCTAAGTAGTTAGGTTGTTTTGGAAAGATGCAGTTAGTGAATAGATTGATTTTAAGAGAAGAATTAGTCAAATAAATCCCATTCATTCGGAAGTTAGTTGATGACTTTTCTTGTTGCTCTTAAGGTGAATATGAAGAATAAATTATGGAGCTCAAGTAATATGTGATGAGGAATATTACGATTATTCTTGGTTATTATTTTTATGATATTGGGTTAAAGGATCTGGATTGCGTTCGATACCCGTATATGTTATGGGTAACCTTTATGTCCAACTATTATGCTTGCCCGTATGTCTTATGTGTAACCTTTATGTCCAGCTATTATGCTTGCCCGTATGTCTTATGTGTAACCTTTATGTCCAACTATTATGCTTGCCCGTACGTGTTATGTGTAACTTTTCATGTCCAAGTAAATATGTGTATGCATGTATATGTTATATGTGACGTTTTATATCTGCTCGAATGCGTGAATACAATTATATGATGCTGATTATGTAATATGATTATGTGTTACAATTATTATGTGACATGATGAAATACGTTATGATTTGACGATGCCCATGTACTATGAACGATTATGTTTATGATTCATGGATTATGGTTATCACGATTTATGGGTGTTGTTCGGAAATATGAATATATGCAAGTTTGTAAAAGTGGATATATGCAATTATTATGTGACATGATGTAATATGCTGGTTGGCGTTATGAACCGATCCGGTAAATGGGCGAGTTACGGGTGGAGGAATCCCGTTACGATATACGAAATGGACCAAAATGGTCATATGTTAATGTTTACGAATTACGAAAGTTACGCCGAACTAAGCTCACGCAAATGGTCCTTACCAAAGACTATTCAATGATAACATTTTGTGTTAGTATTTCCGAACAAGTACCAATATGATACGATATATGCATGTGCACGATAAATGATTACGAACTAAAATCGTTTTTACGAGCCGGAGTGAAGTTACCGAAGTTTTCAACTCATTTTAGGTTATTTTCTCGTGTTTTCTCTTTTCTCTTTTTATGAAATCATTCGGTATTAAAAAAGATGGCGAAGGATTAGTTATGTCAAGGATGCTTCGAAAAGGTTGAGTTGAAGTGACTCTGTATATATTTGGGATAATTAGAATGCTCTGTATTATAGGGTAATAATTATTGCTTTAAGATGAGCATTTGTATGTTTAAAAGGCCATTTTAGGCTATTATTTTATTTGTGGGCCATAACCCACTTGGCTTAAGATATGCTTCCTGCGCCGATTGAGGATATGTTTTTTCCGGGGCATTACATAGCGTGCTGGGCCGAACAAAAATTTTGGCACCCCAAACACATTTACTGATCTGGTTATGCGCACCGGATCAGTGTTCTGTTTGTTAACTGATCCGATTCACTAAAGAACCGGATCTGTAAATTTACCGCGTTTTACCTCCCAAAAAACGGACAATTTACGGATCCGGTTTTGTTAAAACCGAATCTGTTGTGTTCATATATGGTTTTTTCCACTAGTGTTCTTACTTCTCGGACACACAATTCTACCTTTCTCTAATGAGAGATTAAAAACAATTACGAGTATAAATCAAAATACAAATTTATTGGGGTTTGTCATTGAATATGAAAACAAAAATCGAACCTTTATCATACATAACAAACATAGCATATGAATTAGAAGGGATTATTTTTGTGATTTTTATGCAAAAAATCATAGTTATCACCATCATAATGCAACAAAGCAATGTATCCGTGATTATTTTAAGAGAACTAAAATCTATAGCAACCATGAAATTAAACTTAGGTAGATTTTAGTTTTTAACAACGATAACTGAGGTTCCAATTTTTCATCTTTCCTAAAAAATTCAGAACATCATTTTTAAAGAATTCAGATCTACCAATCCCATACAAAATTTGCTATGTGGAAATCCTAATTCAACCCTAATTTGTGAGAAATTTATCGTTATACCAAAGAACAAATGTCATTGCAAAAGGAAAACAAAGAGATTTCAAAATAACTTTTAATTGAAATCTGCGATTGTTGTAGTATGAGATTTATGTTTCAAATAGAATTCGAAAAAAAAGGGCAAGGGGCTCGCCGGCTAGCAGCCCTGAGCATGGGAGGTAGCCAGTTGATTGCACGAATGGTGGTCGGTTGTGGCAGGTGTTAGAAAGATCTTGAGGGGGTGGAGTGGTGGCGTTGGATAGAGTGGTGTTAGTGAATCAACAACTAGGCGGACGAAGACGGGGAGGTGGTGTTGTGGTGGAGGAAGGGAAGAGATCAAAATAGAGAGTGCAAAGGATTTAGAGAGAGTGGGGATGCTAAGGAGTGAGATAACAAGTGTTTTAAAGCTAAGAAATGTGATACCTTAATAAGATGTACTCCTTATAAAATGTAATCAAATGAATTGCATCTAAGAGAATATAATGGAGATGTTATCTTAATATATTACATAAAATAAAGTATAATATATCAAATTTATTACATCTAAGAGAATATAATAGAGATGTTATCTTAATAGATTACATAAAAAAGAGAGAATATTATACTTTAAATTGCATCAAAAAAAATCTTGATGTATTAGAATAATTACGTTAAAATTGATATGTTTATTTATACCAAAATATTATATAGATAAAAATAGATAGGTATGTTATTTTGAATAGTTGTAATATGACTATAATGTATTCAAAAAAATAATAAAATGCATTATGAAAATACAAAATTATCACAAAGGATTAAACGTAAGTAAAACTATTAGATATTTTACCTTAATAAATTGCATACCAAAGACTCAAACCGTAAATTGTGTAAAACAAAATATTATGTAAATTATGCTTCAAGCCTTAATTTATGCAATTAATCAAATTTTAAAATGGCTTTCGCACACATAGCGTGCGTATAAGGCTAGTAGTAATAGTAGTAACAATAGTAATAATAATGATCATAATAATAATATTATCCTCTCCGTTCCTTATTGATGTTCTTGGTTTGACTTTGCACATTTGTCAACGCATCTTTACTATTAATATATGTAATTACGTATTATTAAAAATTATAAAAGCTTTGATATTATTAAAGTACTCATTGAAACTATTAAAATAAGACCCCACACGTCTATGATTTTTCTTATATATAGGATTTTTTTTGAAGATTCCATGCAATTGTAAATAATGCTAAGATTCCAAGACGAACATCAATAAAGAAGGGAGTAATAATAATAATAATAATCATAACAATAATTGATATTATAATTATTAGTATTATTATAATAATTATGATAATTTTTATAATATTACTATTATAACAATTACTCTCTCTATTTTCTTTTGTTGTTTATATTTGGAGTCGGAGGAGAAACCAATGCAACTTAAAAAATAATCAAGATTCCACTATTTTTTACAAGATTAAATTAATTAGGGATTTTCATGGGGTGCCCTTGAGGTTTTTACATTATTCATGTGGTACCTTAGAAAGTTTCAATATTTATGTGCTACCCCTAAAACTAAATAATACTCCACGACCAAGGCAACCGTTAACCGCCGTTAACTATCCGTTAAATTCAATAAGGAAATTACAATTTTACTCTTACTAACCTGAGATACTTAAAGTAATTTATAGAGATACGAGATACTTAGACTAATTCATATACTTCCAACAGCCACCATCCTCAATGAAACCACCAACCTTTCTTCAAAACAATCACCTACCTTTGTTCAGAACGACAACCCACCAATGGCCACCACCACCAAAATCTCAAGAATCCACCACCATCACAATCTTATCTCTCCTCACCAAACATCATAAATCTGACCAACCATTCGAACTTCAATTCAACAACACCCACCATTAATTCGAATTTCAGCTTTTTTCTGCCTAGAAACTAGTCAAAGGAGTGATGATTGGTTAGAGACTAAAATCCCGAGTTGGATTATAATCCCGAGTCTTGTCACGTGAGGTCCTGCAAAACAAGGAAAACTGACCCGGGGCTGTTCCCGGGAAAGCCCCTCCGACGCTCAAGTCAGTTGAGATTGAGGTAGAGAGAGAAAGTGAGTAAATGTAGAGAGATATGCTCTGGTTGGAGTAGGTGAGAATTGAATACCTTTGACTAATGAGACAATCCCTATTTATAGAGGATGGGACCTCCAATAAATGAGGGCATTTTAGTCAGCTCCAGCTGGTGGAGGATTGTCACCCCTTGATGCAGGGGTATTTCAGTAATTTCACCAGATGGGCCAGTCCGAAAAATGGGCCCAAACAATTAGCCCCACGCCAAGTAATCGGAGTGAAAATCGCCATTTTTAGTGCGGTTGATTGGCGGAACAAAGCAACTGCATTTTTGCCGATTGTGAGCGAGACCCACGAATTCTCATGACGGATCGTAGTGGAGTATATCTTCTGTCGCTAGGACTAACCAATCACGGGGGTTAGGAGGCAACGCCCCCGAACTTTTTCGAGGTATTGGCCTTGTTGGCTAGCCGAGAAGGGGGGCCTTATTGACGTCGGTTTCGGGAATTTTCATGTGATACGAGTCGGGAATTTTTTATGAGCCGAGTGGAAAACTCCCAAGCCTGGCGTCTTTCATCCCGAGTCCTTTGTGCACACATCATTGGGCGCCAGACCGAGGGTTGATTCCCGAGCGTAACATCCCGACTCCATTGAGCGCGAGGCTACTTGACTTCCGAGCTGGGAAGGAGTTTTTCCCGACAATATTCTGCACGCGACTCGGGATCACTGCGCGACACGCCGGACAAGGCGTGTTTGGTGTGCGCTCGGTGCAACTGCTACTTGGCCGAGATGGTTGTTTCCCCGAGTTAGATCTTTAGATCGAGGGGGGGGTCATCCCCGATAGGCTTTTTCCCCACGATGGTTCTTAGACCGAGAGGGGGGACGTCTGACCCACCGAGGCCAGAGTGAAGCAAGGGATGCCCTCGGGAATGTTGGAAGTGCCCTGTGCGTTGGCCCGACTCACCAAGCCGGATTGCGGCAAGTAGGCCCATGGGAATGCGGGAGGTGTCGCCCGAGCTGGCCCGAGGGAGTCACTCCCGACCCGAGGGAGTTCAGGATCCGAGTCCTCGAAGCTGTGGGGGTGGCCTTGTATGCACCCTACCGAGGAGCTTCATTCCCGCCATGCCAAGGATTCTCGCCCGAGCGGAGTAGGTCTCGCATGCGAGACATGCCTCGGTCCCGAGAGGAGTGTCCTTACTGCTCGAAGGGATCACATGGGCCGAGGAGGAAGCTTTCGTGCTTTCCCTAGTGCTAGTGCCCGAGAGGGTCTTTGGGACCGAGAGGAGTGCTGACGGAGAGGCACAAACGAGCCGAGGGTAGTAAGATGCCTGAGAGGGTCTTTGGCTGAGGCGCTCCACATGACTCGAGGAGCAATCTGGCCAAGGAGGTTGTCCCTTAGCCAAAGCATATAACAGGCTGAATAAATCACTCCCGACCCGAGGGGATCACGCCTAGGGGCTCTTTGCCCGAGTTGGTTCTTAGACCGAGGGGGTCATCCTCGAGCTGAGTAGTCCAATTTCTCGACTCTGGGGGGGCTAATGAGCCTCATGTTTCCCGAGGAGGTCTCATGACGCTACTCGGATCCCGAGTAGGTCCAATTGACGATACTTAGCCGTTTTTCGGCTATGTTACTAGGATGCTCCTCTTATGACCGAGGAGGTGCCAATGAACGAGTTTCTCGACTCGGGGGGGCTAGCGAGCCCCATGTTTCCCGAGGAGGTCTCACGACGCTACTCGGATCCCGAGTAGGTCCAATTGTTGATACGTAGCCGTTTTTCTGCTAAGTTACTAGGACGCTCCTCTTATGACCGAGAAGGTGCCAATGAACGAGTTTCTCGACTCGGGGGCGCTAATGAGCCTCATGTTTTCCGAGGAGGTCTCATGACGCTACTCGGATCCCAAGTAGGTCCAAATGTTGACACTTAGCCATTTTTCGGCTAAGTTAATAGGACGCTCCTCTTATGACCGAGGAGGTGCCAATGAACGAGTTTCTCGACTCGGGGGGGTGGCTAGCGGGCCCCATGTTTCCCGAGGAGGTCTTACGACGCTACTCGGATCCCGAGTAGGTCCAATTGACGATACTTAGCCGTTTTTCAGCTAAGTTAGTAGGACGCTCCTCTTATGACCGAGGAGGTGCCCATGAATAACTTTCTCGACTCGGGGGCCTATCGATTCTCATGTTTCCCGAGGAGGTTCTTTTGTTTGCACTTAGCTATTTTCGCTAAGGGATAGGGTACTCCTGGCATGGCCGAGGAGGTACCGCGGGAGATGTGCTCGACTCGGGGGGCTAATGAGCCCCATGCTAGGCCGAGGAGGTTCATTTGTTTGCACTTAGCTATTTTTGCTAAGTGATAGGGTGCTCCTAGCATGACCGAGGAGGTACCGCGGGAGATGTGCTCTACTCGGGGGCTAATGAGCCCCATGCTAAGCCGAGGAGACGCCACTCGGATGCCGAGTAACCGTAAATGATACTTAGCCACTTTTTCGCTAAGTCGGTCGGGGCGCTCCTCCATGACCGAGGGGATGCCATTGGAGAAGTTCTTGACTTGGGGGCTGACGAACACCATCATACCTCCATCGAGTGCATTTATTGGACCAGTTGATGGGTTCAAGCAATTAGCCCCATACTGGATGGGCGGTTAGGGCAGCCTCATTCCTTCCCGAGCGGTCGTCCAGCGGAACCTGAGAGAGTCTCTTAGTCTGGAGTGCCATGTCGGTCCCGGGGGGAGGGTTCGAGATTGTGCCTTGCTTCGAGGTGCCCTAATGTGCGGGAGCCCCAAATATTGTTTTTCGAGGCCGAGCTAGGTGAGCCTCATGGGGGAACCGAGATGAAATTCCCGAGTTGGGAAAATACTCAATCCCCGAGTTGGGGAGAAGCCCCAAATTTCCCGAGTGGTGTACACAACGCTGTCCATTTGATCTTGCTAGGTGACTGAATTAGATCGACTCAATTCTCCGAGTTGGTCCTCAAGTCTCCCGAGTTGGGGCAGAGAGAGCCCCATATTTCCCGAGGGGTATACATGTGTGGCAACTGAGCCAAGCTAGGCAACGGATTGGCTAGGTGGGGGACCGAGTTGTTTTTCCCAAGTAGGTCTTCTTGCTTTCTCAGTCGGGGAGGATGAGTTCCCGAGTGCCCAAGGGTTATGAATGTTGGGCTCGTAGAGCTGATGAGCCACCTATAATCCTGAGTTGGGTGGATGGAGAATACCTAGCGAATTTTGCTAAATGACGAGCTCCCTGGCAAGGCCGAGAGGATCATGCACCAACTCGGGGGGCTAATGAGCCACCTATAATACCGAGTTGGTTGTATGGAGAATACTTAGCTAATTTTTGCTAAGTGATGAGCTCCCTGGTGAGACTGAGAGGGTTATATACTCTCCCGACTCAGGGGGCTAATGAGCCGCCTATTTTCCCGAGTCGAAGTACCTTCCCGTGTCGGTAATTGCCCGAGATGATCACCTCACATCCACAAGTCGGGAAGGCCAAGCCCCCTATTTCCCTGGAAGGTTGAGTGGATAGTACTTGGAAAGTTCTCGACTCGGGAAGCTAATAAGACCCATGCTTCCCGAGGAGGTTCTTACAAGTAGTTTCTCGACTCAGGAGGCCTATTACGCCTCATGCTTCCCGAGGAGGTCTCTTTTGTCGGAACGACGCTACTCAGATACCGAGTAGGTCCTAATAAGAAATACTTAGCCGTTTTTTGGCTAAGCTAGTTGGGGCACTCCTCTCATGACCGAGGGGGTGCCATTGGAGAAATTCTCGACTCGGGAGGCTAACGAGCCTTCTGCTTCCCGAAGATGTCTTTCTCGCAGGAAAAATGCTACTCGGATGCCGAGTAGGTCACAATAAACTATACATAGCCATTTTTGGCTAAGTTGGTTGGGGCACTCCTCTCATTACCGAAGGTGACTATTTCTATTGCGATTGTTGTTGGTGGACTCCCGGGAGGGAGCCTCTCCTTTTGCTTCCCTGAATTCTGCGCCAACAGGCTTACAAATCTCTTCTCGTGCCGCCACCCAATATTAAAGTGTCGAGTGCTAGAAAGTTCGGGATGATACCATGAAAGAGTCCCGAGAACCTGTTGAGGGCCCGAGTTGTATGTTCCTTCTTTGTGCTTGTTGAATCCGAGAGGGGTCCCTTCACACTTTCTTCAAGGGTTTGTGATGCGCAAGTACTATTTGCGAGATCCTTCTCCCTGACTTGCTTCAAGATTGTTGACAACTTGGCATGTGTCCTGTTCCATCTTACGCCGACTTGTTGCTGCGGAATGTCTTCTCGGTCCTTTTCTTCCTGAGCTTCCTCCATTCAACTTTGAGTGGAATTAATTGGGCTTGAAGATGAGGCTCTTGGTTGAGTTGCGGCATGTCGGCTAAGAGCTCTTGAATACTTTGTAGATCCCTCATCTTCCTAATGAGTTGGTTCCACACTAGGTGTGGTATGACGACAGGATGGGAGCTCTTCGGCCCGGGTGATAAGCTCTTGTCTTTCTTTAGTCATGTGCCATGTTGCTCTCGGTATGTGACTTTGAGATGTAGCATCCCCACAGGCGGCGCCAAACTGTTTCTGCCTAGAAACTAGTCAAAGGAGTGATGATTGGTTAGAGAGACTAAAATCCTGAGTTGGAGTATAATCCCGAGTCTTGTCACTTGAGATCCCGCAAAACAAGGAAAACCGGCGGGGTGTTCTCGGGAAAGCCCCTCCGACGCTCAAGTCGATTGAGATTGAGGTAGAGAGAGAAATGGAGTAAATGTAGAGAGAGACTTTCCGGTTGGAGTAGGTGAGAATTGAATACCTTTGGATGATGAGACAACCCCTATTTATAGAGGATGGAACCTCCAATAAATGAGGGCATTTTAGTCGGTTCCAATTTGGTGGAGAATTGTCACCCCTTGATGTAGGGGGTATTGCGGTAATTTCACCATAGATGGGCCGTCCAAAAATGGGCCCAAACACACCTTTAGCCTTCAACAACAAACAACTCGAGCAAAAACCGCATGAGTATTGAAACCTTCGAGGGCACCACATAAATTATGCAAAACTTAGGGGCAACCCATGAAAAATCCCAATTAATTAAAAATACATATTCTAACCCTTTGAGTAAATTTATGATAGGCAATCAGTGAGACAAAAGTTTGAGAGATAAAACAGTATAAAATGACTATTGAATAGTGTGAACACATTTATTGAAACTTAAAAACAATAGAGATTTAAGTCATAAATTTCCTCTATGTGAGGAAAGATTCAAAATAGAAATAACATATTAAAATTTTCAAATAAAAAATACAGGAACAACAAAATAAAATGAAGCGATTATAAAACTAATAATAATGTTAATTTTAGTTATAATAATAATAACAATAAAAATAAGGAAAAATGGCCCGTAATAATCCAACCTTTTACCTGTCCGCTCAAAATGGTCCCAACTCCCGTTTATTCTATAACAGTCCGTACTTTGGGGGGTATCAACTTTTGGTGGACCATAACCTGCAATTAACCTGCTACTCTAGGTCAGCCATTTTAACGGTTACTTTATCCATTAATCTTTTTTTTTTCTGCTTCATTCCATCTATTTAAGCAATTTCCTCCCCAATTCAGAACCCTTACTCATGTTCTTCCAATCTTCCCTACCATCTCCCATTGATTCATCCATAATGAACAATCTTCATCATTGAAAAAAAAAAATTACATACATTTCATAAAAATATATAGAGACAATCACAAATACACAGTACAATTATTAATAAGAAAGTATAAAGAAAAAAAGAGAAGAAACAAACCTGAGAAGTAGAAGGAGAGGAATCAAGTTCAACAGCCATGGAGCAGCAACAGCAAGATGATTTCTTTGATGATGAATCAAAGGGTTTAAAATTAGAACCAATAACAATGGAATTTAAGATGGGTAGTTTAGTAATTAAACTAAAATTGAAGGGTTGCAATGGAAGATTACTGAAGCTTCCAAGATTAGTGTGGTGAAGATTAGAAGGAGCAACAATGGAGTTATATAGTAGTGATGACATTTGATAAAATGGGTAGTGAAGTTGAAGCTTTTGGTTATGGCGGTTGAAGCAAAAAATTCAGTTGAGTAGCCGAAAAATGATGGTGTAAATGGCGATTACATTCCCCTCCCAAATACAAGGTCCCATTTTTACTTGACTTAAACAACCCACCATGCCAAAACCGCAAACAAACACCCTCCATATCCAGTTAACCTACCCACAAATTCAAGAATGCAACAACAATACAGGGAAACCAACAACAAGAAGCTAATTTGTACAGATGTATTTAAAAGATTACGAATTTCAAAAGTAAAATGAAAAAAAGTATGAAAGGGTGAATTTCGAATTTCAATACCTGCAATGTTCGTCTTCCAGCTACAATTTCTCCCTATCCAGCTTAACAAGTAGCTAATTTCAACTGAGATGAAAAAAGAAAGTAGAAGACGAAGAGATGAAGAGAGGAAGGGAAGAGAGTCATCAATGGAGGTTAGAGAAGAATAAGAGAGGGAGAAAAATCAGTAATGTGAGTTAGGTTGGGGTTTGGGAGGGGATTAAAACGCACGTGAGTTTCACGTGGTTCAGGTTAACCTGCTTCTCAGGTTGCCTATGGGTATGGTCCACCAAAAGTTAATACCCTCCAAAGTACGGACTGTTATAGAATAAACGGGAGTTGGGACCATTTTGAGCGGACGGGTAAAAGGTTGGATTATTACGGGCCATTTTTCCTAAAAATAATAATGATAATGATAATAATAATAACAATAAAAATAACAATAATAATAATAATAATATGTATTTTTATTATTATTATTATTACAATGAGATGAACTTAACTGAATTATATAAACTAAATTGAACTTAATTTAAGTTAACAGAACTCAACTGTACTGAATTAAGCTCAAAGAAAGGCTGAAATATAGGATATTCTTCGCCTAGTGGCACCTCTGCTGACGCAGCATTTTTCTGATCCCAACGCAGGATTGTACATGGAGGATAAGTGGGACCTTAATATGACAATAACTCATTAGCAGCCTTACAATTCCCTCCAACTAACTATGTGCACACATTCCAACATCCCAAGTATCCCTTCAAATTCCCCAGATTCCCATACTCAACACCGAAGTCTGTTACATTTTCCCACCAAGAGGCAAGAACAAAGAAAAGCACCGTAAGAATATCCATGGCATCAATAGGGCCTGCAACAACAACAGCAGTTAAACTGCGCAGCTCAACTTTGAACCCCCACTCAACTCTCTCTCCATCTCAACAATGCATCACCTTTACAAAGTCCCTTCACTCATTTCCCTCCTTAGGTAGCAGCACCAGCACCAGCAGAAGGGGCCACGCGGCAGACGGCAGCAGGTGTATGGCTGCAGGAGCAGCAGCAGCAGAGGCCGCAGAAACAAAGAAGAAAAGTAGGAGCAAGTTTGAGATTCAGACGCTCACCAACTGGCTGCTTAAACAGGAACAAGCTGGGATTATTGATGCCGAGCTAACCATCGTCCTCTCCAGCATCTCCATGGCTTGTAAACAAATCGCTTCCTTAGTTCAACGAGCTGGTATTTCTGATCTCACTGGAGGTCAAGGTGCGGTCAATGTCCAAGGAGAAGATCAAAAGAAGCTAGATGTTGTCTCCAATGAGGTCATTTTGTTCATTATATTTCAATATAATTTATTGGAAAATGATACACTTAGCCAACCCTTAGTGATGCGTATAAGAAATAACGAGTTGAAATATTAACTAATAACTAAGCATTAATTGCGTTGATCGAGTACCTTTTTAGAACATATATTTGTAGACAATTGGAAAGCTTAATATTCTCATTAACTTGTGTAGGTATTTATACAAACGCTAAGTAGGAGTAAAGTAACAAACTCATGAGAAGATAGCTATTGTTTGTTATGCTAACAAAAAGATAAGTTACATGTGGATAATTACAAAGTATTAATAAGATAACAGGTGATGACTTAGTCATCTTATCACAACATAACAGAAGATGACTATCAATATTGGCCTATTTGGTAGGTGTTACTGACGGTAGTAATGGTAATTAAATTATTTGTAATTTCACCAACTCATTATCATGGTAATAAAATCTAATCCCCATACATGTACAAATTTTCATTTCCACCCAATAACACCACTATAAAAGTCACGAAATCTTTTGACAAAAACTCACAAGTTTGGCGTTGGACACACATTACCAGAGCGACATTTGGACCATTAACATAATACATTCGATATGAAGCCACAACTGAATTGATTATCATTTCCACTATATATGAAACATACCGTTAATGTTTATTGTAAGAAATTAGCTAGGACTGCAGCTGTACATATCGAAATCTCGTTTTCTTTTCCTTACAACATAAAATTTCAATTTAAAAGTTTAAAAATATCGAATAAAATATTCAAGTACGCTTATCGAGTTATCGTTACTAATTTAATCTTGAAAAAATTTGAACAGGTGTTTTCGAACTGCTTAAGATCAAGTGGCAGGACAGGGATAATTGCTTCAGAGGAAGAGGACGTACCAGTTGCAGTGGAAGAAAGCTACTCTGGCAACTACATTGTTGTTTTTGATCCACTTGACGGCTCATCCAACATTGATGCAGCTGTCTCCACTGGTTCAATCTTTGGCATTTATAGCCCCAATGATGAGTGTATTGTTGACACTGATGACGATGCTGAGGTAACTTTCTTTTGTACCTTTTCTCTACTGTACTCTGTTTCAAGTACAGAATTCCATACCTTTTAGTGTTTGGACTAAGTCATAACTCTAATAATGGTGAAATATAGTGTTTGAAGTATCTTTTGGGTTTAAACTATTCTTTTGAAAGATGTAAATTTTAGCTTTCGGTTAGAGATAACTCTTGGAGTAGCTTTTGAAGATTGAATATGTTCATGCTAATCATACATGGCGAGAAAAAATAAAGATATGTGACCGATATTTTTGTTGAACTATATTATTGCGAACGTACTTTTGCTGAAATTAATTCATTTTTTTAAAAGTAACTTATAAATGTTGAATTGAGCTTAATTTTAGTTTAATTAATCGTATTTTTGCTATAAAATATTTATGTTTGTGGACTTTGACTTATCGTCACTAGTCGCTACAACTTACTTCCTTAGTTTTTTAAATGCACCATTTGGTTTGGGCACAACAAACAAGAAAAGAGGAGAAAATAAAATTGGACATAAATGCCCTTAATTACTATGAGTAGGTTGGATAATTTTTTGTAAAGGGCAAGGAGGTTAGATAATTAAATGAATTGGATGAGTAAGTCAAGAGACGATAAAAAGCTAAAATTGTTACATAAAGTTTACCATAATAGAAAATGATGCAATTAAAAAGAAACACCTATCTATAGAAGGAAAGTGGTGCAATTAAAAAACAAACAAAGTATTTAAATAGAACAAAGTTTAACTAACCTGTATTGTTCCAGCTAATTTTTCTGATTCTAACCTAAGTTTTTGAAGCTGACGTAAAAATACTTGACGATGGGTAGAAATTGATAAGGGAAAATATTGAATAATTTTTCTGATTGCAAAATCTTTAATTATGGTAAATTATGGTTTGAATAATGTAATGCAGCTAAGCGCAGAAGAGCAGAGGTGCGTAGTTAATGTTTGTCAGCCAGGGGATAACCTTCTAGCTGCTGGGTATTGTATGTACTCGAGCTCGGTGATCTTTGTACTGACAATAGGAAAAGGGGTCTATGCATTCACATTAGATCCCATGTATGGTGAATTTGTACTAACCACAGAAGACATCAAGATACCCAAAGCCGGAAAAATATATTCTTTTAATGAAGGTAATTACCAAATGTGGGATGACAAATTAAAGAAGTACATTGATGACCTTAAAGACCCTGGACCAAGTGGAAAGCCTTACTCTGCTCGGTACATCGGAAGTTTGGTCGGGGACTTTCATCGAACGCTCCTATACGGCGGCATTTATGGCTACCCGAGAGATCGAAAGAGCAAGAATGGGAAATTGAGGCTCTTGTATGAATGTGCACCAATGAGCTTTATAGTGGAGCAAGCGGGTGGGAAAGGGTCTGATGGCCATCAAAGAATTCTGGACATTCAACCAACCGAGGTAATTTTATTGCCCATTACATAGTTTGCAGTTACAACATTATCAGGAAACAACTGTTATTTCTTTACTTATTTGGTCATTGTACACCTCGGTAGACCATATTACGTGCTTAGTACATCCAAGACTATTTTTTGCTGATTTGGAGCTTCCACCATTGTACAATTTTTGTTCATTTGTAGTTCTTCAAATGAACAAGGAACGTAAAAATAGTCTTAGTTGTATCATGTTCACAATAAAAATAGTATTGTTTGGAAGTTTCTAATATTGTGCTATTCCAACAGATACATCAGCGGGTGCCACTCTACATTGGGAGCCAGGATGAAGTAGATAAGTTAGAGAAATATTTAGCATAATTGTTCATTTGATAAACAAACTTGGGAAGTTTGTTTATAAAATTCGATGCTCTTGAGTCAATGATTTTGTTTGGGAAAATATACAATGTTTAGCTAATAGAAGCCTGGGAGGGCAAAGAAAAGACCCATTTGTATTTTACATTCGAAATTATATATTTTGAGTTCGTTCCATCATCAGTTTTGTGTTGCCCATGGTGTCCTCACTCTTTCGAATAAGTGTATAACTGTTTAGTATTAGGAAAATTTGTTAGAAATTATCTAGTAAGAACCACATTTTACGAAACGAGCCCGTTAATCGACACCGCAAGGCGCTGGATAGGAAATTAAATTTATATAATATAACTACTTTAATTATATTTGTGGGCATTAAATTGACTCACTTTTTTTTAAAGCAACAATAAAATAATATTTTTTTACAATGCTAAAGCATTTAATGCCTCTTAAGTTTCCTCTCTAATCAATTCATACCACCATTCCATCTTCAAACATCAATTTTTTATTCTATCTGATGTTTTTGTCTCAACGTTTCACCATTCTATATTTATTTTTATTCTTCCCAAATTTATATACTCCTACCAGCAATCTAGCATGGCAAGTTGGCAACCAACAAATAAACTCTTTCAGTTCCACCAACCATTGTCCATAGCACCACCCCACCATCACACATATAAGATAATCAAGTGCAAAAAAAGAAACACACAAACAAATAAATGAGAGTAAATCAAAGAAAAAATTAAAAAATCAATAAATTTTAAAAATTGGGTTGGCACAACTCAACACCATGATTTCGATTCCAACGATTTCACCGTCAAAATTGAGTCTCCGGGCAATATGATAGTTGTATGAATTCTTTCGAAATTAGCAATTATATTTCATAATTGCTTTTGGAATTTTTTGAATGCATGCCCTTTCATGATTGTAGTATATATGTTAAGCATTGATTTTGTGCCTTTAATGTTGTTGTGATGACTAGAAATTTGATTGAATTTTTCCTCGGTTTTGTTGTTGATCGTATTATGATGATGTGAATGTTGTTATTATTGTGCATGTGTTTCTTGGCATAAGCTGCAAATGGCTAACAATGTGGTGATTAGTTTTCAATATCTTGGGAAAGACGTGGATGTGGTATTTAAGGATGTTGACAGGGTGAACACTAGTAAAAAAAAATCATCGGATCTGGTCAAAACAGGGGGTTACCGATCCGTTATTGCGCCGAACAGTTGGGCTAGGAGCGGTGGACAAAAGTCGACTAATCCGGTCCAAAACCGAATCAATTACATATTAACTGATCCGGATCAGTTATTCGACAACTGATCCGGTTTTGGTGAAAACCGGATCAGTAAATGACTAACTGGTCCGGTTTTCACCAAAAAAACCGGATCAGTTTTGTTGACTATAAAATAAAAAAATAAACAAACTTCCAGCAAACAGCAAACATAAAGGTTGTCTTCCAAAGCAACAAACATAAAAAGGAAATCATACATTCACCATAGAACTTATATCAGATTTGAAAACTAATATTATTGAACGAAAAAAATAACAGCAAACATTCCCAATAATTATTCAGAGCCAAAAATGAAATTAATTACGAAGAAGCAAATTCAAAACGAAATTGAAAATGCAACTAAATAAAACGAAATTACAAAGCAGGAAATTAAAACAAACGAATTAAAAAAACGAAAATTAAACAACATCATTGCTCGAGAGACGACAAAAAATTACAAAGCAAAAAAAAACTAAAATTGAACAAACTATTTACAAAAGTCGAAAAAATGAAACCCTAATTACAAAAAAATGTAAATAAAAACCGATTCCTAATTAAACACAACATCATTGCCTGAGAAATGATGAAGAATGAGGATGATGAGCGACAGTGAAAGCAGAGTTGGTGGATCGAGAATCGAGCGAGGAAGAGAGAATGTCTTCACTGATGAAGGTGGGCGACGGAGACGGTGCCGGTTGTCTTCGCTGATGAAGGGGGCGATGAGAGTGAAGTGTGAGATGGTCGCACGCAATGAGCGAGGAAGAGATGGTGCTGGTGGTCTTCGCTGATGAAGGGGAGGATGATATATGGTGGGCTTCGCGTAGGCGAAGGCGGAGATGGTGGTTGAGAAAGTTGAGAGAGGAATGGGGCGAATGAGAGAGGGAAGAGGAGATTAGGGTTTTAGTATGTAGGCTGAGGAGAGAGAATAAGAGGGGAAGAGGATATTAGGGTTTAGGGTGAATGAGAGAGAGAAGAGGGGCGAATGAGAGAGGAGGAAGAGAGTGAAGTATGAAGTGGTAATGGGCTGGTGTGTGAAGTGGACCGCATAATATATAGGAGGCCCAAATTAGCTGATCTGGTTCCTTATATGGACCGGATCAGTTAATTCATTCACCATTTCGCGCATAAAACCAACACTAACGGATTTTGTTTTGAGAAAACTGGATCAGTTTACTTGTGTTATTTAAGGTTTTTTCCACTAGTGGAACTTGATTAACTTGCTGATTGATTATTGTGATACAGATGGGAGGGAATCCATTGAAAATCCTAAAAACCCTGAATTCAGTTACATACATAATATTAAACATGTGCCCCTTAATAATGACAATTACCTGATCAACATGTTTTTGAATTTAATTACATGGGAGATATTTGATTTACAATTGTGTTGGTTGCTTGAGCAAAGAATCTCCAATTGTGAAGACTACTATGGCATTAAGGGTCAATCACACTGAAAGACTTAAAGCTGAAACCCCTCAAACTGAAACTCATACACTTGAAACTAATGGAACTCAAACCAATCCTCCCCTCTCGCCTTCAATTGTTGATCAAACAATTATGGAAAACTTGGAGTAGTGGGAAAATATTGAGATTACTGCTGTTGAACCCAACCAAGGCAGGGGGAGGTGAAGAGGTACACTTAGATGTAGAGGAAAGGGAGAGGGAGAGGAAGAGAAGCTGCTGAAATTCATACCCCGCTTAGATAACAAGCACAAACTGGCTCACAACCTAGAAGAAGTCTTAGTTACCTTAGTTTGATCTCTCCCATTGCACCAACACCTAACCTTGAAAATGAAAACACACCGGTAAGGCCCTCAACATTTGAAGTAGGTGAATCGTCTACGACATTCAAGCATAGTTCACTGATAAGGAAAAGGATTCCTAAAACTACAACTATTAGGAAAGGGGTTGCAACTTCAATGGATGGAACACTTGTGACTAACATTGTGCCTTTTAGTAGGAGGAGGAGGATAGCCGTTGACCTAGGTAATTATCTAGATGATGCTGATGACTTAGATATGAAAGATGATGAGGGGTATTCTTCATCTGAGAGTGATGACAGTGATGTCATTGATGTGAGTGTGGTTGTTGAAGGTGATCTTGAGGAGGATGAGTACATGGAAATGGTGAAAGATGACTTTAATCCTTATTCTGGTCCTTTCTGGGAAGAAGAAGCTGATGATTTGGACAACTATATAGCAGACTATACAAAAATGGGGAATTCTACGCAGATGAAGAGTTTGGCAAGATTGTGTCGAAGCCATGGGAATTGAACACTGACAAGGCACACTTGAAAGATGTTAGAGATTTTTGTATTGAATATGGATTTTCCACAAATTGTTGAAAGAGCAACCAACCACGGATACACAATAAGGTGCAGTAATGAGAGGTGTCCTTGGAGGCTTCATGCTTCTAAGTTAGTGGATGGGGTCACTTAGGCAATCAAGTCTATCTATGCAATGGATCAGAACACACTTACTTGGGGTTAGAGACTAAGAATACAATGGTTTGAGCTAAATGGGCTAGGAGAGTGTTATTGGAAGATATCAGGGCCAACAATGATATCCTTGGTAAGTCTTAAATGAGTTGTTGTGGGCAAGGTTTGGTGTGCAAATGGCCTAGAGCTCACTATACAGGACGAAGAAAAAACCACTCTAGGAAATTCATGGTGGCCATGACATTTTTTACAGTTATCTACCAAATTACTATGAGATGATCAGGTTAACTAACCCAAACTCAAGTGCCAATTGTGCTTGGAATCCACCCAACCACCCTCAAAGACCACTGGATTTTAATTCCATCTTCATTAGTTTCAAAGGTTGTGTAGATGGTGTGTATGCTGGGTGCACAGGTCTCATTGGTGTTGATGAAGCCCATTTGAAGGGCAACTATGGTGGTGTGATGTTATCAGCAGTGGCATTGGATGGAAACAATAAAAAATGTTTCCATTTGCTTGGGCAATAGTATCTGGTGAAGATGAAGAATCTTGGAAATTCCTTGTTTGGCACCTCAAACAAGTTCTTGCACCAAGTGATAGAGGGGATGACTGGTGCATAATAAGTGACAGAATGAAGGTAATGTATTCTACTTTAAATCCTTTTTAATGGTCAATTATTGCTCTTTGTCGCTTAACATGGTGAGTTTTTGTATGTTTCTTGTTTGTAGGGAATTGATAATGCAAAGGGCAAGACTTTAGCTTGAGGTTGATTGAAGGTATTGTTGCAAGCACTTAAGTGCCAACTGGAAGAAACCCTTTTCAGGACCAAAATTGTGGCAACTTTTCTGGCTTGCATGTGGTGCTTTCTCCAAATTCACATTCAAGAAGGCAATGACGCAAATTAAAAAAGTGAGGCCTGCTGCTAGGATTTGGCTTGCCAACCTTGGGGGAGCAATAGAGGGGGACAAAACATAAATGCAACCCTAGCCTAAAGTGTGATGTCAACAAAACTAACTTTGTTGAAAGCTTCAATGCAACCTTAGAGATAGACAGGTGTAGACCTGTCTTGACTCTACTTGAAGGTAATATTTCTTGTTATTCTGATACAATTAATTGTGGTGTATGTTAGTTTATGCCCTAACTTAAGTTCTTTATCAGGTATTAGGACGGTTCTGATAATGGCCAACACTAAGTAGAATAATCGGATATTGTTGCGGTTGAATTCGCTGTGGTTTTACCCATACACAAGCAATGTAATCGCGCGTGAGAAAAAAGGAAAAAGCTACGAAAAACCTATTGCTGCGATTTATCAGAGAAACCGCAACAATATGTTTATTTTATTTTTAAAACAAGTTGCTAGGGTTTGATGGTCGATTTTTTGGTTGGGCGCCGTTTTAATTTCAATTCTCACTCCTTCACTCCTTATTCTCTCACGTTTCCTCACTCCTCTATATTCTCTCTCTCACTCCTCTGTTCGCTCTCACTTTCCTCTCTAACTTCTTCCGTTTTGAATCTCGCTCACCTCTATCTCACTTCTTCCATTCTGAATCTCGCTCATCTCTCTCACTTCTTATGTTCTTTGCTCTCTCATAGCCGGAGTTTGGCAAACCCACCGTCGAATTAACTACACAACTCCGCACTTTACGTCGGAGCAACAGTGAAAGTGCGACTCCCACTCGCTCTCACTGTCGGGTTTGGTTTCGCGTCTTACGTCGAACCACACAACAGGGTGGCACCTTGCGCCGGTTCGATCAACACGCGATAGGGTCTCACTAACGTTTGCAAATTCGTCGGTCTTGCACTCACGTTCGCGGTTGGCGATCCCGCTCTCTCACTACGTTTATTGGAAGATTCCAAATCTGAAATCTCTTAGGCTACAAATTACGTTTATTTTTATATTTTTTCCTACTTTTTGTATTTTTTTTAATGGAATTATGTTTTGTATACTTTGATCTAAATCTTACTTCGTTTTAGGCGAATTAATGGGCGTTAATTGATTATATCTTGTATTTGTTTTATCTTTTATATTTATTTTGTATAAGCACATGGTATATATTATTTGCCATTATTTTCATTTTTCGTGTTCATTAGTTAGTTATTTTTTTCTTATATTTTTGCCTTTTAATTTTCATGACAAAGTGAAAAAAAAATTATTTGTACATGTACCTGCACCTATTGCTGCGGTTTTAAGCTACAACCGCATCAATGGATTTACTTATTGTTGCGCCCTTATTTGAGGCGCGGCGAAATCCGCAGCAATACCCTACTTAAAAACCGCAGCAATATTATAATATCCTACTTGTGCAGGTTGGCAACTAGGAGGCAAACGTGTGAGCAATAGGAGATGTATAATGTATACCCTAACATCTCAAAAGGATACAAGTGTCATGTTCTAAATCTAGAACTTGTAATTCATACCCTTCAAGCCAAGGTGAGTACCATATTGTGGATGGGAAGTCTACTTTGGCAGTTAGCTTGAACAACCATACTTGTCTCTGTAATACTTGGCAACTTACTGGTATCCCTTGCAAGCATGGCATGAGAGCTATCTTGCATGTTGGATTGGGCCCTCACAGGTTTGTGCCTAATAGAGACCAATGACTAGGGGCAGACTTACCTACGATTGAACCTCCGACTGTGAAAAAGAGCGTTTGGCAGGCCTTGGAGAAATAGGAAGAGGGGCCCTGATGAGGAGAAGAAAGGCAAAAAGAGCACCACTAGTAGGTGTGCCATCTGTAAGGATTTTGGGCACAACAAACTCACTTGCAAGGGAGGGCTCACAAGCAAGCAGCAAACAAGAATAATAAGGCAACAACAAGCAAAGATAATAAGGCAGCAACAAACAAGAATAATAAGGCAGCAACAAAGAAGAATAATAACGCAGCAGCAAGCAAGAATAAGAAAGCATTGGTTTTGGTTTAAAGATTGGTTTCAGATTTATAGCTAATGATAGTTTAGTATTGCTTTTGGTTTAAATATTGATTTTGGATATTTTAGTATTCACAATTTAATATTAGTTTTGGTTTAAAGATTTGTTTTGGATTTTTGAATAGTGACAATTAGTATTGGTTTTCGTATTGAATGTTGACAATGTAGTATTGCTTCTACTTCATAGTGGATCAAATTTTCCACCTTTCTTGGTATGACTCTTACGTCATTTTAGTATAAAAATTAATGTTAATGGTATATGACAATTAGTGGAATATACATGACACTTTATAGAAGATTATACCACTTGGCGGGATGAATTACATGACAATTTATACCAGTGGAGTTAGTGAATACCGGATTATAGCAAACATGTTATGAATTAGTGGAATACACATGGCTTTGTATACCAATTACTTAGCACAACATACCAAACTCTTATTTATTGTGGAATTAGTGGAATATACATGACAATTAGTTGTCTTATGAATTGGAATATACACGACAATTAGTTGACTTATGAAATCGAAATCAAATCCACTTACTGTAATTTATTAAACACACTCCAATTTTCCAATACCAGCTTATAAACTAGAGAGAAATCCGACTGAATATGATACATATAGCAAGAACTAAGCACAAAACCACAACCATCTTAACAACAATGGTGCTTGATTTAACAACTAACTCTATAATACACTTCCATTCAAGAATTTCAAGAATAAATCCCATCATTGCTTCCCCGTGGCTGTTCATCTTTATTTTTGTTGATCACATCTTCATTAGACATCATTACAACATCTTCATCAATCCAATTGAACTGACTACACCCACTGCACTTGTAGAAGGACCTTCCCCGGGTTATTTTTCGATCCGTAAATATTAACATCGAAGTACTTCAATGGCTCGCATGTCCATCTCCTCAATCTTACCCAACTTCCACTCCATTGAGGTTAAATGCAGCGGTGATGATGAACGAGCTTGTGCTATTCTTGAGAAGAAGTAGAAATTACAGAAAAAGAAGAAGAAGAAGAAGAAGAAGAAGAAGAAGAAGAAGAAGAGTGAAATGAAAAGAGGCAAGAAAGAAGGTGGTTTTATACAACTTTGGGTTTAGGTTTCAATGAGAAAAATGAATGGAAAGAGAGTTAAATTAGAAAGGTAAGCCATGGTTAGCAGGAAAACAACAATTAACATGTACTTAACAGCTACTAATTCATATAGGTTATAGATGTAAGATGATCAGTAATCTAGGGCCATTTTTTATAATTATAAAATTAGATGGCTACAAATGAGAAGTTTGAAGAATTGATGGCTACCGATGAGAATTTCCCTATTTTATTTTAGTTAAAGATTTAATGACTTTATGCATTGTATAATGTGAAAAATACTTTAATTCAATATTAGGTCATTTATGATGCATTTGTATGATGACTTAATAGTTTTTAAAATTATTCTTCTTGTCTAGCGCCCTAGGGTTTTCATTAGCTTTTGCCTTTGCGAAAAACTACGTACTAAAACAAATGACAAAAAACTACCTTGTATTTTTTTTTGTTATCGAAAGGTGCCAATCGCCAGAATGTGGGAAATTGACTAAAAATTCGGCGTTGACCAGTCACGTGATTTTTTACCCTCCCCCCTCTTTCTATTTTCTATTGTTCCTTTCCATAATTTCAAGAACTAAATTAATTTTCCTCCTACATCTCTACTCCTCTCTCTTCAATCCCACAATAAATTATAGATTTTGAATCCACTTGCTACGAAGAGGATGAAGAATTAATTCAACAAGCATCTTGGAGAACATGGGATTACCTAGTTTTGATGAGCCGGCGAGATCCGAGAGACACCTAGAGAAGTATCGGGTTCGATACCTAAACCTCCACCACTTGATCTCCCAGTACCTGATTTAGAGGTAAATGAAGAATTACTTTTTCATTTTCTTTTCCGACAAATAATATGATATCATGCTATTAATGTTTGACTTAGCCAATTATGTTTTAAATAGGAGGAGACCCCTTGCGATCTTTTACTTCCTGAATCAACAGATGATGAGTTGGATGTGGTGGCTTATGGTCGGACACAACCAACGAGAGAGGGCCAGACATCGCATTTGTTGCCGGTAGCAGGTTCTTATTTTAGTGTGTCCGTAGACACTATTATATGTAGATTTGAAGATTTCTCACTGTCGATCCGTAGGCCGGATTGAAGCCTCATTGTTCTCAACGATGCTTAGGTAGTTTTGTGATATGGCCATGTGCTTAGGTGTGATTTTCAGATGAGGTAAAATATATGTGTTATATCCTCCTCATGATTATTTCAACGGTTTTTTCACCATATACCCCTGACTAATTTTTTTTTGCACCGTATACCCTCTCAAGTTTCCAAATTCACCATATACCCCCCACGTTTCAAAAAATACACTGACTTACCCTAAATGACTAACGGCGTTAAACTCCGTTAGTTATTAAGCCCTAACCCCCCCTCTAACCCTAATTAACTAACCTAAATTTAACCCTAATCTAATACCCTAATACTAACCCTAACCCTAAACACCCTCCCCCACCCTAACCCTAATTAAACCCTAACTCTCTCTACTAACCCACCCACCAGCCCCCCACCCAACCCAACCCCAGCCCTACCGGCCCCTCCCCAACAACCACCGCATCCCCACCAAACCCCCACAACCACCGCAGCCTCCCCCGCAGCCCCCCTTCCTTCCCCCGTCGTCGCACGCCCCCCCTCCCCTTCCCCCGTCGCCGCACAAACCCCCTCCCCTTCCCCGTCGTCGCACAGCCCCCCTCCCCTTCCCCGTCGTCGCGCAGCCCCTCCCCCCTTCCCCGTCGTCGCACAACCCCCCTCTCCTTTCCCCGTCGTCGAGCAGCCCCCCTCCCCTTCCTTCGTCGTCGCGCAGCCCCCCTCCCCTCCCCTTCCCCCGCAATAGCCGCGTTTCATAATTTTCGAATTCTAGGAGTTTTTGATTTTTTTTTTTTCATTTCGGGGAGGGGGAGGGCTCTGCGATCACGGGGAAAGGGAGGGGGAATGGTCACGCGGGAAAGGGAGGGGGGGGGTGCCGGCGGTTGCGGGGGAAGGGGAGGGAGAGGGGTTGGCGACCGCAGGGAGGGGGAGGGGGGGTGGGCCTCGCAAGGGAGGGCGAGGAGGGGTGGGCCGCAGGGGAGGGGCTGCGGGGGGGGGAGGGGGAGTAGGGCTGCAGGGGAGGGGGCCGGGGGTGGGGGAAGGGTGAGGGGGAGGGATGGTGGGTGGGTGGTGGGGGAAAGCACTACAAGAAAATCACAAAATAACGACGGCTCGTCGGCGACGGTTGACAAAACCGTCGGTATATTCACATAATAAGCGACGCTATAAGCCGTCGTTGATCACCGTCTCTTTTTGTATAATTTAACGACGGTTTAGTCGTCGTTGATTAATAACGACGGCTAAAAGCCGTCGTTAATTTTGTGGAAGTAAAGCGTAAATTTTTTTAGCTTGGGCGACGGTTAGAAACGGTCGTTGATTCTGAAGGGGGGTTTAATTGAATCGGGTGATTCGACCGGGTTTTATTTTCAACAAAAAAAAAGGAGGGAAGTGCAGCGATTTTTGCAACGACGCAACCACCTCCACCGCCTTTCCTCCTTCCTCCACCCAACGGCACGACCCACCTCCACCTCACTTCCGGCGGTAAGCTTTACTTTCTCCTTTTTTTAAAAAAATTTTTGAGTTTAATGAACCAAACCCTAACAGTTGGGTTTTTTCCTCGTGAGAGAAGTGCACTTCAGGCGACGAACTTGGCATCGACTCTTGCCGGACCGACATTTCGCCGGTGGTAAGCAGTGCCAATTTCCTTTTTTTTTTTAATAATTTGTGTACTCATGAAACTAAACCCAGAAAATTGGGTTTTTGCTAATTCTTGTTATTTCTGCTAAAAATTCGAATCTTGTTTTTTCTGTCAGTTTTTTACTCACATTTTGTTAGTCTTGCTTTATTTTATGTATATTTCTTCATGTAAGTGTTTGATATTATAATGTATCATTTCTTTAATCAAAGTTCATACTACTTATAATTTTTTCGTATAATTTCATAGTCGATTTTAGTGATTTGGTGAGTGAAATCAAGAACAAGAAAGAGCATGTGGGTATTTTTGTTTTCTAACATTTGGTGGAAAAAAAGAATGGGTGAAAGTAACCCAAAATTGTTGGACTTAATATCAAAGGAAAAACAAAGGATGATGAATAATGAAGAAAGAAGATATGGGTGTTGTTCATATGATGAAAACAAGCTTGAACTTAGGCTATATAATTTTTTAGTTTATATTACTTTGAAGATTAAGTTACTTTAATTGTATAAGTTTAAGTTACTATATAATTATCACAATAGTTTTTATAGTGGTTCGTTTATTAAAGGCTATCATTTTGTTAGTCTTCCCTTTTCGCATTAATATTAAAATATATGACTGCATTGTGACCACTAATTCTAGTTATTCTAATCAGAATCTACATGGTGGATTTGTAGCATCTGATTATGCTCTTTTAATTATCAAAGATTACATTTTCCTAAGCATTATGATTTGGCCATGGTCTAAAGAGTATGAGCTGTGCGAGGGGGTCGTGGAGGGGGTGAGCCGTGCGGGGGGGGTCGTGGAGTGCTGGGGGTCAGGCTAGGGGGGTCGTGGAGGGGGAGGAGCCGTAGGGGGGTGGGCTGCCGTGGCAAGGGGGGATCGGGGAGTGGGGGGGAGGGGCCGCAGGGGGGTTAGGGGAGGGGGGGTGCAGGGGGTGTTAGGGAGGGGGAGGGGGGGCAGAGGGGGTCGTGGAGGGGGAGGGGGCAGGGGGGGGTCGGGGAGGTGGGGCCGGGGCAGGGGGGGGTCGTGGAGGGTGGGGGGCTGTGCAAGGGGGGATCGGGGGAGTGTGGAGGGGCTGCAGGGGGTGTCCGGGAGGGGGGAGGGGCCGCAGGGGGGTCGGGGAGGGGGAGGGGCCGGAGGGGGGTCGGGGAGGGGGGGCGAGTCGGGGGGGGGGGTCGGGGAGTGTGGGGGGCGTGCGAGGGGGGTCGGGAGGGGGGAGGGGCCGCAGGGGGTGTCGTGGAGGGGGGAGGGGCTGCAGGGGGGTCGTGGAGGGGGAGGAGCCGCAGGGGGTCGTGGGAGGGGGAGGGGCCGCAGGGGGGTCGTGGAGGGGGAGGAGCCGCAGGGGGTCGTGGGAGGGGGTGGGCTGGCAGGGGGTCGTGGAGGGTGGGGGGACCGTGGCAAGGGGGGTTAGCTTATGAACTTCTTCTCAAATAATCTTCTATAACACCCACATTTACCAACTTGATTTTTGTCTTCCATAAAGAAATTGGACATATAAAATTGATCCTAACTCTACCTTCATTAGCTTATGAATTTAAGCTTACATATTTGGGAAGAGCTTGTTGATAACCACTTAAAATCCAACGCTCTAATTTCTTTGACATAATGTTATTGGATTATTCATACTTTAATGTAATTTGTTTAATCTTGCGCAGCTTTTAATTTCTTGCATTTTAGGTAATCATGTCTAATCCTAAGGGCCGCGGAGGTCGAGGTGGCTTAGGTGGAAGCCAAGGTCGTGGGACTTTGATTCCGATGCAGCCTTTTTCAGTCACCAAGTAGAAGGAAGCTGTAACCCCGTAGTAGAGACACAGGGAGATGATTCACGTGCACGTGACATTGGTAGCCACGTACGGAGACTCCGAACACTCATACGGAGGAAGGTGAAGGTTCGAACCGTGCACCAAGAAAGGTTTTAAGCCCTACCGGATTATGGTAAGTTCGTAAGCTACTATATGCTTCATGATACACAAATATGCAATGGTATTCACAATTCACGTGTTTGTTTGGTTTTCAATTCAGGTTCGATGATAACAAGGTTAGTGGGTCCATCACTGACATTTTCCAGGGCCATTTTCGACAACCTTGGTTCAATTACAATGAGGTCGACAATGCAACAAAGACGCATTGGTGGAACATTTTCACGAAGATGTATGAATCGAATTATGAAAAATTTCATTGATTATATTACTTTATTAATATCTTTGTTTAATGTTTGACTAAAGGGTATTTACGAATGGGCTCCCCGAGTTAGAAGGCCTAGTGAAGAAGGATTACAAGAAAAAAGCTTCATCTCGTCCGAGAGACTTGCGATACCGGGGTGGTTAAGAAAGCCAAAGAAAGGCCGAAATGGTTGGGGGAGACGATCTACGAAGACATGAAGAAGAGAAGTGAAGACCCAACATTTCGGGAAAAATCGAACAGCGAAGAAGAACCGAAGAGGTGGCTCCCCTGTCTAATCCAATGAGCCGTCACACTTTCGGGGTTCTATTTCGGCAGACAAAGATGCTAGGAAGATGGTAAATATGTTTCATATCTACTACTTAGTGTAATTTACATTTCATTTTCGGTATGAGTAAAAAATTAAGCCTTTGTTCAACAATGTCTACAGCAAAGAGCAGAGGAGGAGTACTCCCTACCGCTCCCGAGTTGTTCTTAAGACTCATTTCAAGACTGTTCCTCGGAAAAGGAGAAATCCCAAAGCAAACAAGAAAGCAAAGCAAATCTCGTTACATACTTCTAAACATATATTTATAGGCAAATATGATTGAAAAGTTTGGTGCAAGTTTAGTTAGAACCAAATATAGGACATTTTGGCCAATTTAGGCTATTTCACTTGAAATTGAATGAATACGAGTAGTTTGATGCTAGTTTAAATTATAAACACCTCAAACATCATATATATAGTTAGTTTAATGTGATTCTAAGTTGTTTTGATTGAAAATACACAAAATAGGAAAGTTAGAACCAAATATAGGCCATTTTGGCCAATTTAGGCTATTTCACTTGAAATTGAATGAATACGAGTAGTTTGATGCTAGTTTAAGTTATAAACACCTCAAACATCATATATATAGTTAGTTTAATGTGATTCTAAGTTGTTTTGATTGAAAATACACAAAATAGGAAAGTTAGAACCAAATATAGGCCATTTTGGCCAATTTAGGCTATTTCTCTTGAAATTGAATGAATAAGAGTAGTTTGATGCTAGTTTAAGTTATAAACACCTCAAACATCATATATATAGTTAGTTTAATGTGATTGTAAGTTGTTTTGATTGAAAATACACAAAATAGGAAAGTTAGAACCAAATATAGGCCATTTTGGCCAATTTAGGCTATTTCACTTGAAATTGAATGAATACGAGTAGTTTGATGCTAGTTTAAGTTATAAACACCTCAAACATCATATATATAGTTAGTTTAATGTGATTCTAAGTTGTTTTGATTGAAAATACACAAAATAGGAAAGTTAGAACCAAATATAGGCCATTTTGGCCAATTTAGGCTATTTCACTTGAAATTGAATGAATACGAGTAGTTTGATGCTAGTTTAAGTTATAAACACCTCAAACATCATATATATAGTTAGTTTAATGTGATTCAAAGTTGT
This sequence comes from Beta corolliflora, assembly GCA_947648045.1. Taxonomy (NCBI): domain Eukaryota; kingdom Viridiplantae; phylum Streptophyta; class Magnoliopsida; order Caryophyllales; family Amaranthaceae; genus Beta; species Beta corolliflora. The sequence goes on along the minus strand of CANSZD010003379.1, from coordinate 80,270 downwards.
TTTGATTGAAAATACACAAAATAGGAAAGTTAGAACCAAATATAGGCTAATATAGGCCATTTTAGGCTATTTCACTTGAAATTGAATGAATACGAGTAGTTTGATGCTAGTTTAAGTTATAAACACCTCAAACATCATATATATAGTTAGTTTAATGTGATTGTAAGTTGTTTTGATTGAAAATACACAAAATAGGAAAGTTAGAACCAAATATAGGCTAATATAGGCCATTTTAGGCCATTTCACTTGAAATTGAATGAATACGAGTAGTTTGATGCTAGTTTAAGTTATAAACACCTCAAACATCATATATATAGTTAGTTTAATGTGATTGTAAGTTGTTTTGATTGAAAATACACAAAATAGGAAAGTTAGAACCAAATATAGGCCATTTTGGCCAATTTAGGCTATTTCTCTTGAAATTGAATGAATACGAGTAGTTTGATGCTAGTTTAAGTTATAAACACCTCAAACATCATATATATAGTTAGTTTAATGTGATTGTAAGTTGTTTTGATTGAAAATACACAAAATAGGAAAGTTAGAACCAAATATAGGCCATTTTGGCCAATTTAGGCTATTTCTCTTGAAATTGAATGAATACGAGTAGTTTGATGCTAGTTTAAGTTATAAACACCTCAAACATCATATATATAGTTAGTTTAATGTGATTCTAAGTTGTTTTGATTGAAAATACACAAAATAGGAAAGTTAGAACCAAATATAGGCCATTTTGGTCAATTTAGGCTATTTCACTTGAAATTGAATGAATACGAGTAGTTTATGCTAGTTTAAGTTATAAACACCTCAAACATCATATATATAGTTAGTTTAATGTGATTGTAAGTTGTTTTGATTGAAAATACACAAAATAGGAAAGTTAGAACCAAATATAGGCTAATATAGGCCATTTTAGGCCATTTCACTTTGAAATTGAATGAATACGAGTAGTTTGATGCTAGTTTAAGTTATAAACACCTCAAACTTCATATATATAGTTAGTTTAATGTGATTGTAAGTTGTTTTGATTGAAAATACACAAAATAGGAAAGTTAGAACCAAATATAGGCCATTTTGGCCAATTTAGGCCATTTCACTTGAAATTGAATGAATACGAGTAGTTTGATGCTAGTTTAAGTTATAAACAACTCAAACATCATATATATAGTTAGTTTAATGTGATTGTAAGTTGTTTTGATTGAAAATACACAAAATAGGAAAGTTAGAACCAAATATAGGCCATTTTGGCCAATTTAAGCCATTTCACTTGAAATTGAATGAATACGAGTAGTTTGATGCTAGTTTAAGTTATAAACACCTCAAACATCATATATATAGTTAGTTTAATGTGATTGTAAGTTGTTTTGATTGAAAATACACAAAATAGGAAAGTTAGAACCAAATATAGGCCATTTTGGCACTTTATATTATTTCAATATGAGTATATTTAACCAAATGCAGAGACATACAATAAGAAGCCGGATCATTGTACCACTCAGGGGTCACAACCGAACCCCGATCTGTTGTATTGGGAGACAATTGGGGGAGAAACAGAGGAAAAGTTCGGGGTTGGGTCGGGAGATCATTTCAGTACTACAACTCGCATCGTGGCGAGGAGATGGTGGCTCTTCACAACCATATGAGCCGTCCATTTTTTCTCGATTGAGGCGCAAGTGGAGGCAAAGGTCGCTGCACGGATGGGAGAGGTGGAGGCAATGGTCGCAAAGACGGGTGGAAGAGTCACGTCTGGGGCCTCATCGAGGAAATGATGAGGAACATGTCTAGTTTCGGCCACATGTTCAAGGTTGCAACCCAGCCCCACTCCACAACGCACTACTAAGATGACCCAGGGTTTGGTGGTGGCGGTAGTGCTACGAGACACCCTTGACAAAGCGTAGTTTTTTTTGGTTTTGGCAACTAGGTAACTAACTTATAGTCGGATATAGTTAGTCTAACTATTTTCTTGTAGTGTAAATACTTATCAAGCATCTCGCTTCGTTTCTTGATGTGTCGGGTTATTTTTTTTTCAACCCGACTTCTACTTTATTTCCCGACACCGGATCTATTTTGCGTACATATATTTAATCTAGGTAGTTTGTCTAACTATAGACATTTAGTGTCTATATTTATCGGCATCTAGCTTATTATTTTCTAGCTTTGTCGATATATATTTTTTGTAAACACCGACATCTACTTTATTTCCCGACATCGGGATCTATTTTGTGTACATAAATGTAATCTATTTCATGTAATTATACAAGTATCTATGTAAATTTTAATATATATCAAAATTGCATAATTTTGTAATTGAAAAAATTTAATGCGATGGAGAAACAAACTTTAGCGTGGTATATTTAGGTGCAAATGCAGGTGTACAGTGTTTAATTATTATTAAGAACAATAGAATTTTAAATCATATTATTTTGTAAGAACAAATGACGGTTAAACAATAAATCAACGACGGCTAGGCAAACGTTGTAAGGTTCTCTATGCACCCATCGAAACGAAATCAACGATCGCTTTAAAATTTTAGCGACCGTTATAAAACAGACGTTGATTATTCGAAATCAACGACGGTTTTTAACAGCCGCTGAACAACGACGGTTTACAACAAGCCGCCGGAACAACGACGGTTTAGAACGGCTCAGTGATCCAAATGACTCGTTATAAACCGTCGCCGACCTTCCGTCCGCTTTAAACAAGCGTTGTCCGGGGTATCAACGCCGGCTTTTATAAACCGTCGCCGATTGTCCTTAAACCGTCGTTGAATATATCACCGACGGCTTGACGGGCCGTTGATTCTTGTATCACCGACCATCTTTTTACCGACGGCCATTTAACGACGGTTAGCCGTCGTTGATTATTCAATGACGGCTTTTTAGGCTACCAACGACGGCTAAAAGCCGTCGTTAATTTACACTTTTCTTGTAGTGAAGGGGTGGGGTGGGGGAGTGGTGGGGGTGGGGGTGGTGGGCCGTGGGCCGGGGATGGTGGGTCGTGAGTGGTGGGTGGGGGTGGGTAGGGCCGGTGGGCTTTTAGGGTTAGGTTTTTTGGTTAGTTAGGTTTAGGGTTGAGGATTATTTAGGGTTTAAGTTATTTAATTAGGATTAAAGGGAAGATTAAGGTCTAATGACTAACGGAAGTCTAACACCGTTAGTCATAAGGGTATGTTGATGTATTTTTGAAACGTGAGGGGTATATGGTGAATTTGGAAACTCTGCAGGGTATACGGTGCAAAAAAAGTTAGTCAGGGTATATGGTGAAAAAACCGTTATTTCAACTATGTTCTTGGGTCTTCAATTGGTGTCTTTTCATAAATAGGCTTTGCGTAAAACAAAAAGGTAAAAAAAGTGAAGAATTCGGATATGAACAAAGAAGGTTCGCAAGGAAACCAATCAAAAGAGAATGAGGTGGACTCAAAATCACAAAAGAAAGCGGATTCACAACCTAAGTATGCAGTTCTAGGAAAGATTTCTTCCAAGCGCTCATCCCCTTATGGGACACCAAAAAGAACTCCACTTGTGTGTGAACAAGTGATCCAGTCGCTTAGCAAGTCATGTTTTTGGCTACATGCTCGTGTTAGCAACTTGCCCGATTCCTTTCCAAGAAAAATTTGATTTGGATAAGTCTCAATTCCACTACCTAGGTGGCGATACAACTACTTGGGTATATAAAATGGATATTCGTGAATTCCTCTCCCGAGAGATGTTAAATGTATCCATATTACAAGTCTTCATAGGGTGATATAATTAAAGTAACTACTTTAATATTTTGTTAGTCAGTGAACGGTTTTCATTCTAACTTAACTTAATTTTTCTTTTTGTGCACTTTACGAAAATTTATTTGCATGTGATTATGTTTTAAAAGTTGGGTGGTTATGTCCACAAGAGTTTCGTGATGCCCGTTGCTTGAACAACCATGTAGATTCAAATGAGTAAAAGAGTATAAGAGAATCTCGTTCGATCGGAGATAAGTATATTATTGCTCCATACCTTGAAGAGTATGTTTTAGTACCTAATTCATATTGTCTTTTCATAATGTTATTTTGGATAACAACTATTGGTACACATATGATTGTTGAACTTAAATTTTTGTGGTGCTCTCCATTGGATTCTCTTGGTGATATTTCCTTCAAATCACACAATATGATGGGAATTGTTTGCGGATATTATGTGATGAGGTTTATGTACGATATAGTTTCTTGTTGCATGGAAGCCGATGATCTTGAGAAGGTTCGTATTCCCTCCCCTTTACAAACTATGACTTGGTTTCATCCTAATTAATTAGTCCATAAACAACTTGCACAAAATTTGCCTTTATTTACCTCAAAATGACTAGAACTACCAAATTAGACTTGTAATCATCCTAGTAATCCTAAAACAACATATTCGACTTGATTGTAAGCTAAACTTCCATGGTATAATATGAAACGGATGTATTTTACCCAAAACGACCTAAAACGGCCTCGAAATGCCCTTTACTTGCACAAAAATAACTAGAATGGTCAAATTATTTAGATTTATCATCCTTGTAGTCATAAAACAACATATTAAAGTATACTGTATGTTGAAATTACATGCTATGGTATGAAATGGATGAATTTGACCCAAAATCGCCTAAAACGGTCTCGAAATGGCATTTACTTGTACAAGAATAAGTAGAACGATCAAATTAGACTTATATTCATCCTTGTATTCCTAAAACAATATATCAGAGTAGATTGTAAGCTAAAATTACATCCTATGGCATGAAATGGATGAATTTCACCTAAAATGACTTCGAAAAGGCCTGTACTTGCACAAAATTGACTAGAACGATCAAATTATACTTTTAATCATTCTAGTACTCCTAAAACCACATATTAGAGTAGATTATAAGGTAAAATTACATGATATGGTATGAAATGAATGAATTTCACCCAAAAGGCCTAAACGGCCTCGTAATACCCTTTACTTGCACAAAATTGACTAGAATGATCAAATTAGATTGTAATTATCCTAGTATCGTAAAGCAACTTCTTAGACCGTATTATAAGTCGAAAATACATGCTATAGTATAAAAGGGGTGGATTTGACACAAAACGGCCTAAAATATCCTCAAAATGGCGTTTACTTGCATGAAATTGACTAGAACAATCAAATTCGACTTTTAATCATCCTAGTAATCCTAAACAAACATATTAGACAAGATCGTAAGCTAAAATACATGCTATGGATCTTAAAGAAAGCTATTTGACCCGAAACGGCTTGAAACGACCTCAAGATGCCCTTTACTTACACAAAATTAATTAGAAGGATCTCGTTCGATCGGAGATAAGTATATTATTGCTTCATACCTTGAAGAGTATGTTTTAGTACCTAATTAATATTGTATTTTCATAATGTTATTTTTTTATAACTACTATTGGTACACATATGATTGTTCAACATAAATTTTTATTGTAGTCTCCATTGATTCTCTTGGTGATATCTCCTTTAAATCACATAACATACCATTTTGATTATGTGTGTCGAAAACTACCCCGAGGCTTACTAATCAAAAGAATATTAAATAGGTTTACATTGTTATGTTTGCAATTCCATTTAGTTCTTTATTAACATGCATGACATGTAACTATTATAAAATGTGGTATTGTAGTGTGATTAAGAGATTGCATGGAAATCGTCCAGGAAGAGCCACACTTCCTTTAAGGAAATCGTAAATGATTTCGGTTGTCCCGTATATTCAAGTTATTAGTTTCCCCAAGTTTATTGATCACCATTTTGAGAATTATTCTTTGGATATGATTTTGCATTTAGTGTGCACAATAACATGATGGGGTTGCTTGCGGCTATTATGTGATGAGGTTTATGTACGATAGAGTTTCTTGTTGCCAAAAGTCGATGATCATGAGAAGGTTCGTAACATTCCCTCCCCTTTACAAACTATGACTTGGTTTCATCCTAACTAGTCCTTAAACTAGTGGAAAAAACCTCTAATGACACAAGTAAACTAATCCGGTTCTCACAAAACCGGATTAGTAAGTCCAACTTTTTTTACGCAGAAATTTGTGGGCCACTAAATTGATCTAGTTGGGAGGAGAACCAGATAAGTTTAAGTAGACAAAGGCCCAAAGTTCCCCTCTCTAGCCCAACCGTTCCTCCTTAATTAAAATGCAGCCCACCAATACCCTCTCTCATTATATTAAGGAACCAAACCCTAAGTTCCCTAACTCTCTCTCACCCTCCTCTCTTCTCCTTGGGCCCTTCTCCCTCCTCAACCCAAACACCATTCCCTCCTCAACCCAGCCCACCACATCTCCTTGACGAAAAAAACGGTTTTTCACCAAATACCCCCAAGTTTTCGGTTTATTCACGAGGTACCCTCGCACTTTTGAAAATACACGGGTACCCCTCGCTTCACGATAATACACCTAAGTGCCCTTAATGATTAACGGAGTTAACCACCGTTAGTCATTAATCCTAATTAAACCCTAATTAGTCCTAACTAACCTAACTAAACCCTAACTTCTAACCCTACCCTAACCCTAAAACCTAAACCCTAATTCTAAACCCTAACCCTCCCACCACCCCCTTCCCCACCCTCTCACCACCCCCTACAGCCCACCACCCCTCGCAGCCTCCCTCCCCCACCCCCGTCGCGAGCCCAAAACCCCACCCTCCATCGCGAGCCTAGGAATGACCACAGCCGCGCTCCGGTCGCGAGCCCGTAATGCCCCAAAACTCGTGAGCCCGTAATCGACAGCTACGAAAATCGACGGGGGGGGGGAAAGGTTGCGAAAATCGATGGGGGTGGGGGGGAGGGTTGCCAAAATCGACGGGGGGGGGGGGAGTTGTGCGGAAATCGACAGGGGTGTGGGGGGAGGGGGGGGAGGGGCTGCGGGGGTGGGGGAGGGAGGGTTGCCGGGGTGGTTGGGGAGGAAGGAGGGACCTGTTGGGAGCGGGGGAGGGGGAGCTGCGGGGGGGGGGGGAGGGGGGGGTAGGGGTTGGCTGGGTGGTGGGTTGTAGGGGGTGGTGGGAGGATGGGGGAGGGGTGAGTGGGAGGGTGGAGGAGGGGTTAGGTTAGGTTTAGGGGGTTAGGGGTTAGGGTTAGGTGTTAAGATTAGGGTTAGGATTAGGGGTTAATTAGGATTTAAAACATAAAATTAGGGTTAATGACTAACGGCGGTTAACGCCGTTAGTCATTAAGGGCATTTGGGTGTATTATCGTGAAACTGAGAGGTACCCCGTGTATTTTTAAAAGTACGAGGGTACCTCGTGAATAAGCCGAAAACTCTGGGGTATTTGGTGAAAAACCGAAAAAAAAGAACCTCGCCAAAGACCTCCCTCGACGCCTAAGGGAAAAGGTCGACTCTGGAGCACGACGAAGCCAAAATCACACTCTCTCTTCGCCTCGCCTTGTTTGTTCAATTCCTCGCCATCAATGAAGAACTCTCTTCTTCGTTTGATTCCTCGCCATTCTCGTTTCTAGATTTCTCGCCATCAACGAATCGCCTCTCTCCTCTCGTCGACGCAACCACCACATGAACAACGAACACCAACGCCACCCATCGCTTTCGGATGTTGAAGAAAGACGAAAGAATGAAGAAGAAATAATTCAAAAATTCCAGATTGCGAAATTAGATCGAGGGTTTAAGGTTCGTATTTTTTCGTTCCTAATGATTTTCATTTCTTTTGCGTAATTATATATAGGGTTCTTATTTTATGTTCTAATTTATATTGTAATTTTTCGTAATTATATCTATGGTTGTTTATATTTTTTTTAGTTTTTTTTGTAATTTTTTGTTATTTTCATTTTTTTTCGTTTTTTTTTACTTTCTAGTAAATTTTTGTATTGTTTAATTTTTCGTTTTTTTAATGTAATTTTCTTGTTTTCCTCATTTGTGGATGATAGTTTTTATTTTTATTTTTGGGTGTTAATCTGAGTATTATTTTTGTTTGTTTGTATATTTGTATATGCGTTTTTATTTGTGATGGTGTGATGATAATTTGACATTGTGGTCTTCTACTCTTATGTGGATGTTGTGACTGGGCTGATCATTTTTTTTATTGTTATTGATGATCAATCGATGCGGTCATGGCACGAAACCGGATCATTTAATCAACTTAACGGATCCGATTTTGTGCCATGACCGGGGTTTCGAACCGCATCGCTCACTTCCCTTAGCCGCCCGACTCCATCCGTTCCGGTAAAAAACCCGGATCAAGAAGACCCATTTTGACCAAATCATATGAGGTTTTTTCCACTAGTGAACAATTTGCACAAAATTGGCCTTTATTTGCATCAAAATGACTATAACTACCAAATTAGACTTGTAATCATCCTATCTAGTAATCCTAAAACAACATATTCGACTTGATTGTAAGCTAAAATTCCATGCTATAGTATGAAATGGATGAATTTGACCCAAAAAGGCATCGATATGGCCTTTACTTGCACAAAAATAACTAGAACGATCAAATTAGACTTGTAATCATCCTAGTAGTCCTAAAACAAAGGGATGAATTTGACGCAAAACGACCTAGAATGACTTCGGAATGGCTTTTACTTGCATGAAAATGACTACAACTAACAGTCTAACATATTAGTCTTGTAATCATCTTAGTAATCCTAAACCAACATATTAGACTAGATTGTAAGCTAAAATTACATGGTTTGTTAAGGGATGTATGTTTGACCCAAAACGGCGTAAAACGGCCTCAAAATGGACTTTACTTGCACGAAATTGACTACAATGATCAAATTAGACTTGTAATAATCCTAGTAATCCTAAACCAACATATTAGACAAGATTGTAAGCTTTAATTACATGATATGGATCTTAAAGAAAGTTATTTGACCCGAAACGACTTGAAACGGCCTCAAGATGGCCTTCACTTGCACAAAATTGATTAGAAGGATCATATTAGGCTTGTAATCATCGTAATAGTTCTTATATAACATATTACGGTAAATTGTAAGCTAAAATTACATGCTACGGATCCTAAAGAAACAAGTTTGACTCGAAACGACTTAAAACAACCTCAAGATGGCCTTTACTTGCACAAAATTGATTAGAAGGATCATATTAGATTTGTAATTATCCTAATATGTGTTTAAATAACCTGTTAGAGTATATTGTAAGCTAAAATTACATGATATGGTATAATTAGGATATAATCAACGGCAAAACGACCTATAATGGACTTACATTGATTTTACTTGTAAGAAATTCATTTGAAGGGAAAATTATGGCTTATATATAAATTTGTCTTTGATCTTATCAGATTTACAACACACCAAGGTAGGTGCCCTTTGCTATTGAGAAAATCAATGAAGTTCGAGACAAATTTGTTTCCTTCCTTACCGATAGTTGTCTTTGAATTTGAATTAAAGATATGTTGTAAACACATATTTTGAATCTACGGTTTTATTTTGTAACTCAATTCTACACTTTATATAATTTTATTATTTTAATTTGAAAGTTTATTTGTTTGATTTTGAATTTTCGTATGCAAGTTTTGTGGAATGACATATTACGGTGGTATGAGGACCATGAGCAGGTACAGGTGTGGTGGTGAAAAGGAGGTTGTGTATTGCGTAAATGTTCTTGTGTAAATGTCGTAGCTGGTGATGTATTGTAATTAATGGATGCTATAGAAATATGTAAGCAGCGTGGATTTTTTTTTTTAAAACAAAGTGCTTCGGTTGATAGGAAAAAAACTCAAGCACTTGATTCACAAGTGCTCCGGTTTTTTGTCACAACCGTAAGCATTTGCCAATCCGATTTTTAATACAACCGAAGCAATTGATCGACATACTAAGAGCTCCGGTTAAAAATCGAAGCATTTAATAAATGCTCAAATGCTCATATGGCGTATGTTACCGGTCAAATATGGAGCATTTATCCGGGTTTTTCACCGGAAAGACTTCGATGTTTTTTCCACTAGTGATTTAATTATAGGGAAAACGAAAGAAGCATAATAAGATTTGAGGATGCAGCGTGTAGGCCAGTTCAGCGGCACACATTGTAATAGCCGATTTTTAGTAGCTTATATCAGAGGTTCATGATATTTTATTACCTCAATTTTTTTGTTGAAAGTTTTGAGAACCTACTTCGAGAAATGTGATTTTGATTACTAAGAAGTTATTGGAAATTTTGTCAGATATTTACTTGCTATAGTAGTATTTAAAACTATATTGTGTGATTTTCCTTTGAGTAAAATTAGTTATGTAATAAAGAAAATGGGAAAAGAGGAAAAACTCTCATATCTCCTTATCTCTTCTATGTGCCCTATTGAAGAGAAACCAGTCAAATTTCTCATCTTGTTGTCGCTTCACTAAGCTTCCATTTACCATCTTCTCACCTAATATAAATAGCAGCATGAAAGTCTCTAGTCACAAAAAAAACTGGAAAACCAAATAGGAATCCTAAAAAAACCCTAATTCATCTTTTCCCACCTTCCTTTGTCTCTCCTCGGTCAGATATGTGGGCTGCTACACATCGCACCATCTCCAGCAGGCCGACGTTGCCGATGACTCGGCTGATGGATGTCGCCACCGGTGCTGTCGTGACCTTGTGCTGTTCAATTGGTACTGCTTGCTTACTCTGCCTCTTCTTTGAAGTTTGAAGAGAAATCCAAATTAGCTTTTGGGTAATTTAATCAAAGGCATAATGAGGTTCTTCTTCCTCTTCTATGTCGTGAATACTGTTTCTTGTTCCTTTCCTCACTCGTTGTTTAATATAGACCCAAATTAAGAGTCAAGGAATGATACAGATATATTGATAAAAAGATACCAAGCTTTTATCTTTTGCTTCAATTTAAGAATTCAACTTATACAAGACTAAAAGAAAAACTTTGCTTCATGTAATGTTTAGTTAAGTAAGTTTTTGAAACTAAACCATGTTATATATCTATTGAGGCATGTCGTTTACCGCATAAAAAAACACATATTTCTAAACCTAAAAAATATTAACAAGTAGAAAAGGATAAGAAACGGTCGATCCCATGGAGAGACTACTAAATTTCATGTCAAAGTTTAACTAAAAAAATAATTCACATAAATAAGTGAAACTATACAACTATTTACATAATTACATAGATTTGGGGGGATGTTTTAAGATTGTAATAACTAATAGAACTAAGTAAAAGAGAAACTAAATATAACTACTAAACTCAGGATTGGTATAACCAATTAATTGTAGAATTTAAGATAGCAAAATATCCCAATCCTTCGTACTAATAATTAGTATTATACTAGGTCGATGCTAACTCTAAACTAGACTCTACATCGTAAGTATGATCGCGACCTACAATACCTAAATCTAGAAACATTTGGAGTAGAACTTTATTAATCATATTCAAATTAAGCCCATAGAAGTTTAATACGAAGATTATCAAATTACATTCTAACTTTAATTCAGACCATTCCCATAAATCAATTAATATTAGAACTACTAATAATATATAATTTAAACTAGGTCAAGTTATATACTTAGCATTCAATCATAACCCAAACACAAAAATGATAGCAAATCATGTTTAAATTATGATAGCGAAACTGAAATTAAATGTAATTCGAAAATTAAACCAATCCTTGAGTTCATATAATCAATCTAAAATCATAAGACTAATAAAAAAATCAACCAAACTAGAAGCTCATTGAATTGAGATTTCTAATAACAAAACTAAGAGAAACAACATAAGGAAAATATCACTTATGCTCACTGACTATTTGCCGACGAATCCAATTTCCTTGAACAACAATCTTTTCACTCAATCGAACTCCCGATTCCGCTACTATGGCTTCACAAAACTCCCTTGTAGTACTCTCCTTTATTTTCTGACTATACTTGCATACCCTAAATTGGAAGAAGGGCTCCCAATTTATACACAGTTCACGCTAAAACAAAGACCACAGGAAACTTCCCAAAATTGGTTGAATGATAATTTGGGACTGATTTTGTAGGATTTTTAGTGTGAAAGAGAAAAAGGAAATTGGAGTAATTTCATATTGTGTTGATTGTGCCGCTAGAATAGAAGGACATGGGTGAGGAAGAAGATTGGTGGGATTATTAGCCTTGATGTGCTGTAATTGTTTTCTTTATTTTTTTCTTCTTCTTTGTTTCCTTTGCTTCCCACGTAACATTAAAGACTTTGTTAGTCTTTGTTGTAAGTCGACTCCAAAATGATCTAATGTCAACAAAGTGAGCTAATTAATTCAATTTATACTAAATTTTAGCAAAGGTAATATTTGATCTAACATTATTTAAAGCAATCTAAATACCTAAAACATTGACCAAACAATGACATAAAAGACAGAAATAAGGGAATAAAAACATAATTAATTATGCACTTATCAAATTTTCCACACTTAGCTTTTAGTCGTCCTCGATCAAGATACTACTAAGACTAACTATATGCTACCTAAAAACGAAATACAACTATTATCAATGATAAACAAAATACTTCCACTTGAAAATTCTTTATTGGAAAAAACTAAATTAGTTAGTCATACGAAAAAAACTAAAACTCCTTTAATGTTAGTCACAAGAAAAGCGTTTGATAAAATGTTAGTAGGAATGCTATACTCTTAGCTTTTGAACGACCAACCATCAAAACTCATAGTACTTCATGCTAAATTTTTCTTCACAACTCATAATTAATTAGCATGCATCCACACTTGAGTATACATGTAAAATTCAATAGATAGACTCCTATGGATATGAATTAACCAATCATCTCTCATGTGGTTACGATTAAATAATATTCACTGAAACATATAACCAAGTCGACTAAAAAATAATTATATTTATTTAAACTTAACTATCGTCTCCATTATCCATTTGGATGGTGACAAAATGCATAAAGATCTAAAGGTCTTTCAAAAGGTTGTAATGTGGCTAAGATTAAAGGGTAGGGATAATATTTTGGAATGTGGAGTTAAAAGAAGCCAAGCTAAAGGGAGCAAAAATCCATGACTTGCGATGTTTAGGTCACAACAACTCCATTTATACATTGAGCTTCATACTCCAACTACAATTTTTTTCTTCTTATTATATCATTGTCCATATCAACCACAAATAATTCAATAGTAAGATTTCCATGTACATTTCATATTTTCACAACATTCTTGTATTTGTTGATCTTCATACTCTTTTTTTTCTTCTTATTCTTCCTCTTGTTCACAATATTTCTTCATTATAACTCAAACTTACAATACCAACTCAAGCTCCCCTTAGCCAAGCTTGGGTAAATTATAAGGATTTTAAAGCTCAAAAGGGCTAAATAAAGGGATATATTATATGAAAGGAAAATCTCTGGAGCTAAAATATATGAAAAGAACGCCTAAATCAAAAGTCTGAAAGAACACCAAGTGAAGTTCAAAAGCCACACTTCATTGAGGAACTATCACACAAGAAAGAAAATAATGAGACTGATGTAGATGTGTCACCAAATAGGCTCAAAGCTCACAAGGTTTTGGTCTATCTATCTAGCTAACTAATTATGAGAACACTGATGCAGATGTGTCACTCAAATAGGCTCAAAGCTCACAAGGTTTTGGTCTATCTATCTAGTTAACTAATTATGAGAAGTAAGAAAATTCTTACAATGATATGATGAATCTCTCAAGTCTGACCGTTCTCTTTTCAATCACATAGGCATTCCCAAAATATTTATATGAAAAATATTTTTTTTTAATTTAATATAAGTTAGATTTGAGTTTCTTTTCCATTTTCACTAATAGTCATTCCTAAGGAAAAAAAAAGTGGAATCCTAAACTTAATTGTAAATAAAATCCTATGACTAATACAAACAAAAGCAAATATTTTTTTGTCTTTTTTTAAGTAACTACATAAAATAATTTCTAAAAAAAATTAGCAGCACTTCCCCAAAAACTAAACAAATCCCGATTTTCCACAACTTAATGTTATGGATAACATAACCCAATTTCTAGCTCAAGAATGAATAATTTCTAATTTATATCTCCCCCACATTTAGAATCAGCATTGTCCTCAATGATAGCAAAAGTAAGAAAGAAGACACTTAGTTGGTCACGTATGTCTTGTTTGTATTAGGTATGTAACATGCATGAAGCTGCGGTCAACTTTGAACCAGAGGGAGCTGAAACTTAAAGCCATAGAACTAACGCGGTAACAATAATGGTCTGCCTGCAATGTTCGTAGAAACATTCAGATGTCGTGTTCCAGCGATGTATTGCGAAGTGAATGTATAGCATACCAGTCTTTTGAGGTATCTCAAAAGAATAAGTCAAGTGCAGAAGAAGGCTTGATAGTTTGCTCAAACAAATCAAATCGCGTTGGGTTACATCTGCAAGGAAGTTGGAGCTGGAATTATATATTGTCATGTTTTTTTTTTTTTTTTTTTTTTTTTTGACATCGGGAGAACGTACATTAATTAAAAAGGAAAGATGCACTTATTGTTAATACACCCTACAAACACAAAGAAACTAAACTGAGCGATACTCGCTCTTACATAACTAGAACAAAAACATAAAGAACTTAAACAAGGATCAAACTGCTCGATTTGGAGTGCTGAAGTGATAGTTAACTGTAGAGAAATTCTTCTGCTGGTAGATGATGAACGCCAAAACCCTGATGCACGGAGTGGGAGGAGAGGGCTGATTTCACAAACGGGACAACAAAGCAACCGCGAGAACAGAAACTCGCTACAGGACCAATCCCATTGACCTTCTGTCACATGGGATTCTACGTCCAGATTTCCTGGAAGAGTCACATTCCTTTGTGACTCGATACCCTTTTGGAAGGGTATCACAGGCTTCTCCGATGATGAGAAGCTCAAATGAGTTGACGCGCTATAAACCCAATTAACAAATTGGGGAGCCGCCTTCAGATTTCTTTTTGTCGAGGCAATGATTGATAAAATCATTACCAAGCGAGAGTGAAATCTAATCATTGTTAGATCTCGAAGAACCGTCCGATTGCCAAAATCGGACAAAATAAACCCCATCCATGAAATCTCTGGCCACGCAAACCCTAACCAACCACTTAAACCAAATCCAATATCAAGACCAAAACTACCTCCAGCGATTAACAAAAGTATCAAACAGCTTATTTTAACAAACAAAAAACCCATACTAACACACCCACAAACTAAACAACTTAACACACTTCCAACAACGCACTAGGGGAAGGGGATAAACGGGAAGGGGATAAACGGGTAACCACCAGGGAAAGGAGATGGAAAATTTCACACTAACCGGGGAGGGGGAAGGGGGAGCCCAAACTGAAACTAACGTGATACTAACCAAGGGAGGGGGGGAGGGGGAGGGGAAGCCCTAAACCGAAGACCGACACGAACCGGGGGAAGGGGGTAGGGGAAGCCCAAGACCACGACACCAGGGGGAGGGGGAGGGGGATGCCCAACAAACCGGAAACAGGGGAGGGGAGGTGGAACCCGACGCACCACCCGGGGAGGGGAAAAACCTGCTGGAAATGCGACGACAAAAGACTCGA
The DNA here is from genome assembly GCA_947648045.1 of Beta corolliflora. Classification (NCBI taxonomy): domain Eukaryota; kingdom Viridiplantae; phylum Streptophyta; class Magnoliopsida; order Caryophyllales; family Amaranthaceae; genus Beta; species Beta corolliflora. The sequence goes on along the minus strand of CANSZD010003379.1, from coordinate 64,792 downwards.
CCAAGAACAGGGGAGGGGGAAGGGAAAACCAACGACTAAGACCAGGGGAGGTGGTGTTTTTGCCGGCGAACACCGAACCAGAGAAACCGCCGTGAAAGCCCGACCGACTAGGGAGAAGGCTATGGAAAACCGAAATAAAAGCGAAGAAAAGAAAAAAAAAAACTAGGGGAACTCGCCGGAGAACACGCCGGCGGCGTGCGCGGCGCCGGAACTCCGGCGAGTTCCTAGGGTTTGGTGTGAGGGAAGGAACCTTTGAGGAGAGAAGGCAGAGAAAAGAAATTTAGAGAGAGAAAGGAAGTTTTAAAAGTATATATTGTCATGTTAATGCAAAATAAATTAAAATTTAAAGGGAAAATAATCTATAATAAAAGTAACAGACGGGATTAATGTAAGTAAAGAAAAATATATATATATATAGCTTGGGTTGCCTCCCAAGCAGCGCCTTTTGTTTACGTCGTTGGCTCGGATTACTTCTCTTTCTTCTAGAGTTTCACAAATGAGATTTCTTCTATCTCCATCACATGCTCTTGATTATAAAATGGCTTCAACCTGTGACCATTAACATTAAAACCTTTGTCAGTATCCAAACTTTTGATCATGATAGAACCATGAGGAAAAAATTCTTTCACAATAAAAGGTCCAATCCATCTAGATTGAAGCTTGCTAGGAAACAACTGGCAAACGAGCATTATATAACAAAACATTATGTCCAACTTGAAATGTTTTTCTAGCTATCATTTTATCCTTGAAGGCCTTAGTGTAGACACATAATCGTGTCTCCCCATTTAAGGATCCAATGATGAAACATATCGCGGCAATAGTTGGCGCGACCCAACGGAAGAGCAATCTAAAGAACCATTCTAAAATGTGTTTCGAAATGATATTCTAAAGCCCAATTTATTGTTCATGATGATTAATTGTATTTCAAGCCCATAAAATATTTTAAATCCATTTTAAAAGCCCAATCAAATATTTATTATTTTAATAGATATTTTCATAAATATTTTATTATCTTTGATAAATAAATCAGATTTTTAATCCGTAAAATTCCATCTCCGGAATTTTAGGGATAAAAAAGTATCTTTGAAAGACACGCAATGGAATATGCTCGAATATTCCAGAATATGCGCCGGACGCGGGGGCTGCGCTCAGCGCGCCACGTGCGTCCATCACATTGGTCATATCGCGTCAGGCGAGCCAATGAGCGCCTGACACGTAGATTTTATGACTCACACATAGTCCTGCGTCTGACGCAAGTTCTGTGTGAGACGCAACTTTCTTTTCTATCTTGTCAAAACGCGTTTACACGTGCCTATCTGTGATTGAGCTGACTGCGTCAGGCACACCAATGTGCGCCTGACACGTGGCAGTGCGCCTTTCACGTAGGACTGCGCCAGGCGCAGGTCTTGCGTGGAGCGCACGTCTCCTTTTCCCTATAAATATCCGCAATTTCATGAATTACGGACGGCTTTTCATATTATTTTTTCACGCACACAAATTCTCTCGAATACTCCGAAATACACTTCGAATTCTCAAACACTCAAATACTTTCAATACTTTCAATCAATTTTTAATCACTGCGTTCTTGGTTCCACGATTGCTCCGCCTAAAGATTGTTGCGCTCCTCGATCTAAGCCGCATAGGTATAATCCTGAGGATCCTTGAATAAATTCTATATTTTTATATTGAAGTTACTAACCACTTATTTCATGATGTAGATCTTTAATATAAAATCGCTATACTGTATATTCTTCTAAACCTTTATCTTTTTATTTATTTTTCATATTATTACATACTTGCCTGAACATTCTATGCATATTATATGATTGTCCCTGCTTTATTGCTTTTATCACCCACATGTTATTTTTACTAATCAAAGACCTAAAGAATTGTTCAAACATTAATCAGATTAATTTGGACAACCTGCTAGGTTCCCTGTAATTTGATTGCCTAATAACTTATCACTAAAAAAATAGTCTTTTATGTGTTTCCTGAACCTAATTAGACTAATTATTTTTTAGGGTGTTTAAAACATTATTTGATTATTCTTTGGCATAAAATCTGTTATGAATCGATATTTAGTAGAGGCCAACTCTGGGCTAATGTGGTTCATTATGACTATATTCGTACCCTCACCCTCGAACTCAATCTTTGGTTCACTTTGACCATCAATGGAGTCAGGATGGGGAAATCTACATTAGATAATTTGTCCCTATGTTTTTCTCATATCCAATTAGGTTTATGATTCTTCCTAAAAAGAATTGTTGGCGACTTCTTTCAAAATAATTTTCAATAAAACCTTTAATAGTGGGGTAGTCAAAGCTAATACGCGCTCACACCTCGTAGGCGAAATAAAAACACGCCTACAATTTGGCGACTCCACTGGGGATTATTTTAAAAAATTAATTTTTTTTAAATGAGTGGGTGAAACTTGAAAAATACGATTCATTCTCCTTTTTTGTCTTTGAATAATATACAGTTTTGCATATGCATGGCTATTTTTCAGCCACCATAAGGACAATCTACCTTGCCTCATTAACACATGTTCTATGTGTGAGGTCACCCCCGGGGGGTTTGCGCTTTGTCCTTCCAAAAAGCTTCCTGAGCGATAGTGTTGGATCTTAGTCATAAGCAAACCTACCCAACCATGACATTGTTCTCTTGTTCCTGACTTGAGAACTGGAGTGCGTCTTACACGTGGCCACCTCTTTAAGCAGGGGTACGAAGCGTGGGATCAATCTCTTAGTCATGGACCCTTTCAGACTGAACCTAAACCTGAACAATAGTTTCAAACATAGAACTGGACTTTAGGTTGGAACTTTTGCATCCATGTTATGTGACATTTGCCTCGTGATTGCAATTTTTGCCTCGTTATTATCTTATCAAATTGTCATTATTATGCGTCGTTCCTAAAATCGTGTCTAACAAACAATGGAAAATTCGTCAATCGGTAAATATGTCGCCTAAATCCCCGAAAACGTGTCTGGGAGTAGTGCGCCAAGCGCATTAAGTTGCGCATGGCGCACCACTCCCGCACCAGACGCACGGCTGTGCGGCACGCAGTCTGTGCATCGCACGCTTTTCGATGATTTAGTCGTCATAAGGGTCGATCCTATATTCAGTCCTATGTTTGTCTGTCTGCATTCGCTTAGTACATGGTCTAATTAGAGGTCTCACCTAATCAAACATTCAAAAAAGGTCTTTTCATGCAAGGTCGAGTCTGTTCTAAAAAAAATGCATCTAAAGGGTCATTGTAGAGCTAGAGTTGTCATGCATGTCTACCTCTTCCCATTTCCTCCCTGCTGTTCAACAAGTCTTTCCTACCATTCTTACCCTACCATATTCAACAATTTCAAAAAATTACATATTTTCAAAATCAATCCTACACCTTCTTCTATTCTACCTTTTTCAAAAAGCATTTACTAATCACCATCATACCACGACATTTCAAAAAAAAAAAAATTCAAAGTCAATCCATCATCTTTTCCTAACAAAAGGTAAAACAAGGGGTTCCTTTCAAAAACGAATTTCGAAAATTCTAAGCCCAATCCAAACACCTTCATCGAATCCAATCCAATCAATCCGATTCACTTGCACTCATTCTAGGCCCATGTGCATTAGAATCCGTTTGCATTCGTATAGGGTCCATCTAATTCAAGTCCATGCATTCATTAGAGTCCATCCTAGGCCCATATAAGTCCATCTCATGTCAAATCTAGGTCCATTTGCATCTTTACGTGAACCCTAGTTTATGTCAAGCCCAAATCAAATCTAGTCTCATTCCATTCCATTCTAAGTCCAATCCTAGTATATTTTCACCGTCAAGCCCATATGCATCTCCAAGTCTATATCAAACCTATATGTTAATCTAATCCAAACTTAGGTCCATTTAGGCCCAATTCATATCCTAGGTCTAGTTTGCATCTCCATGTAGGCCCTAGTCAAGTCTAATAGCCCAAATTCCTCTAAAGTTCAACCTGCTTGCTCCCCCGTAAGTTCAAGGTCTAAGCATTCCTTAAGTCCATAGGCAATTTTTGTGTCTAGCCTGCTTGCTCACCCGTAAGTTCAAGGTCTAGCATTCCTTAAGTCCATAGATAATTTTTTAGTCTAGCCTGCTTAGTCTAACGTAAGTTCCGAAGTCTAGTTGTCTAGCTTGCTTGCTCACCCGTAAGTTCAAAGTCTAGGTGCCTAGTCTGCTTGCCTTAAGTTAAGAGTCTAGTATTCCTTATTGTCCAACCTTCCTTAAAGTCTAGCATGCTTGCTCACCCATAAGTTCAAAGTCTAGTCTCTCCTAAACTCAATCGTGGAGTCCAATGGCTTGCATGGTCCAAATCCAGTTCATGTCCGCATTTGCATATAGTTAGGCACATGTCTCCATCATGGTCAAGTCTATACTAGTCCAAAACCCATAACCATAACCATTTCCATTTTCATTTCAAAATTATTTTCTAATCATTTTCCATTTTCATTCCCCATTTCCCATTTCTATTTCCATTTCTCCTCTCCATTTCTCATTTCAAAAACATTATTTCTTAAAATTTACGAGGTCCATTCGATTTCTGTTCAGGACGGATCGTGAGATCATAACTTGCGAACGTCCGAAAGAGAGGCAACAAGGTCGACCTACTCCGAGACTCGTCAAGCGCATCCTCACTTTTTCAGACGAATCCTCTGACTCTTCTGAAGCATCATCTGAAAGGGAGAAACTAATGAACAACTCAGTGCCATTATGGCTCAACTCACACTGATGAACTCTCGTCTTGAGGAACAAGACAAAGAGATTAAGGCACTGAGGGAGAAGCTAACTGAAGAGGACGAGCAAGGCGACACTCCACCACCATTCAAAACCGACGCAGAATTGAGATTCGAAAAACTCGAGCAATTGATCCAGTCAATTCCTGCACTCGAGAGTCAGGATCATGGCCATGACATCGTTGATCCTGAACTGAGGGACAAGCTCCCTAAAAAGGTAACCTTGGGTGACCTCCCAAAATGCAAGGGGGTCGAAGATCTAGATGACCACTTGAGAGCATTTTCCATCTCTATGGCTCTCAAAGGCATGAGCAAGGACCTGTTTGCTTATGTCTTTCCTTTAACCTTGGATGCACATCCATCCAAGTGGTTCAGATCACTGAATAAGGCCAAGCTGAATGACTGGGACTACATCAGAGAAGAGTTCCACAAACAATATGTATACAACACTCAGCTTCCCGTTGGTCTTCGTGAGTTGGAGCTAACTAAACAAAACTCCAATGAAGACTTCGTCACCTTCCTTAACAGATGGAGGGATAAAGTTGCACAAATGATTAACAGGCCATCTCAAGAGGATCAAGTCCGCCAGGTGATCCGTAACCTGCAGCCTAAGTATGGGGATCATATTAAATTCCAACCCATAGAGTCTTTCACGAAGCTCTATAAGGTAGGCTTGCTGATTGAGGAAGAGGTACAAGCCAACAAGAATAAGGCTTCCAACAACAACAACAACTCTTTCAAGAAGAGTAACAATAACCCTGCCAGCTCCAAAAGCAATGAGGTCAATGCCATAGCTACTGAAAAGATAGGTTACCAAAAGCCTCAAAGAACATTCTCACATTTAGGCATGTCCCTAGAAGAAGCCTTCACTAGACTTCATGCAAAGGGAGCACTTCAGCCTATTGGCCCTACTCCAGATCCTGCTCCCGAAAATAGATCCAAGAGGTGGGATCCTAATGCCTACTGCAAATACCACCAAGGGAATAGACACCCAACATCTGCGTGTTGGACCTTAAAGAATCACCTGCAGGATATGGTTGAAGACGGTAGATTGCCAATTCCGCCTCGCAAAGAAAAGTCGCAATAGCAAAGAACCCCCCTTGGGCAAGCACCTAAATAACGTCGGGGCTTAGTCATTTAACGCTAGTTTTCTAGGTTGAGTCGGAGAGTCCCTCCCCTAGCTCCTTCATTTCCTTTCTTGTCGAGTCTATGTCATTTAGGTTTTATTTCTAATAAGCCTTGTTCTATTTATTTCTGATTAATAAAAGAATTTCATTTTCATTTTCGTTTTCATTGGCCTTGCATCATTTTATTTATGCTTCTAACTCAATGATGAAACTCAAATGACCTAATGAACTTGACCTATAATAATAAAGAAAAATGAAAATAAAAATGGACATACTTTGGATTAGGAGTTATTTTCCCTCTTCTCTCCATCATCCATAAACCATCATCTCCATGATCATAAGCCAAACAATCCCTTCAATATCAAAGCTCCACAAATATCCTTCAAACCTTCCACTACCCTAAACCAATGGATTGTGTGCAAGCCCTACTACAAAAAAATCAATGCCAGGCAAAAATAAAATAGTGACAAAGTTCAAAGTGCGAAAAAAAAAGAAGCAAAAGCAAAAGAAAACGCACAGGACAAAAAGGAAAGAGAAAAGAAAAAAAAAATAAAGAGCCAAAGGCAAAGAAATATAAAGTCAAGCTAGGGGGCTTGCACACAAGTTATACCCCTCATTCAAATCCTTCAACCCATCAAAACCTAAGCCCATCCAATTAAACCTTCATCAAACCTAAAGCCTTTAACCTTTCAACCTTTCATCAACCCTAACTCCTTCTCCAAGGTATGTCCAAGCCCGCTAGGTTGCAAAACCCGAAAGGGCGGCCTAGGCAAAAGTTAGGGCACAAAAAAATATAATGACAAAAAAAAAGAAATCAGATCGGGAACTACGAATGGTCTGATTCCGCAAGGATACGTAGGAATCCTCATCTTGAGGTCCGACCGCTAAAATAAAAAAAATTAGTCAAGGTCTAATGATTTGATTTTCTAGAGTTCAGGAGCATGTTCTTTCTAGATCCAGACATAGACTCGAGTCTGAACCTAGCCTCGTTAAAGCCGTTTTCCACCTACATGCATTTAAGTCAAAAATTCAAACCTTTTATTTTTTCAATCCAAGCTCTCCTTTTCCCCGAAGGACTCTCCGATGATTCCATGGTCTCTGGCGATACTTGACTTTGCCTATACCAAAGAAGAATCCCCAGTACAATCCCCAGTGAAAACTTTCAGTTCAAAACATAGCAACTACACTTCAATATCAAATCAACTACATTTCAATCAAGGCTCAAGCCTAATTCAAGGCAAGCTCACCCAAAGTGAGGGCTTCCTATATGTGGTGGTTCCTCCAATTCGAATCAAACTCCCGAAAAGTTGTAATCCGCGGACCTCGTTTGCGGACCCCAATCATTTACTAAAAATGATTTTGAAAAATCATTCTATGCATTTCTATTCAATCCTGCTCATTCTATCATTCTACACATCTTCTGGCCGTGCAAAATTCTGACCTTGCATTGCAACCTTGCAAAACCCTGACCTTGCATTGCATTTCATACATTGTAGTCTTGCATAACCTTGACCTTGCATGACGTGTCATCCCTTAGCTTTGCATAACCTAAATCCTTGCATAGCGTCTCATGCATCCTTAAAGAGTCTAAGTTTGCATTTTTGCATCATTATGTGCTTAATCTGAGTTGTTTGCACCTATCTGCTAACATCTTCTTCTGCAGGTAATCAGATTGCTTGTAGTTATTGTCCTGCATACTAACTTTGTTTTGCAGAGACCGGCGAGTATAGATCAGTTCTAAACCGGCAGAGCGTTTAGAATCGTTCTCCGTCCCGGACACGTATACTTTGACTATCGGTTTCCCGAACCTCGCCAAAGTGGGGGCTTCGTAGACACATAATCGTGTCTCCCCATTTAAGGATCCAATGATTAAACATACCGCGACATTAGTTGGCGCGACCCAACGGAAGAGCAATCTAAAGAACCATTCAAAAATGTGTTTCGAAATGATATTCTAAAGCCCAATTAATTGTTCATGATGATTCACTAGTGGAAAAAAAAACGGAAGGGTTGCGGTCAAAACAGCCCTAAGGGCTGCGTTTTTGGCCATCAGCCCTTTCCGTAGCAGCCCTTTACTAAACGAATGGTTGCGGTTTAGGCCCAAAACCGCATTGGAAGGGCTGCGGTTTTGGGCCTAAACCGCAGCCCTTCTTTGTACAAAGGGCTGCGGTTTTGACCATAACCGCAGCCCTTTTGACCTAAAAAAAATAAAAATTTCCCATTTTTTACCCCTAAAGTTTGTGCAGTGAAATTATAAATTACAACTCCATCTGATGCAAACAAATCAAACAAAACTAATCAAACAAAACGAAATTAGAATTTATAATTTGATGCATCAGATCTAAACTAATCAAACAAAACGAAATTATAAATTAAACAAAACAAAACGAAATTTACAGTCGAAAAGAAAAACAAAACGAAATTATAAATTAACGAATCAAACAACTAAACTTAAAACGCATACAAACGGAATTTCACAAGTAAAAGGTCGAGAATTAGACATGAAATTGATAAACTAAAGAATTAACGAAATTAAAGCAAGAATAACTCGAAATCATAGGAAACATAAAAGAAGAATACAAAATTACGGCAATTATTCGCGACTTAATCAATCGCATGCGGTGTCGGAAAACGAGGACGGTGTAGAAGAAGACGTTGAAGGCGAAGGAGAAGTGAAGCTGAAGGCTGAAGTTGAAGAATTGAGAGAAGAGCTTCGGAAACCTTCGCGTTCTCTCTCCTTCGTTCTGCCCCAATTTTCTCTCTCCTCTGTTAAGGCTTGCTGCTGCCACGTTCTTGTTTGCGCCGCCACAAGTCGATGGCCCGCTGGTGTCGCAGGTGCTTCGTTGTCGTTCCTGTGGCATCGTTGCTGTGTCGTTGGTGCTTCGTTCTCCTTCGTGGTGTTACTTGTTGTTGCGTCATTGCTGTGTGCCGCTATTGTTGTTGTGGTGTCGCCGTTGTTCCTAGGTGGCTTCGTTTCGCCGGGATAGGGAAGGAGGGTGAGGGAGAAGGGAGGAGGGTGAGAGAGAATGAGGGAGAAGGAGGTTGTGGTTGATGTGAGACAGGAGAGAGAATGAGGGAGAAGGGATGAGATTGTGAGAACCCTAGCTAGCTGCTTATTAACATTTTAAGCCTGCGAATTCCTTTCAAAATTAAAAAAAAAAGCCCATAAAGGGCTGCGGTTAGCCCAAAACCGCAGCCCTTTATTACTTATGGGGTTGCGGTTTCGGCTAACCGCAGCCCTTTACTAAAAGGGTTGCGGTTTTTGCATTGACCGCAACCCTTATTAGAGGGCTACGTTTTTCAAAAAATGCAACCCTTGCAGCGCAGCCCTTCCTTTTTTCTGCCCTAGTGATTAATTGTATTTCAAGCCCATAAAATGTTTTAAATCCATTTTAAAAGCCCAATCAAATATTTAATATTTTAGTAGATATTTTCATAAATATTTTATTATCTTTGATAAATAAATCAGATTTTTAATCCGTAAAATTCCATCTCCGGAATTTTAGGGATAAAAAAGTATCTTTGAAAGACGCGCAATGGAATATGCTCGAATATTCAAGAATATGCGCCGGACGCGGGGGCTGCGCTCAGCGCGCCACGTGCGTCCAGCGCGCCACGTGCGTCCAGCACATTGGTCATATCGCGTCAGGCGAGCCAATGAGCGTCTGACACGTAGATTTTGTGACTCGCACAGAGTCCTGCGTCTGTCGCAAGTTCTGTGGAGACGCAACTTTCTTTTCTATCTTTTTAAAACGCGTTTACACGTGCCTATCTGTGATTGAGCTGGCTGCGTCAGGCACACCAATGTGCGCCGGACGCGTGGCTGTGCGCCTTTCACGTAGGACTGCGCCAGGCGCAGGTCTTGCGTGGAGCGCACGTCTCCTTTTCCCTATAATTATCCGCAATTTCATGAATTACGGACGGCTTTTCATATTATTTTTCACGCACACAAATTCTCTCGAATACTCCGAAATACACTTCGAATTCTCAAACACTCAAATACTTTCAATACTTTCAATCAATTCTTAATCACTGCGTTCTTGGTTCCACAATTGCTCCGCCTAAAGATCGTTGCGCTCCTCAATCTTAGCCGCATAGGTATAATCCTGAGGATCCTTAAATAAATTCTATATTTTTATATTGAAGTTACTAACCACTTATTTCATGATGTAGATCTTTAATATAAAATCGCTCTACTGTATATTCTTCTATACCTTTCTCTTTTTATTTATTTTTCATATTATTACATTCTATGCATATTATATGATTGTCCCTGCTTTATTGCTTTTATCACTCACATGTTATTTTTGCTAATCAAAGACCTAAAGAATTGTTCTAACATTAATCAGATTAATTTGGACAACCTGCTAGGTTCCCTGTAATTTGATTGCCTAATAACTTATCACTAAAAAAATAGTCTTTTACGTGTTTCCTGAACCTACGTAGACTAATTATTTTTTAGGGTGTTTAAAACATTATTTGATTATTCTTTGGCATAAAATCTGTTATGAATCGATATTTAGTAGAGGCCAACTCTAGGCGAATGTGGTTCATTATGACTATATTCGTACCCTCACCCCCGAACTCAATCTTTGGTTCACTTTGACCATCTATGGAGCCAGGACGGGGAAATCTACATTGGATAATTTGTCCCTATATTTTTCCCATATCCAATTAGGTTTATGATTCTTCCTAAAAAGAATTGTTGGCGACTTCTTTCAAAATAATTTTCAATAAAACCTTTACAGTGGGGCAGTCAAATCTAATACGCGCTCACACCGCGTAGGCGAAATAAAAACACGCCTACACTTAGCCTTTTCTTTATAAATTTTAGCATTTTCACCTTAATTTTCTCTAATTCAAGTAGCTGCAACTTTCTACCTTTTCCAGCATCATCATTGTCTAAGTTACATCGTTTCACTGCCCAAAATGATTTATGTTCAATTTCTACACGCAAGTGGTATGGTTTGGTAAAAATAAGTCTATAAGGAGACATACTGAGAGGTGTTTTATATGCAGTTATGTATGCCCACAACGCATCACCTAGTCGAAGACTCCAGTCTTTTCTATTTAGGTTAACCTTTTTTCTAGAATAGACTTTATCTCCTTATTAGACACTTCTACTTGTCCACTAGTCTGTAAGTGGGTTATATGCAGTAGCTACTATATAGGTCACATGTTTTTTAAGTAAAGCACCAACTGTTTTGTTGCAAAAATGAGTCCCCCTATCACTTATCATAGCCTTAGCCATTCTAAATCTATTAAAAATGTGACTCATAACAAACTTTACCAATTAGCATCATCTATCACCGTGACTTTGCCTCTATCCATTTAGATACATAATCAACAACAAGAACAATATATATTACCAAAAGAAGAAAGAAAAGGTCCCATAAAATCTATACTCCATACATCAAATATTTCACAATTTAAAATACCAGATTGAGGCATCTCACTCCTTTTAGACAAAAATCCTATTTTTTTTTGGAAACGTTCACAAGACCTACAGACAAAAAAGCACCTTTATAAATTGTAAGCCAATATAAACCACATTCAAGAATCTTATGAGCTGTCCTTGGAGGACCAAAATGTCCTCCACGGACTTTCAAGACTGTGACAGAAAGTAGAAATGGCATCATATTCAAATTTGTCTACACATCTCCTAACTACTTTGTTGAGTCCCCTAGCTTTTGAATGATGACAAAGTAACACAGGCAACAATTATTGTTACAGTGGTTCTAGGCTGTTAGGAAACAACTAAGTATCCAATTGTTGTTGACTGTATAATGAAACAATCAAAAGAATATTTGCTATGATATGATATGTTTTTGTGTAGCAAACAGGTTGTTCCAAGACTTGAAGCTAAGAAGCCTTCTCGAAGTTGGTCGAGGAAAAGACAAAGTTCTTCTTTGTCGATTGAAGGGAAGCTTCAAGGATTGAAGTGCATGAAGATAGTTTAACATTCTTTAAATGATTCATCTTAGGTCTTCATGTAATATTTGCGTATGATATTTCTAGTGGAATCGTTTGTGTTGTTCCTAAGTGTGAAACAATAGGGTTTTGAATATGGAACTAGTTGATTACATATTCATAACACTACTAAGTAGGGTAACCAGTCTGGATACCGAGTTACTTTAATAGGTGATTGAGCTGGCTGTTTTAGAAAATATTTTCGGATTTTTTTTCTCACATACTTTCCATAAGAAATGTTTGCCAGCCTTTAGAATCATAGTTCAGTATTTACTTGCCATAAAGCGTGTGTATATCTTGGATAATATCTTTCCTCCGAGAAAGATATTGTTCAAGATATACTTTCCATAACTTAGGATTATCATATCTTTGATATCTTGAGTTAAGCCTAAAGAGTTGGGTCATGTGCATAAATCGACCAATACAATAATGCCGTGTTTTCATTCCTTATTAAGAGACACCAATTGTGATTATTGGACGTTATCTCATTCAAAGTAGTGGTTAGAGTGTTTCATCCAACCAAATATGCCCAAGATACAGAGCGTCGGAGGGTTTATTGATCGTTTGTCTCAATTGTTCTCTCCGAATAAATCATTCGAAGAAATACAATAACGTCATCCTTCATACCTTATCGTCTTATTATCCTTTAGTGAGCCACTATGGTCCGGGGGTTTCATCCATACCGAGACGCAAGAGCCATTGTGTTGTATAGAATGTCTTGTCTCCTATATATATGAATCAATAGTCATTGTGTTGGTCGCAATTATTTAAAGACATGACCCTAAATATCTTAGGACCTGACCCTAAGGAAATCTACCTATTATTTGATTTCCACATTAAGTCGTATGGTGTTCTAAGCCTAAAGAGTTGGGTCATGTGCTTATATCGACCAATACAATAATGCCGTGTATTCATTCCTTATTAAGAGACACCAATTGTGATTATTGGACGTTATCTCATTCAAAGTAGTGGTTAGAGTGTTTCATCCAACCAAATATGCCCAAGATACAGAGCGTCGGAGGGTTTATTGATCGTTTGTCTCAATTGTTCTCTCCGAATAAATCATTCGAAGAAATACAATAACGTCATCCCTCATAGCTTATCGTCTTATTATCCCTTAGTGAACCACTATGGTCCGGGGTTTCATCCATACCGAGACGCAAGAGCCATTGTCTTTGTATAGAATGTCTTGTCTCCTAGATATATGAATGAATAGTCATTGTGTTGGTCGCTATTATTTAAAGACATGACCCTAAATATCTTAGGACATGACCCTAAGGAAATCTACCTATTATTTGATTTCCACATTAAGTCGTACGGTGTTCTAAGCCTAATGAGTTAGGTCATGTGCTTAAATCGACCAATACAATAATGTCGTGTATTCATTCCTAATTATGAGACACCAATTGTGATTATTGGACGTTATCTCATTCAAAGTAGTGGTTAGAGTGTTTCATCCAACCAAATATGCCCAAGATACAGAGCGTCGGAGGGTTTATTGATCGTTTGTCTCAATTGTTCTCTCCGAATAATTCATTCCAAGAAATAGAATAACGTCATCCCTCATACCTTATCGTCTTATTTTCCCTTGGTGAGCCACAATGTTCCGGGGGTTTCATCCATACCGAGACGCAAGAGCCATTGTGTTGTGCAGAATGTCTTGTCTCCTATATATATGAATCAATAGTCATTGTGGTTGTCGCTATTATTTAAAGACGTGACCCAAAGGAAATCTACCAATTATTTGATTGCCACATTAAGTCGTACGGTGTTCTAAGCCAAATATGCCCAAAATACATAGCTTCGGAGGGCTTATTGATCGTTTGTCTCAATTGTTCTCTCCGAATAAATCATTCCAAGAAATACAATTACGTCATCCCTCGTACCTTATCGGCTTATTATCCCATGGTGACCCACTATGGTCCTGGGGGTTTCATCCATACCGAGACGCAAGAGGCATTGTGTTGTGTTGAATGTCTTGCCTCCTATATATATGAATCAATAGTCATTGTGTTGGTCGCTATTATTTGAAGACATGACCCTAAATATCTTAGGACATGACCCTAAGGAAACCTACCTATTATTTGATTTCCACATTAAGTCGTACGGTGTTCTAAGCCTAAAGAGTTGGGTCATGTGCTTAAATCGACCAATACAATAATGCCGTGTATTCATTCCTAATTAAGGGACACCAATTGTGATTATTGGACGTTATCTCATTCAAAGTAGTGGTTAGAGTGTTTCATCCAACCAAATATGCCCAAGATTCGGAGCGTCGGAGGGTTTATTGATCGTTTGTCTCAATTGATCTCTCCGAATAATTCATTCCAAGAAATACAATAACGTCATCCCTCATACCTTATCGTCATATTTTCCCTTGGTGAGCCACTATGGTCCGGGGGTTTCATCCATACCGAGACGCAAGAGTCATTGTGTTGTGTAGAATGTCTTGTCTCCTATATATATGAATCAATAGTCATTGTGGTTGTCGCTATTATTTAAAGACGTGACCCAAAGGAAATCTACCAATTATTTGATTGCCACATTAAGTCGTACGGTGTTCTAAGCCAAATATGCCCAAAATACATAGCGTCGGAGGGCTTATTGATCGTTTGTCTCAATTGTTCTCTCCGAATAAATCATTCCAAGAAATACAATTACGTCATCGCTCGTACCTTATCGGCTTATTATCCCATGGTTACCCAAAATGGTCCGGGGGTTTCATCCATACCGAGACGCAAGAGGCATTGTGTTGTGTTGAATGTCTCGTCTCCTATATATATGAATCAATAGTCATTGTGTTGGTCGCCATTATTTAAAGACATGACCCTAAATATCTTAGGACATGACCCTAAGGAAATCTACCTATTATTTGATTTCCACATTAAGTCGTACGGTGTTCTAAGCCTAAAGAGTTGGGTCATGTGCTTAAATCGACCAATACAATAATGTCGTGTATTCATTCCTAATTAAGAGACACCAATTGTGATTATTGGACGTTATCTCATTCAAAGTAGTGGTTAGAGTGTTTCATCCAACCAAATATGCCCAAGATACAGAGCGTCGGAGGGTTTATTGATCGTTTGTCTCAATTGTTCTCTCCGAATAAATCATTCGAAGAAATACAATAACGTCATCCCTCAAAGCATATCGTCTTATTATCCCTTAGTGAGCCACTATGGTCCGGGGGTTTCATCCATACCGAGACGCAAGAGCCATTGTGTTTGTATAGAATGTCTTGTCTCCTAGATATATGAATGAATAGTCATTGTGTTGGTCGCTATTATTTAAAGACATGACCCTAAATATCTTAGGACATGACCCTAAGGAAATCTACCTATTATTTGATTTCCACATTAAGTCGTACGGTGTTCTAAGCCTAAAGAGTTGGGTCATGTGCTTAAATCGACCAATACAATAATGTCGTGTATTCATTCCTAATTAAGAGACACCAATTGTGATTATTGGACGTTATCTCATTCAAAGTAGTGGTTAGAGTGTTTCATCCAACCAAATATGCCCAAGATACAGAGCGTCGGAGGGTTTATTGATCGTTTGTCTCAATTGTTCTCTCCGAATAATTCATTCCAAGAAATAGAATAACGTCATCCCTCATACCTTATCGTCTTATTTTCCCTTGGTGAGCCACAATGGTCCGGGGGTTTCATCCATACCGAGACGCAAGAGCCATTGTGTTGTGCAGAATGTCTTGTCTCCTATATATATGAATCAATAGTCATTGTGGTTGTCGCTATTATTTAAAGACGTGACCCAAAGGAAATCTACCAATTATTTGATTGCCACATTAAGTCGTACGGTGTTCTAAGCCAAATATGCCCAAAATACATAGCGTCGGAGGGCTTATTGATCGTTTGTCTCAATTGTTCTCTCCGAATAAATCATTCCAAGAAATACAATTACGTCATCCCTCGTACCTTATCGGCTTATTATCCCATGGTGACCCACTATGGTCCGGGGGTTTCATCCATACCGAGACGCAAGAGGCATTGTGTTGTGTTGAATGTCTTGCCTCCTATATATATGAATCAATAGTCATTGTGTTGGTCGCTATTATTTGAAGACATGACCCTAAATATCTTAGGACATGACCCTAAGGAAATCTACCTATTATTTGATTTCCACATTAAGTCGTACGGTGTTCTAAGCCTAAAGAGTTGGGTCATGTGCTTAAATCGACCAATACAATAATGCCGTGTATTCATTCCTAATTAAGGGACACCAATTGTGATTATTGGACGTTATCTCATTCAAAGTAGTGGTTAGAGTGTTTCATCCAACCAAATATGCCCAAGATTCAGAGCGTCGGAGGGTTTATTGATCGTTTGTCTCAATTGTTCTCTCCGAATAATTCATTCCAAGAAATACAATAACGTCATCCCTCATACCTTATCGTCATATTTTCCTTTGGTGAGCCACTATGGTCCGGGGGTTTCATCCATACCGAGACGCAAGAGTCATTGTGTTGTGTAGAATGTCTTGTCTCCTATATATATGAATCAATAGTCATTGTGGTTGTCGCTATTATTTAAAGACGTGACCCAAAGGAAATCTACCAATTATTTGATTGCCACATTAAGTCGTACGGTGTTCTAAGCCAAATATGCCCAAAATACATAGCGTCGGAGGGCTTATTGATCGTTTGTCTCAATTGTTCTCTCCGAATAAATCATTCCAAGAAATACAATTACGTCATCGCTCGTACCTTATCGGCTTATTATCCCATGGTTACCCAAAATGGTCCGGGGGTTTCATCCATACCGAGACGCAAGAGGCATTGTGTTGTGTTGAATGTCTCGTCTCCTATATATATGAATCAATAGTCATTGTGTTGGTCGCCATTATTTAAAGACATGACCCTAAATATCTTAGGACATGACCCTAAAGAAATCTACCTATTATTTGATTTCCACATTAAGTCGTATGGTGTTCTAAGCCTAAAGAGTTGGGTCATGTGCTTATATCGACCAATACAATAATGCCGTGTATTCATTCCTTATTAAGAGACACCAATTGTGATTATTGGACGTTATCTCATTCAAAGTAGTGGTTAGAGTGTTTCATCCAACCAAATATGCCCAAGATACGAGCGTCGGAGGGTTTATTGATCGTTTGTCTCAATTGTTCTCTCCGAATAAATCATTCGAAGAAATACAATAACGTCATCCCTCATAGCTTATCGTCTTATTATCCCTTAGTGAGCCACTATGGTCCGGGGGTTTCATCCATACCGAGACGCAAGAGCCATTGTGCTGTATAGAATGTCTTGTCTACTAGATATATGAATGAATAGTCATTGTGTTGGTCGCTATTATTTAAAGACATGACCCTAAATATCTTAGGACATGACCCTAATTAAATCTACCTATTATTTGATTTCCACATTAAGTCGTACGGTGTTCTAATCCTAAAGAGTTGGGTCATGTGCTTAAATCGACCAATACAATAATGTCGTGTATTCATTCCTAATTAAGAGACACCAATTGTGATTATTGGACGTTATCTCATTCAAAGTAGTGGTTAGAGTGTTTCATCCAACCAAATATGCCCAAGATACAGAGCGTCGGAGGGTTTATTGATCGTTTGTCTCAATTGTTCTCTCCGAATAATTCATTCCAAGAAATAGAATAACGTCATCCCTCATACCTTATCGTCTTATTTTCCTTTGGTGAGCCACAATGGTCCGGGGGTTTCATCCATACCGAGACGCAAGAGCCATTGTGTTGTGCAGAATGTCTTGTCTCCTATATATATGAATCAATAGTCATTGTGGTTGTCGCTATTATTTAAAGACGTGACCCAAAGGAAATCTACCAATTATTTGATTGCCACATTAAGTCGTACGGTGTTCTAAGCCAAATATGCCCAAAATACATAGCGTCGGAGGGCTTATTGATCGTTTGTCTCAATTGTTCTCTCCGAATAAATCATTCCAAGAAATACAATTACGTCATCCCTCGTACCTTATCGGCTTATTATCCCATGGTGACCCACTATGGTCCGGGGGTTTCATCCATACCGAGACGCAAGAGGCATAGTGTTGTGTTGAATGTCTTGCCTCCTACATATATGAATCAATAGTCATTGTGTTGGTCGCTATTATTTGAAGACATGACCCTAAATATCTTAGGACATGACCCTAAGGAAATCTACCTATTATTTGATTTCCACATTAAGTCGTACGGTGTTCTAAGCCTAAAGAGTTGGGTCATGTGCTTAAATCGACCAATACAATAATGCCGTGTATTCATTCCTAATTAAGGGACACCAATTGTGATTATTGGACGTTATCTCATTCAAAGTAGTGGTTAGAGTGTTTCATCCAACCAAATATGCCCAAGATTCGAGCGTCGGAGGGTTTATTGATCGTTTGTCTCAATTGTTCTCTCCGAATAATTCATTCCAAGAAATACAATAACGTCATCCCTCATACCTTATCGTCATATTTTCCTTTGGTGAGCCACTATGGTCCGGGGTTTCATCCATACCGAGACGCCGTAGTCATTGTGTTGTGTAGAATGTCTTGTCTCCTATATATATGAATCAATAGTCATTGTGGTTGTCGCTATTATTTAAAGACGTGACCCAAAGGAAATCTACCAATTATTTGATTGCCACATTAAGTCGTACGGTGTTCTAAGCCAAATATGCCCAAAATACATAGCGTCGGAGGGCTTATTGATCGTTTGTCTCAATTGTTCTCTCCGAATAAATCATTCCAAGAAATACAATTACGTCATCGCTCGTACCTTATCGGCTTATTATCCCATGGTTACCCAAAATGGTCCGGGGTTTCATCCATACCGAGACGCAAGAGGCATTGTGTTGTGTTGAATGTCTCGTCTCCTATATATATGAATCAATAGTCATTGTGTTGGTCGCCATTATTTAAAGACATGACCCTAAATATCTTAGGACATGACCCTAAGGAAATCTACCTATTATTTGATTTCCTCATTAAGTCGTATGGTGTTCTAAGCCTAAAGAGTTGGGTCATGTGCTTATATCGACCAATACAATAATGCCGTGTATTCATTCCTTATTAAGAGACACCAATTGTGATTATTGGACGTTATCTCATTCAAAGTAGTGGTTAGAGTGTTTCATCCAACCAAATATGCCCAAGATACAGAGCGTCGGAGGGTTTATTGATCGTTTGTCTCAATTGTTCTCTCCGAATAAATCATTCGAAGAAATACAATAACGTCATCCCTCATAGCTTATCGTCTTATTATCCCTTAGTGAGCCACTATGGTCCGGGGGTTTCATCCATACCGAGACGCAAGAGCCATTGTGCTGTATAGAATGTCTTGTCTCCTAGATATATGAATGAATAGTCATTGTGTTGGTCGCTATTATTTAAAGACATGACCCTAAATATCTTAGGACATGACCCTAAGGAAATCTACCTATTATTTGATTTCCACATTAAGTCGTACGGTGTTCTAAGCCTAAAGAGTTGGGTCATGTGCTTAAATCGACCAATACAATAATGTCGTGTATTCATTCCTAATTAAGAGACACCAATTGTGATTATTGGACGTTATCTCATTCAAAGTAGTGGTTAGAGTGTTTCATCCAACCAAATATGCCCAAGATACAGAGCGTCGGAGGGTTTATTGATCGTTTGTCACAATTGTTCTCTCCGAATAATTCATTCCAAGAAATAGAATAACGTCATCCCTCATACCTTATCGTCTTATTTTCCTTTGGTGAGCCACAATGGTCCGGGGGTTTCATCCATACCGAGACGCAAGAGCCATTGTGTTGTGCAGAATGTCTTGTCTCCTATATATATGAATCAATAGTCATTGTGGTTGTCGCTATTATTTAAAGACGTGACCCAAAGGAAATCTACCAATTATTTGATTGCCACATTAAGTCGTACGGTGTTCTAAGCCAAATATGCCCAAAATACATAGCGTCGGAGGGCTTATTGATCGTTTGTCTCAATTGTTCTCTCCGAATAAATCATTCCAAGAAATACAATTACGTCATCCCTCGTACCTTATCGGCTTATTATCCCATGGTGACCCACTATGGTCCGGGGTTTCATCCATACCGAGACGCAAGAGGCATTGTGTTGTGTTGAATGTCTTGCCTCCTATATATATGAATCAATAGTCATTGTGTTGGTCGCTATTATTTGAAGACATGACCCTAAATATCTTAGGACATGACCCTAAGGAAATCTACCTATTATTTGATTTCCACATTAAGTCGTACGGTGTTCTAAGCCTAAAGAGTTGGGTCATGTGCTTAAATCGACCAATACAATAATGCCGTGTATTCATTCCTAATTAAGGGACACCAATTGTGATTATTGGACGTTATCTCATTCAAAGTAGTGGTTAGAGTGTTTCATCCAACCAAATATGCCCAAGATTCAGAGCGTCGGAGGGTTTATTGATCGTTTGTCTCAATTGTTCTCTCCGAATAATTCATTCCAAGAAATACAATAACGTCATCCCTCATACCTTATCGTCATATTTTCCCTTGGTGAGCCACTATGGTCCGGGGGTTTCATCCATACCGAGACGCAAGAGTCATTGTGTTGTGTAGAATGTCTTGTCTCCTATATATATGAATCAATAGTCATTGTGGTTGTCGCTATTATTTAAAGACGTGACCCAAAGGAAATCTACCAATTATTTGATTGCCACATTAAGTCGTACGGTGTTCTAAGCCAAATATGCCCAAAATACATAGCGTCGGAGGGCTTATTGATCGTTTGTCTCAATTGTTCTCTCCGAATAAATCATTCCAAGAAATACAATTACGTCATCGCTCGTACCTTATCGGCTTATTATCCCATGGTTACCCAAAATGGTCCGGGGGTTTCATCCATACCGAGACGCAAGAGGCATTGTGTTGTGTTGAATGTCTCGTCTCCTATATATATGAATCAATAGTCATTGTGTTGGTCGCCATTATTTAAAGACATGACCCTAAATATCTTAGGACATGACCCTAAGGAAATCTACCTATTATTTGATTTCCACATTAAGTCGTATGGTGTTCTAAGCCTAAAGAGTTGGGTCATGTGCTTATATCGACCAATACAATAATGCCGTGTATTCATTCCTTATTAAGAGACACCAATTGTGATTATTGGACGTTATCTCATTCAAAGTAGTGGTTAGAGTGTTTCATCCAACCAAATATGCCCAAGATACAGAGCGTCGGAGGGTTTATTGATCGTTTGTCTCAATTGTTCTCTCCGAATAAATCATTCGAAGAAATACAATAACGTCATCCCTCATAGCTTATCGTCTTATTATCCCTTAGTGAGCCACTATGGTCCTGGGGTTTCATCCATACCGAGACGCAAGAGCCATTGTGTTGTATAGAATGTCTTGTCTCCTAGATATATGAATGAATAGTCATTGTGTTGGTCGCTATTATTTAAAGACATGACCCTAAATATCTTAGGACATGACCCTAAGGAAATCTACCTATTATTTGATTTCCACATTAAGTCGTACGGTGTTCTAAGCCTAAAGAGTTGGGTCATGTGCTTAAATCGACCAATACAATAATGTCGTGTATTCATTCCTAATTAAGAGACACCAATTGTGATTATTGGACGTTATCTCATTCAAAGTAGTGGTTAGAGTGTTTCATCCAACCAAATATGCCCAAGATACAGAGCGTCGGAGGGTTTATTGATCGTTTGTCTTAATTGTTCTCTCCGAATAATTCATTCCAAGAAATAGAATAACGTCATCCCTCATACCTTATCGTCTTATTTTCCCTTGGTGAGCCACTGTGGTCCGGGGGTTTCATCCATACCGAGACGCAAGAGCCATTGTGTTGTGCAGAATGTCTTGTCTCCTATATATATGAATCAATAGTCATTGTGGTTGTCGCTATTATTTAAAGACGTGACCCAAAGGAAATCTACCAATTATTTGATTGCCACATTAAGTCGTACGGTGTTCTAAGCCAAATATGCCCAAAATACATAGCGTCGGAGGGCTTATTGATCGTTTGTCTCAATTGTTCTCTCCGAATAAATCATTCCAAGAAATACAATTACGTCATCCATCGTACCTTATCGGCTTATTATCCCATGGTGACCCACTATGGTCCGGGGGTTTCATCCATACCGAGACGCAAGAGGCATTGTGTTGTGTTGAATGTCTTGCCTCCTATATATATGAATCAATAGTCATTGTGTTGGTCGCTATTATTTGAAGAGATGACTCTAAATATCTTAGGACATGACCCTAAGGAAATCTACCTATTATTTGATTTCCACATTAAGTCGTACGGTGTTCTAAGCCTAAAGAGTTGGGTCATGTGCTTAAATCGACCAATACAATAATGCCGTGTATTCATTCCTAATTAAGGGACACCAATTGTGATTATTGGACGTTATCTCATTCAAAGTAGTGGTTAGAGTGTTTCATCCAACCAAATATGCCCAAGATTCAGAGCGTCGGAGGGTTTATTGATCGTTTGTCTCAATTGTTCTCTCCGAATAAATCATTCCAAGAAATACAATAACGTCATCCCTCATACCTTATCGTCATATTTTCCCTTGGTGAGCCACTATGGTCCGGGGTTTCATCCATACCGAGACGCAAGAGCCATTGTGTTGTGTAGAATGCCTTGTCTCCTATATATATGAATCAATAGTCATTGTGGTTGTCGCTATTATTTAAAGACGTGACCCAAAGGAAATCTACCAATTATTTGATTGCCACATTAAGTCGTACGGTGTTCTAAGCCAAATATGCCCAAAATACATAGCGTCGGAGGGCTTATTGATCGTTTGTCTCAATTGTTCTCTCCGAATAAATCATTCCAAGAAATACAATTTCGTCATCGCTCGTACCTTATCGGCTTATTATCCCATGGTTACCCAAAATGGTCCGGGGGTTTCATCCATACCGAGACGCAAGAGGCATTGTGTTGTGTTGAATGTCTCGTCTCCTATATATATGAATCAATAGTCATTGTGTTGGTCGCCATTATTAAAAGATATGACCCTAAATATCTTAGGACATGACCCTAAGGAAATCTACCTATTATTTGATTTCCACATTAAGTCGTATGGTGTTCTGAGCCTAAAGTGTTGAGTCATGTGCTTAAATCGACCAATACAATAATGCCCGTGTATTCATTCCAAATTAAGAGACACCAATGGTGATTATTTGACGTTATATCATTCAAAGTAGTGGTTAGAGGGTTTCATCCAACCAAATATGCCCAAGATACAGAGCATCGGAGGATTTATTGATCGTTTGTCTCAATTGTTCTCTCCGAATAAATCATTCCTTGAAATAAAATAACGTCATCCCTCGTACCTAATCGGCTTATTATCCCATGGTGAGCCACTATGGTCCGGGGGTTTCATCCATATCGAGATGCAAGAGCCATTGTGTTGTGTAGAATGTCTTGTCTCCTATATATATGAATCAATAGTCATAGTGTTGGTCGCTATTATTTAAAGACATGACCCTAAATATCTTTGGACATGACCCTAAGGAAATCTACCTATTATTTGATTTCCACATTAATTCGTACGGTGCTCTAAGCCTAAATTGTTGGGCCATGTGCTTAAACCAACTAATACAATAATGTCGTGTATTCATTCCTAACTAAGAGACTCCAATGGTGATTATTGGACGTTATCTCATTCAATGTAGTGGTTAGAGGGTTTCATCCAACCAAATATGCCCAAGATACAAAGCGTCGGAGGGTTTATTGATCGATCGTCTCAATCGCGCTCTCCGAATAAATCATTCCAAGAAATACAAAAACGTCATCCCTCGTACCTTATGGTGAGCCACTATGGTCCTGGGATTTCATCCATACCGAGCCATTGTGTTGTGTAGAATGTCTTGTCTCCTATATATATGAATCAATAGTCATTGTGTTGGTCGCTATTATTTAAAGACATGACTCTAAATATCTTTGGACATGACCCTAAGGAAATCAACCTATTATTTGATTTCCACATTATGTCGTACGATGTTCTAAGCCTAAAGTGTTGGGTCATGTGCTTAAATCGACCAATACAATAATGCCGTGTATTCATTCCTATTTAAGAGACACCAATGGTGATTATTGGACGGTATCTCATTCAAATTAGTGGTTAGAGTGTTTCATCTCACCAAATATGCCCAAGATACAGAGCGTCGGAGGGTTTATTGATCGTTTGTCTTAATTGTTCTCTCCGAATAAATCATTCCTAGAAATACAATAAGGTCATCCCTCGTAGCTTATCGGCTTATTATCCCATGGTGAGCCGCTATTGTGCCGGGGTTTCATCCATACCGAGATACAAGAGCCATTATGTTGTTTAGAATGTCTTGTCTCCTATATATAAGAATCAATAGTCATTGTGTTGGTCGCTATTATTGAAAGACATGACCCTAAATATCTTAGGACATGACCCTAAGGAAATCTACCTATTATTTGATTTCCACATTAAGTCGTACGGTGTTCTAAGCCTAAAGAATTGGGTCATGTGCTTAAATCGACCAATACAATAATGCCATGTATTCATTCCTAATTAAGAGACACCAATTGTGATTATTAGATATTATCTCATTCAAAGTAGTGGTTAAATTATTTCATCCAATCAAATATGCCCAAGATACGAGCGTCGGAGGGTTTATTGATCGTTTGTCCGAATTGTTCTCTCCGAATAAATAATTCCAAGATATACAATAACGTCATCCCTCATACCTTATCGGCTTATTATCCCATGGTGACCCACTATGGTCCGAGGGTTTCATCCATACCGAGACGCAAGAGGCATTGTGTTGTGTAGAATGTCTTGTCTCCTCTATATATGAATTAATAGTCATTGTGTTGGTCGCCATTATTTAAAGACATGACCCTAAATATCTTAGGACATGACCCTAAGAAAATCTACCTATTATTTGATTTGCACATTAAGTCGAACGGTGTTCTAAGCCTAAAGTGTTGGGTCATGTGCTTAAATCGACCAATTAAATAATGTTCGTATTCATTCCAAATTAAGAGACACCAATGGTGATTATGGGACGTTATGCCATTCAAAGTAGTGGTTAGAGGGTTTCATCCAACCAAATATGCCCAAGATACAGAGCATCGGAGGGTTTATTGATCGTTTGTCTCAATTGTTCTCTCCGAATAAATCATTCCAAGAAATAAAATAACGTCATCCCTCGTACCTTATCGGCTTATTATCCCATGGTGACCCACTATGGTCCGGGGTTTCATCCATACCGAGACGCAAGAGGCATTGTGTTGTGTAGAATGTCTTGTTTCCTCTATATATGAATTAATAGTCATTGTGTTGGTCGCCATTATTTAAAGACATGACCCTAAATATCTTAGGACATGACCCTAAGGAAATCTACCTATTATTTGATTTCCACATTAAGTCGAACGGTGTTCTAAGCCTAAAGTCTTGGGTCATGTGCTTAAATCGACCAATACAATAATCTTGTGTATTCATTCCAAATTAAGAGACACCAATGGCGATTATGGGACGTTATGCCATTCAAAGTAGTGGATAGAGGGTTTCATCCAACCAAATATGCCTAAGATACAGAGCATCGGAGGGTTTATTGATCGTTTGTCTCAATTGTTCTCTCCGAATAAATCATTCCTAGAAATAAAATAACGTCACCCCTCGTACCTTATCGGCTTATTATCCCATGGTGACCCACTATGGTCCGGGGTTTCATCCATACCGAGACGCAAGAGGCATTGTGTTGTGTAGAATGTCTTGTCTCCTCTATATATGAATCAATCGTCATAGTGTTGGTCGCTATTATTTAAAGACATGACACAAAAATATCTTAGGACATGACCCTAAGGAAATCTACCTATTATGTGATTTCCACATTAAGTCGTACGGTGTTCTCGGCCAAAATTGTTGGGTCATGTGCTTAAATCAACCAATACAATAATGTCGTGTATTCATTTCTAACTAAGAGACACCAATGGTGATTATTGGACGTTATCTCATTCAAAGCAAAGTGGTTAGAGGGTTTCATCCAACCAAATATGCCCAAGATACGAGCGTCGGAGGGTTTATTGATCGATCGTCTCAATCGTTGTCTCCGAATAAATCATTCCAAGAAATACAAAAACGTCATCCTTCGTACCTTATCGGCTTATTATCCTATGGTGAGCCACTATGGTGCGGGGATTATATCCATACCGAGCCATTGTGTTGTGTAGAATGTCTTGTCTCCTATATATATGTATCAATAGTCATTGTGTTGGTCGCTATTATTTAAAGACATGACCCTAAATATCTTAGGACATGACCCTAAGGAAATCTACCTATTATTTGATTGCCACATTAGGTCGTACGGTGTTCTAAGCCTAAATTGTAGGGTCATGTGCTTAAATCAACCAATTCAATAATGCTGTGTATTCATTCCTAATTAAGAGACACCAATGGTGATTATTTGACGTTATCTCATTCAAAGTAGTGGTTAGAGGGTTTCATCCAACCAAATATGCCCAAGATACGAGCGTCGGAGGGTTTATTGATCGATCGTCTCAATCGTTCTCTCCGAATAAATCATTCCAAGAAATACAAAAACGTCATCCTTCGTACCTTATCGGCTTATTATCCTATGGTGAGCCACTATGGTGCGGGGATTATATCCATACCGAGCCATTGTGTTGTGTAGAATGTCTTGTCTCCTATATATATGTATCAACAATCATAGTGTTGGTCGCTATTATTTAAAGACATGACCCAAAATATCTTAGGACATGACCCTAAGGAAATCTACCAATTATATGATTTCCACATTAAGTCGTACGGTGTTGTAAGCCTAAAGAGTTGGGTCATGTGCTTAAATCGACCAATGCACTAATGCCGCGTATTCATTCTTAATTAAGAGACACCAATGGTTATTATTGGACGTTATCTCATTCAAATTAGTGCTTAGAGGGTTTCATCCAACCAAATATGCCCAAGATACGAGCATCGGAGGGTTTATTGATCGATCGTCTCAATCGTTCTCTCCGAATAAATCATTCCAAGAAATACAAAAACGTCATCCCTCGTACCTTATCGGCTTATTATCCTATGGTGAGCCACTATGGTGCGGGGATTATATCCATACCGAGCCATTGTGTTGTGTAGAATGTCTTGTCTCCTATATATATGTATCAATAGTCATTGTGTTGGTCGCTATTATTTAAATACATTACCCTAAATATCTTAGGACATGACCCTAAGGAAATCTACCTATTATTTGATTTCCACATTAAGTCGTACGATGTTCTAAGCCTAACGTGTTGGGTCATACCGAGATGCAAGAGCCATTGTGTTGTGTAGAATGTCTTGTCTCTTATATATATGAATCAATAGTCATTGTGTTGGTCGCTATTATTTAAAGACATGACCCGAAATATCTTAGGACATGACCTTAAGGAAATCTACCTATTATTTGATTTAAACATTAAGACGTACGGTGTTCTAAGCCTAAAGTGTTGGGTCATGTGCTTAAATCGACCAATGCAATAATGCCGCGTATTCATTCCTAATTAAGAGACACCAATGGTTATTATTGGACGTTATCTCATTCAAAGTAGTGCTTAGAGGGTTTCATCCAACCAATATGCCCAAGATACGGAGCGTAGGAGGGTTTATTGATCGTTTGTCTCAATTGTTTTCTCCGAATAAATCATTCCAAGAAATACAATAACGTCATCCCTCGTACCTTATCGGCTTATTATCCTATGTTGAGCCACTATGGTGCGGGTATTATATCCATACCGAGCCATTGTGTTGTGTAGAATGTCTTGTCTCCTATATATATGTATCAATAGTCATTGTGTTGGTCGCTATTATTTAAAGACATCACCCTAAATATCATAGGACATGACCCTAAGGAAATCTACCAATTATTTGATTTCCACATTAAGTCGTACGATGTTCTATGCCTAACGTGTTGGGTCATACCGAGATGCAAGAGCCATTGTGTTGTGTAGAATGTCTTGTCTCTTATATATATGAATCAATAGTCATTGTCTTGGTCGCTATTATTTAAAGACATGACCCTAAATATCTTAGGACATGACCTTAAGGAAATCTATCTATTATTTGATTTAAACATTAAGACGTACGGTGTTCTAAGCCTAAAGTGTTGGGTCATGTGCTTAAATCGACCAATGTAATAATGCCGCGTATTCATTCCTAATTAAGAGACACCAATGGTTATTATTGGACGTTATCTCATTCAAAGTAGTCCTTAGAGGGTTTCATCCAACCAAATATGCCCAAGATACAGAGCGTAGGAGGGTTTATTGATCGTTTGTCTCAATTGTTTTCTCCGAATAAATCATTCCATGAAATACAATAACGTCATCCCTCGTACCTTATCGGCTTATTATCCCTTGGTGAGCCACAATGGTCCGGGGTTTCATCGATACCGAGACGCAAGAGCCATTGTTTTGTGTAGAATGTCTTGTCTCCTATATATTTGAATCAATAGTCATTGTGTTGGCGCTATTATTTAAAGACATAACCGTAAATATCTTAGGACATGACCCTATGGAAATCTACCAATTATTTGATTTCCACATTAAGTCGTACGGTGTTCTAAGCCTAAAGAGTTGGGTCATGTGCTTAAATCGACCAATGCAATGATGCCGTGTATTCATTCCTAATTAAGATACACCAATGGTTATTATTGGACGTTATCTCATTTAAAGTAGTGCGTAGAGGGTTTCATCCAACCAAATATGCCCAAGATACAGAGCGTCGGAGGGTTTATTGATCGTTTGTCTCAATTGTTTTCTCCGACTAAATCATTCCAAGAAATACAATAACGTCATCCCTCGTACCTTATCGGCTTATTATCCCATGGTGGGCCACTATGGTCCGGGGGTTTCATCCATACCGAGATGCAAGAGCCATTGTGTTGTGTAGTATATCTTGTCTCCTATATATATGAATCAATAGTCATAGTGTTGGTCGCTATTATTTAAATACATGACCCTAAATATCTTAGGAAATGACCCTAAGGAAATCTACCTATTATTTGATATCCACATTAAGACGTACGGTGTTCTAAGCCTAAAGTGTTGGATCATGTGCTTAAATCGACCAATGCAATGATGCCGTGTATTCATTCCTAATTAAGAGACACCAATGGTTATTATTGGCCGTTATCTCATTCAAAGTAGTGCTTAGAGGGTTTCATGCAACCAAATATGCCCAAGATACATAGCATCGGAGGATTTATTGATCGTTTGTGTCAATTGTTCTCTCCGAATAAATCATTCCTAGAAATAAAATAACGTCATCCCTCGTACCTTATCGGCTTATTATCCCATGGTGAGCCACTATGGTCCGGGGTTTCATCCATACCGAGATGCAAGAGCCATTGTGTTGTGTAGAATGTCTTGTCTCCTATATATATGAATCAATAGTCATAGTGTTGGTCGCTATTATTTAAAGACAAGACCCAAAATATCTTAGGACATGACCCTAAGGAAATCTACCTATTATTTGATTTCCACATTAAGTCGTACGGTGTTCTAAGCCTAAATAGTTGGGTCATGTGCTTAAATCAACCAATACAATAATGTCGTGTATTCATTCCTAACTAAGAGACACCAATGGTGATTATTGGACGTTATCTCATTCAAAGTAGTGGTTAGAGGGTTTCATCCAACCAAATATGCCCAAGATACAGAGCGTCGGAGGGTTTATTGATCGATCGTCTCAATCGTTCTCTCCGAATAAATCATTCCAAGAAATACAAAAAGTCATCCCTCGTACCTTATCGACTTATTATCCTATGTTAAGCCACTATGGTGCGGGTATTATATCCATACCGAGCCATTGTGTTGTGTAGAATGTCTTGTCTCCTATATATATGTATCAATAGTCATTGTGTTGGTCGCTATTATTTAATGACATGACCCTAAATATCATAGGACATGACCCTAAGGAAATCTACCAATTATTTGATTTCCACATTAAGTCGTACGATGTTCTATGCCTAACGTGTTGGGTCATACCGAGATGCAAGAGCCATTGTGTTGTGTAGAATGTCTTGTCTCTTATATATATGAATCAATAGTCATTGTGCTGGTCGCTATTATTTAAAGACATGACCCTAAATATCTTAGGACATGACCTTAAGGAAATCTACCTATTATTTGATTTAAACATTAAGACGTACGGTGTTCTAAGCCTAAAGTGTTGGGTCATGTGCTTAAATCGACCAATGCAATAATGCCGCGTATTCATTCCTAATTAAGAGACACCAATGGTTATTATTGGACGTTATCTCATTCAAAGTAGTGCTTAGAGGGTTTCATCCAACCAAATATGCCCAAGATACAGAGCGTAGGAGGGTTTATTGATCGTTTGTCTCAATTGTTTTCTCCGAATAAATCATTCCAAGAAATACAATAACGTCATCCCTCGTACCATATCGGCTTATTATCCCTTGGTGAGCCACAATGGTCCGGGGGTTTCATCGATACCGAGACGCAAGAGCCATTGTGTTGTGTAGAATGTCTTGTCTCCTATATATTTGAATCAATAGTCATTGTGCTGGTCGCTATTATTTAAAGACATGACCCTAAATATCTTAGGACATGACCCAAAGGAAATCTACCTATTATTTGATTTCCACATTAAGTCGTACGGTGTTCTAAGCCTAAAGAGTTGGGTCATGTGCTTAAATCGACCAATACAATAATGCCGTGTATTCATTCCTAATTAAGAGACACCAATTGTGATTATTGGACGTTATCTCATTCAAAGTAGTGGTAGAGTGTTTCATCCAACCAAATATGCCCAAGATTCAGAGCGTCGGAGGGTTTATTGATCGTTTGTCTCAATTGTTCTCTCCGAATAAATCATTCCAAGAAATACAATAACGTCATCCCTCATACCTTATCGTCTTATTTTCCCTTGGTGAGCCACTATGGTCCGGGGGTTTCATCCATACCGAGACGCAAGAGCCATTGTGTTGTGTAGAATGTCTTGTCTCCTATATATATGAATCAATAGTCATTGTGGTTGTCGCTATTATTTAAAGACGTAACCCAAAGGAAATCTACCAATTATTTGATTGCCACATTAAGTCGTACGGTGTTCTCAGCCAAATATGCCCAAAATACATAGCGTCGGAGGGCTTATTGATCATTTGTCTCAATTGTTCTCTCCGAATAAATCATTCCAAGAAATACAATTACGTCATCCCTCGAACCTTATCGGCTTATTATCCCATGGTGACCCACTATGGTCCGGGGGTTTCATCCATACCGAGACGCAAGAGGCATTGTGTTGTGTAGAATGTCTTGTCTCCTCTATATATGAATCAATCGTCATAGTGTTGGTCGCTATTATTTAAAGACATGACACAAAATATCTTAGGACATGACCCTAAGGAAATCTACCTATTATGTGATTTCCACATTAAGTCGTACGGTGTTCTCAGCCAAAATTGTTGGGTCATGTGCTTAAATCAACCAATACAATAATGTCGTGTATTCATTCCTAACTAAGAGACACCAATGGTGATTATTGGACGTTATCTCATTCAAAGTAGTGGTTAGAGGGTTTCATCCAACCAAATATGCCCAAGATACAGAGCGTCGGAGGGTTTATTGATCGATCGTCTCAATCGTTGTCTCCGAATAAATCATTCCAAGAAATACAAAAACGTCATCCTTCGTACCTTATCGGCTTATTATCCTATGGTGAGCCACTATGGTGCGGGGATTATATCCATACCGAGCCATTGTGTTGTGTAGAATGTCTTGTCTCCTATATATATGTATCAATAGTCATAGTGTTGGTCGCTATTATTTAAAGACATGACCCAAAATATCTTAGGACATGACCCTAAGGAAATCTACCTATTATTTGATTTCCACATTAAGTCGTACGGTGTTCTAAGCCTAAATTGTTGGGTCATGTGCTTAAATCAACCAATACAATAATGTCGTGTATTCATTCTTAACTAAGAGACACCAATGGTTATTATTGGACGTTATCTCATTCAAAGTTGTGGTTAGAGGGTTTCATCCAATTAAATATGCCCAAGATACAGAGCGTCGGAGGGTTTATTGATCGATCGTCTCAATCGTTCTCTCCGAATAAATCATTCCAAGAAATACAAAAACGTCATCCTTCGTACCTTATCGGCTTATTATCCTATGGTGAGCCACTATGGTGCGGGGATTATATCCATACCGAGCCATTGTGTTGTGTAGAATGTCTTGTCTCCTATATATATGTATCAACAATCATAGTGTTGGTCGCTATTATTTAAAGACATGACCCAAAATATCTTAGGACATGACCCTAAGGAAATCTACCAATTATATGATTTCCACATTAAGTCGTACGGTGTTGTAAGCCTAAAGAGTTGGGTCATGTGCTTAAATCGACCAATGCACTAATGCCGCGTATTCATTCTTAATTAAGAGACACCAATGGTTATTATTGGACGTTATCTCATTCAAATTAGTGCTTAGAGGGTTTCATCCAACCAAATATGCCCAAGATACAGAGCATCGGAGGGTTTATTGATCGATCGTCTCAATCGTTCTCTCCGAATAAATCATTCCAAGAAATACAAAAACGTCATCCCTCGTACCTTATCGGCTTATTATCCTATGGTGAGCCACTATGGTGCGGGGATTATATCCATACCGAGCCATTGTGTTGTGTAGAATGTCTTGTCTCCTATATATATGTATCAATAGTCATTGTGTTGGTCGCTATTATTTAAATACATTACCCTAAATATCTTAGGACATGACCCTAAGGAAATCTACCTATTATTTGATTTCCACATTAAGTCGTACGATGTTCTAAGCCTAACGTGTTGGGTCATACCGAGATGCAAGAGCCATTGTGTTGTGTAGAATGTCTTGTCTCTTATATATATGAATCAATAGTCATTGTGTTGGTCGCTATTATTTAAAGACATGACCCTAAATATCTTAGGACATGACCTTAAGGAAATCTACCTATTATTTGATTTAAACATTAAGACGTACGGTGTTCTAAGCCTAAAGTGTTGGGTCATGTGCTTAAATCGACCAATGCAATAATGCCGCGTATTCATTCCTAATTAAGAGACACCAATGGTTATTATTGGACGTTATCTCATTCAAAGTAGTGCTTAGAGGGTTTCATCCAACCAATATGCCCAAGATACAGAGCGTAGGAGGGTTTATTGATCGTTTGTCTCAATTGTTTTCTCCGAATAAATCATTCCAAGAAATACAATAACGTCATCCCTCGTACCTTATCGGCTTATTATCCTATGTTGAGCCACTATGGTGCGGGTATTATATCCATACCGAGCCATTGTGTTGTGTAGAATGTCTTGTCTCCTATATATATGTATCAATAGTCATTGTGTTGGTCGCTATTATTTAAAGACATCACCCTAAATATCATAGGACATGACCCTAAGGAAATCTACCAATTATTTGATTTCCACATTAAGTCGTACGATGTTCTATGCCTAACGTGTTGGGTCATACCGAGATGCAAGAGCCATTGTGTTGTGTAGAATGTCTTGTCTCTTATATATATGAATCAATAGTCATTGTGCTGGTCGCTATTATTTAAAGACATGACCCTAAATATCTTAGGACATGACCTTAAGGAAATCTATCTATTATTTGATTTAAACATTAAGACGTACGGTGTTCTAAGCCTAAAGTGTTGGGTCATGTGCTTAAATCGACCAATGTAATAATGCCGCGTATTCATTCCTAATTAAGAGACACCAATGGTTATTATTGGACGTTATCTCATTCAAAGTAGTCCTTAGAGGGTTTCATCCAACCAAATATGCCCAAGATACAGAGCGTAGGAGGGTTTATTGATCGTTTGTCTCAATTGTTTTCTCCGAATAAATCATTCCATGAAATACAATAACGTCATCCCTCGTACCTTATCGGCTTATTATCCCTTGGTGAGCCACAATGGTCCTGGGGTTTCATCGATACCGAGACGCAAGAGCCATTGTTTTGTGTAGAATGTCTTGTCTCCTATATATTTGAATCAATAGTCATTGTGTTGGCGCTATTATTTAAAGACATAACCGTAAATATCTTAGGACATGACCCTATGGAAATCTACCAATTATTTGATTTCCACATTAAGTCGTACGGTGTTCTAAGCCTAAAGAGTTGGGTCATGTGCTTAAATCGACCAATGCAATGATGCCGTGTATTCATTCCTAATTAAGATACACCAATGGTTATTATTGGACGTTATCTCATTTAAAGTAGTGCGTAGAGGGTTTCATCCAACCAAATATGCCCAAGATACAGAGCGTCGGAGGGTTTATTGATCGTTTGTCTCAATTGTTTTCTCCGACTAAATCATTCCAAGAAATACAATAACGTCATCCCTCGTACCTTATCGGCTTATTATCCCTTGGTGGGCCACTATGGTCCTGGGGTTTCATCCATACCGAGATGCAAGAGCCATTGTGTTGTGTAGTATATCTTGTCTCCTATATATATGAATCAATAGTCATAGTGTTGGTCGCTATTATTTAAATACATGACCCTAAATATCTTAGGAAATGACCCTAAGGAAATCTACCTATTATTTGATATCCACATTAAGACGTACGGTGTTCTAAGCCTAAAGTGTTGGATCATGTGCTTAAATCGACCAATGCAATGATGCCGTGTATTCATTCCTAATTAAGAGACACCAATGGTTATTATTGGCCGTTATCTCATTCAAAGTAGTGCTTAGAGGGTTTCATGCAACCAAATATGCCCAAGATACATAGCATCGGAGGATTTATTGATCGTTTGTGTCAATTGTTCTCTCCGAATAAATCATTCCTAGAAATAAAATAACGTCATCCCTCGTACCTTATCGGCTTATTATCCCATGGTGAGCCACTATGGTCCGGGGGTTTCATCCATACCGAGATGCAAGAGCCATTGTGTTGTGTAGAATGTCTTGTCTCCTATATATATGAATCAATAGTCATAGTGTTGGTCGCTATTATTTAAAGACAAGACCCAAAATATCTTAGGACATGACCCTAAGGAAATCTACCTATTATTTGATTTCCACATTAAGTCGTACGGTGTTCTAAGCCTAAATAGTTGGGTCATGTGCTTAAATCAACCAATACAATAATGTCGTGTATTCATTCCTAACTAAGAGACACCAATGGTGATTATTGGACGTTATCTCATTCAAAGTAGTGGTTAGAGGGTTTCATCCAACCAAATATGCCCAAGATACAGAGCGTCGGAGGGTTTATTGATCGATCGTCTCAATCGTTCTCTCCGAATAAATCATTCCAAGAAATACAAAAAGTCATCCCTCGTACCTTATCGGCTTATTATCCTATGTTAAGCCACTATGGTGCGGGTATTATATCCATACCGAGCCATTGTGTTGTGTAGAATGTCTTGTCTCCTATATATATGTATCAATAGTCATTGTGTTGGTCGCTATTATTTAAAGACATGACCCTAAATATCATAGGACATGACCCTAAGGAAATCTACCAATTATTTGATTTCCACATTAAGTCGTACGATGTTCTATGCCTAACGTGTTGGGTCATACCGAGATGCAAGAGCCATTGTGTTGTGTAGAATGTCTTGTCTCTTATATATATGAATCAATAGTCATTGTGCTGGTCGCTATTATTTAAAGACATGACCCTAAATATCTTAGGACATGACCTTAAGGAAATCTACCTATTATTTGATTTAAACATTAAGACGTACGGTGTTCTAAGCCTAAAGTGTTGGGTCATGTGCTTAAATCGACCAATGCAATAATGCCGCGTATTCATTCCTAATTAAGAGACACCAATGGTTATTATTGGACGTTATCTCATTCAAAGTAGTGCTTAGAGGGTTTCATCCAACCAAATATGCCCAAGATACAGAGCGTAGGGAGGGTTTATTGATCGTTTGTCTCAATTGTTTTCTCCGAATAAATCATTCCAAGAAATACAATAACGTCATCCCTCGTACCATATCGGCTTATTATCCCTTGGTGAGCCACAATGGTCCTGGGGTTTCATCGATACCGAGACGCAAGAGCCATTGTGTTGTGTAGAATGTCTTGTCTCCTATATATTTGAATCAATAGTCATTGTGCCGGGTCGCTATTATTTAAAGACATGACCCTAAATATCTTAGGACATGACCCTAAGGAAATCTACCTATTATTTGATTTCCACATTAAGTCGTACGGTGTTCTAAGCCTAAAGAGTTGGGTCATGTGCTTAAATCGACCAATACAATAATGCCGTGTATTCATTCCTAATTAAGAGACACCAATTGTGATTATTGGACGTTATCTCATTCAAAGTAGTGGTAGAGTGTTTCATCCAACCAAATATGCCCAAGATTCGAGCGTCGGAGGGTTTATTGATCGTTTGTCTCAATTGTTCTCTCCGAATAAATCATTCCAAGAAATACAATAACGTCATCCCTCATACCTTATCGTCTTATTTTCCCTTGGTGAGCCACTATGGTCCTGGGGTTTCATCCATACCGAGACGCAAGAGCCATTGTGTTGTGTAGAATGTCTTGTCTCCTATATATATGAATCAATAGTCATTGTGGTTGTCGCTATTATTTAAAGACGTAACCCAAAGGAAATCTACCAATTATTTGATTGCCACATTAAGTCGTACGGTGTTCTCAGCCAAATATGCCCAAAATACATAGCGTCGGAGGGCTTATTGATCATTTGTCTCAATTGTTCTCTCCGAATAAATCATTCCAAGAAATACAATTACGTCATCCCTCGAACCTTATCGGCTTATTATCCCATGGTGACCCACTATGGTCCTGGGGTTTCATCCATACCGAGACGCAAGAGGCATTGTGTTGTGTTGAATGTCTTATCTCCTATATATAAGAATCAATAGTCATTGTGTTGGTCGCTATTATTTGAAGACATGACCCTAAATATCTTAGGACATGACCCTAAGGAAATCTACCTATTATTTAATTTCCACATTAAGTCGTACGGTGTTCTAAGCCTAAAGAGTTGGGTCATGTGCTTAAATCGTCCAATACAATAATGTCGTGTATTCATTCCTTATTAAGAGACACCAATTGTGATTATTGGACGTTATCTCGTTCAAAGTAGTGGTTAGAGTGTTTCATCCAACCAAATATGCCCAAGATACAGAGCGTCGGAGGGTTTATTGATCGTTTGTCTCAATTGTTCTCTCCGAATAAATCATTCGAAGAAATACAATAACGTCATCCCTCATACCTTATCGTCTTATTATCCCTTAGTGAGCCACTATGGTCCGGGGTTTTCATCCATACCGACACGCAAGAGCCATTGTGTTGTATAGAATGTCTTGTCTCCTATATATATGAATCAATAGTCATTGTGGTTGTCGCTATTATTTAAAGACGTGCCCAAAGGAAATCTACCAATTATTTGATTGCCATATTAAGTCGTACGGTGTTCTAAGCCAAATATGCCCATAATACATAGCGTCGGAGGGCTTATTGATCGTTTGTCTCAATTGTTCTTTCCGATTAAATCATTCCAAGAAATACAATTACGTCATCCCTCGTACCTTATCGGCTTATTATCTCATGGTGACCCACTATGGTCCGGGGGTTTCATCCATACCGAGACGTAAGAGGCATTGTGTTGTGTTGAATGTCTTGTCTCCTATATATATGAATCAATAGTCATTGTGTTGGTCGCCATTATTTAAAGATATGACCCTAAATATCTTTGGACATGACCCTAAGGAAATCTACCTATTATTTGATTTCCACATTAAGTCGTATGGTGTTCTAAGCCTAGTGTGTTGAGTCATGTGCTTAAATCGACCAATACAATAATGCCGTGTATTCATTCCTAATTAAGAGACACCAATGGTGATAATTGGACGTTATCTCATTCAAAGTAGTGGTTAGAGTGTTTCATCCAACCAAATATGCGCAAGATACAGAGCGTCGGAGGGTTTATTGATCGTTTGTCTCAATTGTTCTCTCCCGAATAAATCATTCGTAGAAATACAATAACGTCATCCCTCATACCTTATCGTCTTATTATCCCTTAGTGAGCCACTATGGTGCGGGGGTTTCATCCATACCGAGACGCAAGAGCCATTGTGTTGTATAGAATGTCTTGTCTCCTATATATATGAATCAATAGTCATTGTGTTGGTCGCTATTATTTGAAGACATGACCCTAAATATCTTAGGACATGACCCTAAGGAAATCTACCTATTATTTAATTTCCACATTAAGTCGTACGGTGTTCTAAGCGTAATGAGTTGGGTCATGTGCTTAAATCGACCAATACAATAATGCCGTGTATTCATTCCTTATTAAGAGACACCAATTGTGATTATTGGACGTTATCTCATTCAAAGTAGTGGTTAGAGTGTTTCATCCAATCAAATATGCCCAAGATACAGAGCGTCGGAGGGTTTATTGATCGTTTGTCTCAATTGTTCTCTCCGAATAAATCATTCGAAGAAATACAATAACGTCATCCTTCATACCTTATCGTCTTATTATCCCTTAGTGAGCTACTATGGTCCTGGGGTTTCATCCATACCGAGACGCAAGAGCCATTGTGTTGTATAGAATGTCTTGTCTCCTATATATATGAATCAATAGTCATTGTGTTGGTTGCTATTATATAAAGTCATGACCCTAAATATCTTAGGACATGACCCTAAGGAAATCTACCTATTATTTGATTTCCACATTAAGTCGTACGGTGTTCTAAGCCTAAAGAGTTGGGTCATGTGCTTAAATCGACCAATACAATAATAACGTGTATTCATTCCTAATTAAGAGACACCAATTGTGATTATTGGACGTTATCTCATTCAAAGTAGTGGTTAGAGTGTTTCATCCAACCAAATATGCCCAAGATTCAGAGCGTCGGAGGGTTTATTGATTGTTTGTCTCAATTGTTCTCTCCGAATAAATCATTCCAAGAAATACAATAACGTCATCCCTCATACCTTATCGTCTTATTTTCCCTTGGTGAGCCACTTTGGTCCTGGGGGTTTCATCCATACCGAGACGCAAGAGCCATTGTGTTGTGTAGAATGTCTTGTCTCCTATATATATGAATCAATAGTCATTGTGGTTGTCGCTATTATTTAAAGACGTGACCCAAAGGAAATCTACCAATTATTTGATCGCCACATTAAGTCGTACGGCGTTCTCGACCAAATATGCCCATAATACATAGCGTCGGAGGGCTTATTGATCGTTTGTCTCAATTGTTCTCTCCGAATAAATCATTCCAAGAAATACAATTACGTCATCCCTCGTACCTTATCGGCTTATTATCCCATGGTGACCCACTATGGTCCGGGGGTTTCATCCATACCGAGACGCAAGAGGCATTGTGTTGTTTTGAATGTCTTGTCTCCTATATATATGAATCAATAGTCATTGTGTTGGTCGCCATTATTTAAAGATATGACCCTAAATATCTTAGGACATGACCCTAAGGAAATCTACCTATTATTTGATTTCCACATTTAGTCGTATGGTGTTCTAAGCCTAAAGTGTTGAGTCATGTGCTTAAATCGACCAATACAATAATGCCGTGTATTCATTCCAAATTAAGAGACACCAATGGTGATTATTGGACGTTATCTCATTCAAAGTAGTGGTTAGAGTGTTTCATCCAACCAAATATGCGCAAGATACGGAGCGTCGGAGGGTTTATTGATCGTTTGTCTCAATTGTTCTCTCCGAATAAATCATTCGAAGAAATACAATAACGTCATCCCTCATACCTTATCGTCTTCTTATCCCTTAGTGAGCCACTATGGTCCGGGGGTTTCATCCATACCGAGACGCAAGAGCCATTGTGTTGTATAGAATGTCTTGTCTCCTATATATATGAATCAATAGTCATTGTGTTGGTCGCAATTATTTAAAGACATGACCCTAAATATCTTAGGACATGACCCTAAGGAAATCTACCTATTATTTGATTTCCACATTAAGTCGTACGGTGTTGTAAGCCTAAAGAGTTGGGTCATGTGCTTAAATCGACCAATATAATAATGCCGTGTATTCATTCCTAATTAAGAGACACCAATTGTGATTATTGGACGTTATCTCATTCAAAGTAGTGGTTAGAGTGTTTCATCCAACCAAATATACCCAAGATACAGAGCGTCGGAGGGTTTATTGATCGTTTGTCTCAATTGTTCTCTCCGAATAAATCATTCCAAGAAATACAATAACGTCATCCCTCATACCTTATCGTCTTATTTTCCCTTGGTGAGCCACTATGGTCCGGGGTTTCATCCATACCGAGACGCAAGAGCCATTGTGTTGTATAGAATGTCTTGTCTCCTATATATATGAATCAATAGTCATTGTGTTGGTCGCTATTATTTGAAGACATGACCCTAAATATCTTAGGACATGACCCTAAGGAAATCTACCTATTATTTGATTTCCACATTAAGTCGTATGGTGTTCTAAGCCTAAAGTGTTGAGTCATGTGCTTAAATCGACCAATACAATAATGCCGTGTATTCATTCCAAATTAAGAGACACCAATGGTGATTATTGGACGTTATCTCATTCAAAGTAGTGGTTAGAGTGTTTCATCCAACCAAATATGCGCAAGATACAGAGCGTCGGAGGGTTTATTGATCGTTTGTCTCAATTGTTCTCTCCGAATAAATCATTCGAAGAAATACAATAACGTCATCCCTCATACCTTATCGTCTTCTTATCCCTTAGTGAGCCACTATGGTCCTGGGGGTTTCATCCATACCGAGACGCAAGAGCCATTGTGTTGTATAGAATGTCTTGTCTCCTATATATATGAATCAATAGTCATTGTGTTGGTCGCTATTATTTAAAGACATGACCCTAAATATCTTAGGACATGACCCTAAGGAAATCTACCTATTATTTGATTTCCACATTAAGTCGTATGGTGTTCTAAGCCTAAAGAGTTGGGTCATGTGCATAAATCGACCAATACAATAATGCCGTGTATTCATGCCTTATTAAGAGACACCAATTGTGATTATTGGACGTTATCTCATTCAAAGTAGTGGTTAGAGTGTTTCATCCAACCAAATATGCCCAAGATTCAGAGCGTCGGAGGGTTTATTGATTGTTTGTCTCAATTGTTCTCTCCGAATAAATCATTCCAAGAAATACAATAACGTCATCCCTCATACCTTATCGTCTTATTTTCCCTTGGTGAGCCACTTTGGTCCGGGGGTTTCATCCATACCGAGACGCAAGAGCCATTGTGTTGTGTAGAATGTCTTGTCTCCTATATATATGAATCAATAGTCATTGTGGTTGTCGCTATTATTTAAAGATGTGACCCAAAGGAAATCTACCAATTATTTGACTCGCCACATTAAGTCGTACGGTGTTCTAAGCCAAATATGCCCATAATACATAGCGTCGGAGGGTTTATTGATCGTTTGTCTCAATTGTTCTCTCCGAATAAATCATTCCAAGAAATACAATTACGTCATCCCTCGTACCTTATCGGCTTATTATCCCATGGTGACCCACTATGGTCCGGGGGTTTCATCCATACCGAGACTCTAGAGGCATTGTGTTGTTTTGAATGTCTTGTCTCCTATATATATGAATCAATAGTCATTGTGTTGGTCGCCATTATTTAAAGATATGACCCTAAATATCTTAGGACATGACCCTAAGGAAATCTACCTATTATTTGATTTCCACATTAAGTCGTATGGTGTTCTAAGCCTAAAGTGTTGAGTCATGTGCTTAAATCGACCAATACAATAATGCCGTGTATTCATTCCAAATTAAGAGACACCAATGGTGATTATTGGACGTTATCTCATTCAAAGTAGTGGTTAGAGTGTTTCATCCAACCAAATATGCGCAAGATACGAGCGTCGGGAGGGTTTATTGATCGTTTGTCTCAATTGTTCTCTCCGAATAAATCATTCGAAGAAATACAATAACGTCATCCCTCATACCTTATCGTCT
Organism: Beta corolliflora; assembly: GCA_947648045.1. Taxonomy (NCBI): domain Eukaryota; kingdom Viridiplantae; phylum Streptophyta; class Magnoliopsida; order Caryophyllales; family Amaranthaceae; genus Beta; species Beta corolliflora. Next base: position 22,960 of record CANSZD010003379.1, on the reverse strand, counting down.
TCTTATCCCTTAGTGAGCCACTATGGTCCGGGGGTTTCATCCATACCGAGACGCAAGAGCCATTGTGTTGTATAGAATGTCTTGTCTCCTATATATATGAATCAATAGTCATTGTGTTGGTCGCTATTATTTAAAGACATGACCCTAAATATCTTAGGACATGACCCTAAGGAAATCTACCTATTATTTGATTTCCACATTAAGTCGTATGGTGTTCTAAGCCTAAAGAGTTGGGTCATGTGCATAAATCGACCAATACAATAATGCCGTGTATTCATGCCTTATTAAGAGACACCAATTGTGATTATTGGACGTTATCTCATTCAAAGTAGTGGTTAGAGTGTTTCAACCAACCAAATATGCCCAAGATACAGAGCGTCGGAGGGTTTATTGATCGTTTGTCTCAATTGTTCTCTCCGAATAAATCATTCGAAGAAATACAATAACGTCATCCCTCATACCTTATCGTCTTATTATCCCTTAGTGAGCCACTATGGTCCGGGGGTTTCATCCATACCGAGACGCAAGAGCCATTGTGTTGTATAGAATGTCTTGTCTCCTATATATATGAATCAATAGTCATTGTGTTGGTCGCAATTATTTAAAGACATGACCCTAAATATCTTAGGACATGACCCTAAGGAAATCTACCTATTATTTGATTTCCACATTAAGTCGTACGGTGTTGTAAGCCTAAAGAGTTGGGTCATGTGCTTAAATCGACCAATATAATAATGCCGTGTATTCATTCCTAATTAAGAGACACCAATTGTGATTATTGGACGTTATCTCATTCAAAGTAGTGCTTAGAGTGTTTCATCCAACCAAATATACCCAAGATACAGAGCGTCGGAGGGTTTATTGATCGTTTGTCTCAATTGTTCTCTCCGAATAAATCATTCCAAGAAATACAATAACGTCATCCCTCATACCTTATCGTCTTATTTTCCCTTGGTGAGCCACTATGGTCCGGGGGTTTCATCCATACCGAGACGCAAGAGCAATTGTGTTGTGTATAATGTCTTGTCTCCTATATATATGAATCAATAGTCATTGTGGTTGTCGCTATTATTTAAAGACGTGACCCAAAGGAAATCTACCAATTATTTGATTGCCACATTAAGTCGTACGGTGTTCTAAGCCAAATATGCCCAAAATACATAGCGTCGGAGGGCTTATTGATCGTTTGTCTCAATTGTTCTCTCCGAATAAATCATTCCAAGAAATACAATTACGTCATCGCTCGTACCTTATCGGCTTATTATCCCATGGTGACCCAAAATGGTCCGGGGGTTTCATCCATACCGAGACGCAAGAGGCATTGTGTTGTGTTGAATGTCTTGTCTCCTATATATATGAATCAATAGTCATTGTGTTGGTCGCCATTATTTAAAGATATGACCCTAAATATCTTAGGACATGACCCTAAGGAAATCTACCTATTATTTGATTTCCACATTAAGTCGTATGGTGTTCTAAGCCTAAAGTGTTGAGTCATGTGCTTAAATCGACCAATACAATAATGCCGTGTATTCATTCCTAATTAAGAGACACCAATGGTGATTATTGGACGTTATCTCATTCAAAGTAGTGGTTAGAGTGTTTCATCCAACCAAATATGCGCAAGATACAGAGCGTCGGAGGGTTTATTGATCGTTTGTCTCAATTGTTCTCTCCGAATAAATCATTCGAAGAAATACAATAACGTCATCCCTCATACCTTATCGTCTTATTATCCCTTTGTGAGCCACTATGGTCCTAGGTGGTTTCATCCATACCGAGACGCAAGAGCCATTGTGTTGTATAGAATGTCTTATCTCCTATATATATGAATCAATAGTCATTGTGTTGGTCGCAATTATTTAAAGACATGACCCTAAATATCTTAGGACATGACCCTAAGGAAATCTACCTATTATTTGATTTCCACATTAAGTCGTACGGTGTTCTAAGCATAAAGAGTTGGGTCATGTGCTTATATCGACCAATACAATAATGCCGTGTATTCATTCCAAATTAAGAGACACCAATGGTGATTATTGGACGTTATCTCATTCAAAGTAGTGGTTAGAGTGTTTCATCCAACCAAATATGCGCAAGATACAGAGCGTCGGAGGGTTTATTGATCGTTTGTCTCAATTGTTCTCTCCGAATAAATCATTCGAAGAAATACAATAACGTCATCCCTCATACCTTATCGTCTTATTATCCCTTAGTGAGCCACTATGGTCCGGGGGTTTCATCCATACCGAGACGCAAGAGCCATTGTGTTGTATAGAATGTCTTGTCTCCTATATATATGAATCAATAGTCATTGTGTTGGTCGCTATTATTTAAATACATGACCCTAAATATCTTAGGACATGACCCTAAGGAAATCTACCTATTATTTGATTTCCACATTAAGTCGTATGGTGTTCTAAGCCTAAAGAGTTGGGTCATGTGCATAAATCGACCAATACAATAATGCCGTGTATTCATTCCTTATTAAGAGACACCAATTATGTTTATTGGACGTTATCTCATTCAAAGTAGTGGTTAGAGTGTTTCAACCAACCAAATATGCCCAAGATACAGAGTGTCGGAGGGTTTATTGATCGTTTGTCTCAATTGTTCTCTCCGAATAAATCATTCGAAGAAATACAATAACGTCATCCCTCATACCTTATCGTCTAATTATCCCTTAGTGAGCCACTATGGTCCGGGGGGTTTCATCCATACCGAGACGCAAGAGCCATTGTGTTGTATAGAATGTCTTGTCTCCTATATATATGAATCAATAGTCATTGTGTTGGTCGCAATTATTTAAAGACATGACCCTAAATATCTTAGGACATGACCCTAAGGAAATCTACCTATTATTTGATTTCCACATTAAGTCGTATGGTGTTCTAAGCCTAAAGAGTTGGGTCATGTGCTTAAATCGACCAATATAATAATGCCGTGTATTCATTCCTAATTAAGAGACACCAATTGTGATTATTGGACGTTATCTCATTCAAAGTAGTGGTTAGAGTGTTTCATCCAACCAAATATACCCAAGATACAGAGCGTCGGAGGGTTTATTGATCGTTTGTCTCAATTGTTCTCTCCGAATAAATCATTCCAAGAAATACAATAACGTCATCCCTCATACCTTATCGTCTTATTTTCCCTTGGTGAGCCACTATGGTCCGGGGGTTTCATCCATACCGAGACGCAAGAGGCATTGTGTTGTGTTGAATGTCTTGTCTCCTATATATATGAATCAATAGTCATTGTGTTGGTCGCCATTATTTAAAGATATGACCCTAAATATCTTAGGACATGACCCTAAGGAAATCTACCTATTATTTGATTTCCACATTAAGTCGTATGGTGTTCTAAGCCTAAAGTGATGAGTCATGTGCTTAAATCGACCAATACAATAATGCCGTGTATTCATTCCTAATTAAGAGACACCAATGGTGATTATTGGACGTTATCTCATTCAAAGTAGTGGTTAGAGTGTTTCATCCAACCAAATATGCGCAAGATACAGAGCGTCGGAGGGTTTATTGATCGTTTGTCTCAATTGTTCTCTCCGAATAAATCATTCGAAGAAATACAATAACGTCATCCCTCATACCTTATCGTCTTATTATCCCTTAGTGAGCCACTATGGTCTGGGGGTTTCATCCATACCGAGACGCAAGAGCCATTGTGTTGTATAGAATGTCTTATCTCCTATATATATGAATCAATAGTCATTGTGGTTGGTCGCTATTATTTAAAGACATGACCCTAAATATCTTAGGACATGACCCTAAGGAAATCTACCTATTATTTGATTTCCACATTAAGTCGTACGGTGTTCTAAGCCTAAAGAGTTGGGTCATGTGCTTATATCGACCAATACAATAATGCCGTGTATTCATTCCTTATTAAGAGACACCAATTGTGATTATTGGACGTTATCTCATTCAAAGTAGTGGTTAGAGTGTTTCATCCAACCAAATATGCCCAAGATACAGAGCGTCGGAGGGTTTATTGATCGTTTGTCTCAATTGTTCTCTCCGAATAAATCATTCGAAGAAATACAATAACGTCATCCCTCATACCTTATCGTCTTATTATCCCTTAGTGAGCCACTATGGTCCGGGGGGTTTCATCCATACCGAGACGCAAGAGCCATTGTGTTGTATAGAATGTCTTGTCTCCTAAATATATGAATGAATAATCATTGTGTTGGTCGCTATTATTTAAAGACATGACCCTAAATATCTTAGGACATGACCCTAAGGAAATCTACCTATTATTTGATTTCCACATTAAGTCGTACGGTGTTCTAAGCCTAAAGAGTTGGGTCATGTGCTTAAATCGACCAATACAATAATGTCGTGTATTCATTCCTAATTAAGAGACACCAATTGTGATTATTGGACGTTTTCTTATTCAAAGTAGTGGTTAGAGTGTTTCATCCAACCAAATATGCCCAAGATACAGAGCGTCGGAGGGTTTATTGATCGTTTGTCTCAATTGTTCTCTACGAATAATTCATTCCAAGAAATAGAATAACGTCATCCCTCATACCATATCGTCTTATTTTCCCTTGGTGAGCCACTATGGCCCTGGGGTTTCATCCATACCGAGACGCAAGAGGCATTGTGTTGTGTTGTATGTCTTGTCTCCTATATATATATGAATCAATAGTCATTGTGTTGGTCGCCATTATTTAAAGATATGACCCTAAATATCTTAGGACATGACCCTAAGGAAATCTACCTATTATTTGATTTCCACATTAAGTCGTATGGTGTTCTAAGCCTAAAGTGTTGAGTCATGTGCTTAAATCGACCAATACAATAATGCCGTGTATTCATTCCTAATTAAGAGACACCAATGGTGATTATTGGACGTTATCTCATTCAAAGTAGTGGTTAGAGTGTTTCATCCAACCAAATATGCGCAAGATACGAGCGTCGGAGGGTTTATTGATCGTTTGTCTCAATTGTTCTCTCCGAATAAATCATTCGAAGAAATAGAATAACGTCATCCCTCATACCTTATCGTCTTATTATCCCTTAGTGAGCCACTATGGTCCGGGGGTTTCATCCATACCGAGACGCAAGAGCCATTGTGTTGTATAGAATGTCTTGTCTCCTATATATATGAATCAATAGTCATTGTGTTGGTCGCTATTATTTAAAGACATGACCCTAAATATCTTAGGACATGACCCTAAGGAAATCTACCTATTATTTGATTTCCACATTAAGTCGTACGGTGTTGTAAGCCTAAAGAGTTGGGTCATGTGCTTAAATCGACCAATACAATAATGCCGTGTATTCATTCCTAATTAAGAGACACCAATTGTGATTATTGGACGTTATCTCATTCAAAGTAGTGGTTAGAGTGTTTCATCCAACCAAATATACCCAAGATACAGAGCGTCGGAGGGTTTATTGATCGTTTGTCTCAATTGTTCTCTCCGAATAAATCATTCGAAGAAATACAATAACGTCATCCCTCATACCTTATCGTCTTATTTTCCCTTGGTGAGCCACTGTGGTCCGGGGGTTTCATCCATACCGAGACGCAAGAGCCATTGTGTTGTGCAGAATGTCTTGTCTCCTATATATATGAATCAATAGTCATTGTGGTTGTCGCTATTATTTAAAGACGTGACCCAAAGGAAATCTACCAATTATTTGATTGCCACATTAAGTCGTACGGTGTTCTAAGCCAAATATGCCCAAAATACATAGCGTCGGAGGGCTTATTGATCGTTTGTCTCAATTGTTCTCTCCGAATAAATCATTCCAAGAAATACAATTACGTCATCCATCGTACCTTATCGGCTTATTATCCCATGGTGACCCACTATGGTCCGGGGGTTTCATCCATACCGAGACGCAAGAGGCATTGTGTTGTGTTGAATGTCTTGCCTCCTATATATATGAATCAATAGTCATTGTGTTGGTCGCTATTATTTGAATAGATGACCCTAAATATCTTAGGACATGACCCTAAGGAAATCTACCTATTATTTGATTTCCACATTAAGTCGTACGGTGTTCTAAGCCTAAAGAGTTGGGTCATGTGCTTAAATCGACCAATACAATAATGCCGTGTATTCATTCCTAATTAAGGGACACCAATTGTGATTATTGGACGTTATCTCATTCAAAGTAGTGGTTGGAGTGTTTCATCCAACCAAATATGCCCAAGATTCGAGCGTCGGAGGGTTTATTGATCGTTTGTCTCAATTGTTCTCTCCCGAATAAATAATTCCAAGAAATACAATAACGTCATCCCTCATACCTTATCGTCATATTTTCCCTTGGTGAGCCACTATGGTCCTGGGGTTTCATCCATACCGAGACGCAAAGAGCCATTGTGTTGTGTAGAATGCCTTGTCTCCTATATATATGAATCAATAGTCATTGTGGTTGTCGCTATTATTTAATGACGTGACCCAAAGGAAATCTACCAATTATTTGATTGCCACATTAAGTCGTACGGTGTTCTAAGCCAAATATGCCCAAAATACATAGCGTCGGAGGGCTTATTGATCGTTTGTCTCAATTGTTCTCTCCGAATAAATCATTCCAAGAAATACAATTACGTCATCGCTCGTACCTTATCGGCTTATTATCCCATGGTTACCCAAAATGGTCCGGGGGTTTCATCAATACCGAGACGCAAGAGGCATTGTGTTGTGTTGAATGTCTCGTCTCCTATATATATGAATCAATAGTCATTGTGTTGGTCGCCATTATTAAAAGATATGACCCTAAATATCTTAGGACATGACCCTAAGGAAATCTACCTATTATTTGATTTCCACATTAAGTCGTACGGTGTTCTAAGCCTAAATTGTTGGGCCATGTGCTTAAACCAACTAATACAATAATGTCGTGTATTCATTCCTAACTAAGAGACTCCAATGGTGATTATTGGACGTTATCTCATTCAATGTAGTGGTTAGAGGGGTTTCATCCAACCAAATATGCCCAAGATACAAAGCGTCGGAGGGTCTATTGATCGATCGTCTCAATCGCGCTCTCCGAATAAATCATTCCAAGAAATACAAAAACGTCATCCCTCGTACCTTATGGTGAGCCACTATGGTCCGGGGATTTCATCCATACCGAGCCATTGTGTTGTGTAGAATGTCTTGTCTCCTATATATATGAATCAATAGTCATTGTGTTGGTCGCTATTATTTAAAGACATGACTCTAAATATCTTTGGACATGACCCTAAGGAAATCAACCTATTATTTGATTTCCACATTATGTCGTACGATGTTCTAAGCCTAAAGTGTTGGGTCATGTGCTTAAATCGACCAATACAATAATGCCGTGTATTCATTCCTATTTAAGAGACACCAATGGTGATTATTGGACGGTATCTCATTCAAATTAGTGGTTAGAGTGTTTCATCTCACCAAATATGCCCAAGATACAGAGCGTCGGAGGGTTTATTGATCGTTTGTCTTAATTGTTCTCTCCGAATAAATCATTCCAAGAAATACAATAAGGTCATCCCTCGTAGCTTATCGGCTTATTATCCCATGGTGAGCCGCTATTGTCTGGGGTTTCATCCTTACCGAGATACAAGAGCCATTATGTTGTTTAGAATGTCTTGTCTCCTATATATAAGAATCAATAGTCATTGTGTTGGTCGCTATTATTGAAAGACATGACCCTAAATATCTTAGGACATGACCCTAAGGAAATCCACCTATTATTTGATTTCCACATTAAGTCGTACGGTGTTCTAAGCCTAATGAATTGGGTCATGTGCTTAAATTGACCAATACAATAATGCCCAAGATACAGAGCGTCGGAGGGTTTATTGATCGTTTGTCTCAATTGTTCTCTCCGAATAAATAATTCCAAGATATACAATAACGTCATCCCTCATACCTTATCGGCTTATTATCCCATGGTGACCCACTATTGTCCGAGGGTTTCATCCATACCGAGACGCAAGAGGCATTGTGTTGTGTAGAATGTCTTGTCTCCTCTATATATGAATTAATAGTCATTGTGTTGGTCGCCATTATTTAAAGACATGACCCTAAATATCTTAGGACATGACCCTAAGAAAATCTACCTATTATTTGATTTGCACATTAAGTCGAACGGTGTTCTAAGCCTAAAGTGTTGGGTCATGTGCTTAAATCGACCAATTAAATAATGTTCTGTATTCATTCCAAATTAAGAGACACCAATGGTGATTATGGGACGTTATGCCATTCAAAGTAGTGGTTAGAGGGTTTCATCCAACCAAATATGCCCAAGATACAGAGCATCGGAGGGTTTATTGATCGTTTGTCTCAATTGTTCTCTCCGAATAAATCATTCCAAGAAATAAAAATAACGTCATCCCTCGTACCTTATCGGCTTATTATCCCATGGTGACCCACTATGGTCCTGGGGTTTCATCCATACCGAGACGCAAGAGGCATTGTGTTGTGTAGAATGTCTTGTCTCCTCTATATATGAATTAATAGTCATTGTGTTGGTCGCCATTATTTAAAGACATGACCCTAAATATCTTAGGACATGACCCTAAGGAAATCTACCTATTATTTGATTTCCGCATTAAGTCGAACCGTGTTCTAAGCCTAAAGTCTTGGGTCATGTGCTTAAATCGACCAATACAATAATCTTGTGTATTCATTCCAAATTAAGAGACACCAATGGTGATTATGGGACGTTATGCCATTCAAAGTAGTGGTTAGAGGGTTTCATCCAACCAAATATGCCCAAGATACAGAGCATCGGAGGGTTTATTGATCGTTTGTCTCAATTGTTCTCTCCGAATAAATCATTCCAAGAAATAAAATAACGTCATCCCTCGTACCTTATCGGCTTATTATCCCATGGTGACCCACTATGGTCCGGGGGTTTCATCCATACCGAGACGCAAGAGGCATTGTGTTGTGTAGATTGTCTTGTCTCCTCTATATATGAATCAATCGTCATAGTGTTGGTCGATATTATTTAAAGACATGACCCAAAATATCTTAGGACATGACCCTAAGGAAATCTACCTATTATTTGATTTCCACATTAAGTCGTACGGTGTTCTAAGCCAAAATTGTTGGGTCATGTGCTTAAATCAACCAATACAATAATGTCGTGTATTCATTCCTAACTAAGAGACACCAATGGTGATTATTGGACGTTATCTCATTCAAAGTAGTGGTTAGAGGGTTTCATCCAACCAAATATGCCCAAGATACAGAGCGTCGGAGGGTTTATTGATCGATCGTCTCAATCGTTGTGTCCGAATAAATCATTCCAAGAAATACAAAAACATCATCCTTCGTACCTTATCGGCTTATTATCCTATGGTGAGCCACTATGGTGCGGGGATTATATCCATACCGAGCCATTGTGTTGTGTAGAATGTCTTGTCTCCTATATATATGTATCAATAGTCATAGTGTTGGTCGCTATTATTTAAAGACATGACCCAAAATATCTTAGGACATGACCCTAAGGAAATCTACCTATTATTTGATTTCCACATTAAGTCGTACGGTGTTCTAAGCCTAAATTGTTGGGTCATGTGCTTAAATCAACCAATACAATAATGTCGTGTATTCATTCCTAACTAAGAGACACCAATGGTTATTATTGGACGTTATCTCATTCAAAGTAGTGGTTAGAGGGTTTCATCCAACCAAATATGCCCAAGATACGAGAGCGTCGGAGGGTTTATTGATCGATCGTCTCAATCGTTCTCTCCCGAATAAATCATTCCAAGAAATACAAAAACGTCATCCTTCGTACCTTATCGGCTTATTATCCTATGGTGAGCCACTATGGTGCGGGGATTATATCCATACCGAGCCATTGTGTTGTGTAGAATGTCTTGTCTCCTATATATATGTATCAATAGTCATAGTGTTGGTCGCTATTATTTAAAGACATGACCCAAAATATCTTAGGACATGACCCTAAGGAAATCTACCAATTATATGATTTCCACATTAAGTCGTACGGTGTTGTAAGCCTAAAGAGTTGGGTCATTTGCTTAAATCGACCAATGCACTAATACCGCGTATTCATTCTTAATTAAGAGACACCAATGGTTATTATTGGACGTTATCTCATTCAAATTAGTGCTTAGAGGGTTTCATCCAACCAAATATGCCCAAGATACAGAGCGTCGGAGGGTTTATTGATCGATCGTCTCAATCGTTGTGTCCGAATAAATCATTCCAAGAAATACAAAAACATCATCCTTCGTACCTTATCGGCTTATTATCCTATGGTGAGCCACTATGGTGCGGGGATTATATCCATACAGAGCCATTGTGTTGTGTAGAATGTCTTGTCTCCTATATATATGTATCAATAGTCATAGTGTTGGTCGCTATTATTTAAAGACATGACCCAAAATATCTTAGGACATGACCCTAAGGAAATCTACCTATTATTTGATTTCCACATTAAGTCGAACGGTGTTCTAAGCCTAAAGTCTTGGGTCATGTGCTTAAATCGACCAATACAATAATGTTGTGTATTCATTCCAAATTAAGAGACACCAATGGTGATTATGGGACGTTAGTTCATTCAAAGTAGTGGTTAGAGGGTTTCATCCAACCAAATATGCCCAAGATACAGAGCATCGGAGGGATTATTAATCGTTTGTCTCAATTGTTCTCTCCGAATAAATCATTCCAAGAAATAAAATAACGTCATCCCTCGTACCTTATCGGCTTATTATCCCATGGTGACCCACTATGGTCCGGGGGTTTCATCCATACCGAGACGCAAGAGGCATTGTGTTGTGTAGAATGTCTTGTCTCCTCTATATATGAATCAATCGTCATAGTGTTGGTCGCTATTATTTAAAGACATGACCCAAAATATCTTAGGACATGACCCTAAGGAAATCTACCTATTATTTGATTTCCACATTAAGTCGTATACGGTGTTCTAAGCCAAAATTGTTGGGTCATGTGCTTAAATCAACCAATACAATAATGTCGTGTATTCATTCCTAACTAAGAGACACCAATGGTGATTATTGGACGTTATCTCATTCAAAGTAGTGGTTAGAGGGTTTCATCCAACCAAATATGCCCAAGATACGGAGCGTCGGAGGGTTTATTGATCGATCGTCTCAATCGTTCTCTCCGAATAAATCATTCCAAGAAATACAAAAACGTCATCCTTCGTACCTTATCGGCTTATTATCCTATGGTGAGCCACTATGGTGCGGGGATTATATCCATACCGAAGCCATTGTGGTTGTGTAGAATGTCTTGTCTCCTATATATATGTATCAATAGTCATAGTGTTGGTCGCTATTATTTAAAGACATGACCCAAAATATCTTAGGACATGACCCTAAGGAAATCTACCTATTATTTGATTTCCACATTAAGTCGTACGTGTTCTAAGCCTAAATTGTTGGGTCATGTGGTTAAATCAACCAATACAATAATGTCGTGTATTCATTCCTAACTAAGAGACACCAATGGTTATTATTGGACGTTATCTCATTCAAAGTAGTGGTTAGAGGGTTTCATCCAACCAAATATGCCCAAGATACGAAGCGTCGGAGGGTTTATTGATCGATCGTCTCAATCGTTCTCTCCGAATAAATCATTCCAAGAAATACAAAAACGTCATCCTTCGTACCTTATCGGCTTATTATCCTATGGTGAGCCACTATGGTGCGGGGGATTATATCCATACCGAGCCATTGTGTTGTGTAGAATGTCTTGTCTCCTATATATATGTATCAATAGTCATAGTGTTGGTCGCTATTATTTAAAGACATGACCCAAAATATCTTAGGACATGACCCTAAGGAAATCTACCAATTATATGATTTCCACATTAAGTCGTACGGTATTGTAAGCCTAAAGAGTTGGGTCATTTGCTTAAATCGACCAATGCACTAATGCCGCGTATTCATTCTTAATTAAGAGACACCAATGGTTATTATTGGACGTTATCTCATTCAAATTAGTGCTTAGAGGGTTTCATCCAGCCAAATATGCCCAAGATACGGAGCGTCGGAGGGTTTATTGATCGTTTGTCTCAATTGTTTTCTCCGACTAAATCATTCCAAGAAATACAATAACGTCATCTCTCGTACCTTATCGGCTTATTATCCCATGGTGGGCCACTATGGTCCTGGGGTTTTCATCCATACCGAGATGCAAGAGCCATTGTGTTGTGTAGAATATCTTGTCTCCTATATATATGAATCAATAGTCATAGTGTTGGTCGCTATTATTTAAATACATGACCCTTAATATCTTAGGACATGACCCTAAGGAAATCTACCTATTATTTGATTTCCACATTAAGTCGAACGGTGTTCTAAGCCTAAAGTCTTGGGTCATGTGCTTAAATCGACCAATACAATAATGTAGTGTATTCATTCCAAAGTAAGAGACACCAATGGTGATTATGGGACGTTATGCCATTCAAAGTAGTGGTTGGGAGGGTTTCATCCAACCAAATATGCCCAAGATACGAGCATCGGAGGGTTTATTAATCGTTTGTCTCAATTGTTCTCTCCGAATAAATCATTCCAAGAAATAAAATAACGTCATCCCTCGTACCTTATCGGCTTATTATCCCATGGTGACCCACTATGGTCCGGGGGTTTCATCCATACCGAGACGCAAGAGGCATTGTGTTGTGTAGAATGTCTTGTCTCCTCTATATATGAATCAATCGTCATAGTGTTGGTCGCTATTATTTAAAGACATGACCCAAAATATCTTAGGACATGACCCTAAGGAAATCTACCTATTATTTGATTTCCACATTAAGTCGTACGGTGTTCTAAGCCTAAATTGTTGGGTCATGTGCTTAAATCAACCAATACAATAATGTCGTGTATTCATTCCTAACTAAGAGACACCAATGGTTATTATTGGACGTTATCTCATTCAAAGTAGTGGTTAGAGGGTTTCATCCAACCAAATATGCCCAAGATACAGAGCGTCGGAGGGTTTATTGATCGATCGTCTCAATCGTTGTCTCCGAATAAATCATTCCAAGAAATACAAAAACGTCATCCTTCGTACCTTATCGGCTTATTATCCTATGGTGAGCCACTATGGTGCGGGGATTATATCCATACCGAGCCATTGGCTTGTGTAGAATGTCTTGTCTCCTATATACGTATCAATAGTCATAGTGTTGGTCGCTATTATTTAAAGACATGACCCAAAATATATTAGGACATGACCCTAAGGAAATCTACCTATTATTAGATTTCCACATTAAGTCGTACGGTGTTCTAAGCCTAAATTGTTGGGTCATGTGCTTAAATTAACCAATACAATAATGTCGTGTATTCATTCCTAACTAAGAGACACCAATGGTTATTATTGGACGTTATCTCATTCAAAGTAGTGGTTAGAGTGTTTCATCCAACCAAATATGCCCAAGATACGAGCGTCGGAGGGTTTATTGATCGATCGTCTCAATCGTTCTCTCCCGAATAAATCATTCCAAGAAATACAAAAATGTCATCCTTCGTACCTTATCGGCTTATTATCCTATGGTGGGCCACTATGGTGCTGGGATTATATCCATACCGAGCCATTGTGTTGTGTAGAATGTCTTGTCTCCTATATATATGTATCAATAGTCATAGTGTTGGTGGCTATTATTTAAAGACATGACCCAAAATATCTTAGGACATGACCCTAAGGAAATCTACCAATTATATGATTTTCACATTAAGTCGTACGGTGTTGTAAGCCTAAAGAGTTGGGTCATTTGCTTAAATCGACCAATGCACTAATGCCGCGTATTCATTCTTAATTAAGAGACACCAATGGTTATTATTGGACGTTATCTCATTCAAATTAGTGCTTAGAGGGTTTCATCCAACCAAATATGCCCAAGATACGGAGCGTCGGAGGGTTTATTGATCGTTTGTCTTAATTGTTTTCTCCGACTAAATCATTCCAAGAAATACAATAACGTCATCCCTCGTACCTTATCGGCTTATTATCCCATGGTGGGCCACTATGGCCCAGGGGTTTCATCCATACCGAGATGCAAGAGCCATTGTGTTGTGTAGAATATCTTGTCTCCTATATATATGAATCAATAGTCATAGTGTTGGTCGCTATTATTTAAATACATGACCCTTAATATCTTAGGACATGACCCTAAGGAAATCTACTTATTATTTGATTTCCACATTAAGTCGAACGATGTTCTAAGCCTAAAGTCTTGGGTCATGTGCTTAAATCGACCAATACAATAATGTTGTGTATTCATTCCAAATTAAGAGACACCAATGGTGATTATGGGACGTTATGCCATTCAAAGTAGTGGTTAGAGGGTTTCATCCAACCAAATATGCCCAAGATACAGAGCATCCGGAGGGTTTATTAATCGTTTGTCTCAATTGTTCTCTCCGAATAAATCATTCCAAGAAATAAAATAACGTCATCCCTCGTACCTTATCGGCTTATTATCCCATGGTGACCCACTATGGTCCGGGGGTTTCATCCATACCGAGACGCAAGAGGCATTGTGTTGTGTAGAATGTCTTGTCTCCTCTATATATGAATCAATCGTCATAGTGTTGGTCGCTATTATTTAAAGACATGACCCAAAATATCTTAGGACATGACCCTAAGGAAATCTACCTATTATTTGATTTCCACATTAAGTCGTACGGTGTTCTAAGCCAAAATTGTTGGGTCATGTGCTTAAATCAACCAATACAATAATGTCGTGTATTCATTCCTAACTAAGAGACACCAATGGTGATTATTGGACGTTATCTCATTCAAAGTAGTGGTTAGAGGGTTTCATCCAACCAAATATGCCCAAGATACAGAGCGTCGGAGGGTTTATTGATCGATCGTCTCAATCGTTCTCTACGAATAAATCATTCCAAGAAATACAAAAACGTCATCCTTCGTACCTTATCGGCTTATTATCCTATGGTGAGCCACTATGGTGCGGGGATTATATCCATACCGAGCCATTGTGTTGTGTAGAATGTCTTGTCTCCTATATATATGTATCAATAGTCATAGTGTTGGTCGCTATTATTTAAAGACATGACCCAAAATATCTTAGGACATGACCCTAAGGAAATCTACCTATTATTTGATTTCCACATTAAGTCGAACGGTGTTCTAAGCCTAAAGTCTTGGGTCATGTGCTTAAATCGACCAATACAATAATGTTGTGTATTCATTCCAAATTAAGAGACACCAATGGTGATTATGGGACGTTATGCCATTCAAAGTAGTGGTTAGAGGGTTTCATCCAACCAAATATGCCCAAGATACGAGCATCGGAGGGTTTATTAATCGTTTGTCTCAATTGTTCTCTCCGAATAAATCATTCCAAGAAATAAAATAACGTCATCCCTCGTACCTTATCGGCTTATTATCCCATGGTGACCCACTATGGTCCGGGGGTTTCATCCATACCGAGACGCAAGAGGCATTGTGTTGTGTAGAATGTCTTGTCTCCTCTATATATGAATCAATCGTCATAGTGTTGGTCGCTATTATTTAAAGACATGACCCAAAATATCTTAGGACATGACCCTAAGGAAATCTACCTATTATTTGATTTCCACATTAAGTCGTACGGTGTTCTAAGCCTAAATTGTTGGGTCATGTGCTTAAATCAACCAATACAATAATGTCGTGTATTCATTCCTAACTAAGAGACACCAATGGTTATTATTGGACGTTATCTCATTCAAAGTAGTGGTTGGAGGGTTTCATCCAACCAAATATGCCCAAGATACGTAGCGTCGGAGGGTTTATTGATCGATCGTCTCAATCGTTCTCTCCGAATAAATCATTCCAAGAAATACAAAACGTCATCCTTCGTACCTTATCGGCTTATTATCCTATGGTGAGCCACTATGGTGCGGGGGATTATATCCATACCGAGCCATTGTGTTGTGTAGAATGTCTTGTCTCCTATATATATGTATCAATAGTCATAGTGTTGGTCGCTATTATTTAAAGACATGACCCAAAATATCTTAGGACATGACCCTAAGGAAATCTACCAATTATATGATTTCCACATTAAGTCGTACGGTGTTGTAAGCCTAAAGAGTTGGGTCATTTGCTTAAATCGACCAATGCACTAATGCCGCGTATTCATTCTTAATTAAGAGACACCAATGGTTATTATTGGACGTTATCTCATTCAAATTAGTGCTTAGAGGGTTTCATCCAACCAAATATGCCCAAGATACGAGCGTCGGAGGGTTTATTGATCGTTTGTCTCAATTGTTTTCTCCGACTAAATCATTCCAAGAAATACAATAACGTCATCTCGTACCTTATCGGCTTATTATCCCATGGTGGGCCACTATGGTCCTGGGGTTTCATCCATACCGAGATGCAAGAGCCATTGTGTTGTGTAGAATATCTTGTCTCCTATATATATGAATCAATAGTCATAGTGTTGGTCGCTATTATTTAAATACATGACCCTTAATATCTTAGGACATGACCCTAAGGAAATCTACCTATTATTTGAGTTCCACATTAAGTCGAACGGTGTTCTAAGCCTAAAGTCTTGGGTCATGTGCTTAAATCGACCAATACAATAATGTTATGTATTCATTCCAAATTAAGAGACACCAATGGTGATTATGGGACGTTATGCCATTCAAAGTAGTGGTTAGAGGGTTTCATCCAACCAAATATGCCCAAGATACGAAAGCATCGGAGGGTTTATTAATCATTTGTCTCAATTGTTCTCTCCGAATAAATCATTCCAAGAAATAAAATAACGTCATCCCTCGTACCTTATCGGCTTATTATCCCATGGTGACCCACTATGGTCCTGGGGGTTTCATCCATACCGAGACGCAAGAGGCATTGTGTTGTGTAGAATGTCTTGTCTCCTCTATATATGAATCAATCGTCATAGTGTTGGTCGCTATTATTTAAAGACATGACCCAAAATATCTTAGGACATGACCCTAAGGAAATCTACCTATTATTTGATTTCCACATTAAGTCGTACGGTGTTCTAAGCCAAAATTGTTGGGTCATGTGCTTAAATCAACCAATACAATAATGTCGTGTATTCATTCCTAACTAAGAGACACCAATGGTGATTATTGGACGTTATCTCATTCAAAGTAGTGGTTAGGAGGGTTTCATCCAACCAAATATGCCCAAGATACGAGCGCTCGGAGGGTTTATTGATCGATCGTCTCAATCGTTCTCTCCGAATAAATCATTCCAAGAAATACAAAAACGTCATCCCTCGTACCTTATCGGCTTATTATCCTATGGTGAGCCACTATGGTGCGGGGATTATATCCCTACCCAGCCATGTGTTGTGTAGAATGTCTTGTCTCCTATATATATGTATCAATAGTCATAGTGTTGGTCGCTATTATTTAAAGACATGACCCAAAATATCTTAGGACATGACCCTAAGGAAATCTACCTATTATTTGATTTCCACATTAAGTCGTACGCTGTTCCAAGCCTAAATTGTTAGGTCATGTGCTTAAATCAACCAATACAATAATGTCGTGTATTCATTCCTAACTAAGAGACACCAATGGTTATTATTGGACGTTATCTCATTCAAAGTAGTGGTTAGAGGGTTTCATCCAACCAAATATGCCCAAGATACAGAGCGTCGGAGGGTTTATTGATCGATCGTCTCAATCGTTCTCTCCGAATAAATCATTCCAAGAAATACAAAAATGTCATCCTTCGTACCTTATCGGCTTATTATCCTATGGTGAGCCACTATGGTGCTGTGGATTATATCCATACCGAGCCATTAGGTTGTGTAGAATGTCTTGTCTCCTATATATATGTATCAATAGTCATAGTGTTGGTCGCTATTATTTAAAGACATGACCCAAAAATATCTTAGGACATCACCCTAAGGAAATCTACCAATTATATGATTTCCACATTAAGTCGTACGTTTGCCGTAAGCCTAAAGAGTTGGGTCATTTGCTTAAATCGACCAATGCACTAATGCCGCGTATTCATTCTTAATTAAGAGACACCAATGGTTATTATTGGACGTTATCTCATTCAAATTAGTGCTTAGGGTTTCATCCAACCAAATATGCCCAAGATACAGAGCGTCGGAGGGTTTATTGATCGTTTGTCTTAATTGTTATCTCCGACTAAATCAATCCAAGAAATACAATAACGTCATCCCTCGTACCTTATCGGCTTATTATCCCATGGTGGGCCACTATGGTCCGGGGGGTTTCATCCATACCGAGATGCAAGAGCCATTGTGTTGTGTAGAATATCTTGTCTCCTATATATATGAATCAATAGTCATAGTGTTGGTCGCTATTATTTAAATACATGACCCAAAATATCTTAGGACATGACCCTAAGGAAATCTACCTATTATTTGATTTCCACATTAAGTCGAACGGTGTTCTAAGCCTAAAGTCTTGGGTCATGTGCTTAAATCGACCAATACAATAATGTTGTGTATTCATTCCAAACTAAGAGACACCAATGGTGATTATGGGACGTTATGCCATTCAAAGTAGTGGTTAGGAGGGTTTCATCCAACCAAATATGCCCAAGATACGAGCATCGGAGGGTTTATTAATCGTTTGTCTCAATTGTTCTCTCCGAATAAATCATTCCAAGAAATAAAATAACGTCATCCCTCGTACCTTATCGGCTTATTATCCCATGGTGACCCACTATGGTCCAGGGGTTTCATCCATACCGAGACGCAAGAGGCATTGTGTTGTGTAGAATGTCTTGTCTCCTCTATATATGAATCAATCGTCATGGTGTTGGTCGCTATTATTTAAATACATGACCCAAAATATCTTAGGACATGACCCTAAGGAAATCTACCTATTATTTGATTTCCACATTAAGTCGTACGGTGTTCTAAGCCAAAATTGTTGGGTCATGTGCTTAAATCAACCAATACAATAATGTCGTGTATTCATTCCTAACTAAGAGACACCAATGGTGATTATTGGACGTTATCTCATTCAAAGTAGTGGTTAGGAGGGTTTCATCCAACCAAATATGCCCAAGATACGAGCGTCGGAGGGTTTATTGATCGATCGTCTCAATCGTTCTCTCCGAATAAATCATTCCAAGAAATACAAAAACGTCATCCTTCGTACCTTATCGGCTTATTATCCTATGGTGAGCCACTATGGTGCGGGGATTATATCCATACCGAGCCATTGTGTTGTGTAGAATGTCTTGTCTCCTATATATATGTATCAATAGTCATAGTGTTGGTCGCTATTATTTAAAGACATGACCCAAAATATCTTAGGACATGACCCTAAGGAAATCTACCTATTATTTGATTTCCACATTAAGTCGTACTGTTCCTAAGCCTAAATTGTTGGGTCATGTGCTTAAATCAACCAATACAATAATGTCGTGTATTCATTCCTAACTAAGAGACACCAATGGTTATTATTGGACGTTATCTCATTCAAAGTAGTGGTTAGAGGGTTTCATCCAACCAAATATGCCCAAGATACAGAGCGTCGGAGGGTTTATTGATCGATCGTCTCAATCGTTCTCTCCGAATAAATCATTCCAAGAAATACAAAAACGTCATCCTTCGTACCTTATCGGCTTATTATCCTATGGTGAGCCACTATGGTAAAGGGATTATATCCATACCGAGCCATTGTGTTGTAGAATGTCTTGTCTCCTATATATGTATCAATAGTCATAGTGTTGGGTCGCTATTATTTAAAGACATGACCCAAAATATCTTAGGACATGACCCTAAGGAAATCTACCAATTATATGATTTCCACATTAAGTCGTACGGTGTTGTAAGCCTAAAGAGTTAGGTCATGTGCTTAAATCGACCAATGCACTAATGCCGCGTATTCATTCTTAATTAAGAGACACCAATGGTTATTATTGGACGTTATCTCATTCAAATTAGTGCTTGGAGGGTTTCATCCAACCAAATATCCCCAAGATACGAAAGGGCTCGGAGGGTTTATTAGATCGCTTGTCTCAATTGTTTTCTCCGACTAAATCATTCCAAGAAATACAATAACGTCATCCCTCGTACCTTATCGGCTTATTATCCCATGGTGGGCCACTATGGTCCGGGGTTTCATCCATACCGAGATGCAAGAGCCATTGTGTTGTGTAGAATATCTTGTCTCCTATATATATGAATCAATAGTCATAGTGTTGGTCGCTATTATTTAAATACATGACCCTTAATATCTTAGGACATGACCCTAAGGAAATCCACCTATTATTTGATTTCCACATTAAGTCGCACGGTGTTCTAAGCCTAAATAGTTGGGTCATGTGCTTAAATCAACCAATACAATAATGTCGTGTATTCATTCCTAACTAAGAGACACCAATGGTGATTATTGGACGTTATCTCATTCAAAGTAAGTGGTTAGAGGGTTTCATCCAACCAAATATGCCCAAGATACGAGCATCGGAGGTTTATGATCGATCGTCTCAATCGTTCTCTCCGAATAAATCATTCCAAGAAATACAAAAACGTCATCCCTCGTGCCTTATCGGCTATTATCCTATGGTGAGCCACTATGGTGCGGGATTATATCCATACCGAGCCATCAGGTTGTGGTGTGTAGAATGTCTTGCCTCCTATATATATGTATCAATAGTCATTGTGTTGGTCGCTATTATTTAAAGACATGACCCTAAATATCTTAGGACATGACCCTAAGGAAATCTACCTATTATTTGATTTCCACATTAAGTCGTACGATGTTCTAAGCCTAACAGTGTTGGGTCATTTATGCCAGCACTCCTTTATTCTTAGCAATATACGTTATCTCATTCAAAGTAAGCTTAGGTCTCCAAACAAATATGCCCAAGATCGAGCAGAGGGTTTGTTGTCCAATGTTTTCCCGCAAACCATTCCAAGAAATACAATAACGCCATCCAACTACCGCATATCCAGCCGAGCCACAAGGGCTATATATCCACACCGAGATGCAAGAGCCATCAGTTGTGTGGAATGTCTTGCTCTCTTATATATGAATCAATAGCCATTGTGTTGGTCTCTATTATTTAAAGACATGACCCTAAATATCTTAGGACATGACCTTAAGGAAATCTACCTATTATTTGATTTAAACATTAAGACGTACTGTGTTCTAAGCCTAAAGTGTTGGGTCATGTGCTTAAATCGACCAATGCAATAATGCCGCGTATTCATTCCTAATTAAGAGACACCAATGGTTATTATTGGACGTTATCTCATTCAAAGTAGTGCTAGAGGGTTTCATCCAACCAAATATGCCCAAGATACGAGCGTAGGAGGGTTTATTGATCGTTTGTCCAATTGTTTTTCTCCGAATAAATCATTCCAAGAAATACAATAACGTCATCCCTCGTACCTTATCGGCTTATTATCCTATGGTGAGCCACAATGGTCCTGGGGTTTAATCGATACCGAGACGCAAGAGCCATTGTGTTGTGTAGAATGTCTTGTCTCTTATATATTTGAATCAATAGTCATTGTCTTGGTCGCTATTATTTAAAGACATAACCCTAAATATCTTAGGACATGACCTTAAAGGAAATCTACCAATTATTTGATTTCCACATTAAGACGTACGGTGTTCTAAGCCTAAAGAGTTGGGTCATGTGCTTAAATCATCCAAATGCAATAATGCGCGTATTCATTCCCATTAATTATGATACACCAATGGTTGTCGATGGGCAGTTATCTATTCAAAGCAGTGCAGGGTTTCATCCAACCAAATATGCCCAAGATGCAGAGCGTGGAGGGTTTATCGATCGTTTGTCTCAATTGTTTTCTCAGACTAAATGATTCCAAGAAACACAACTACGTCACTCCCTCGCAACTTATCAACTTATTATCCCATGGTGAGCCACTATGGTCCCGGGTTTCATCTAGTACCGAGATGCAAGAGCCATTGTGTTGTGTAAGGTATCGTCTCCTATATATTTGAATCAATAATCATTGTGTTGGTCGCTATTATTTAAAGACACGACCCTAAATATCTTAGGAAATGACCCTAAGGAAATCTACCTATTATTTGATTTCCACATTAAGACATAGGAGTTCTAAGCCCAAAAGGTTGGGTCATGTGCTTAAATCGACCAACGCAATAATGCCGGTGTATTCATTCCTAATTATGAGACACCAATGGTTGTTATTGGACGTTATCTCATTCAAAGTAGTGCTTAGAGGGTTTCATGCAACCAAATATGCCCAAGATACAAAGAACGGGGAGGGTTATTGATCGTTTGTGTCAATTGTTTTCTCCGAATAAATCATTCCAAAAATAAAATAACGTCATCCCTCGTACCTTATCGGCTTATTATCCCATGGTGAGCCACTATGGTCCGGGGTTTCATCCATACCGAGATGCAAGAGCCATCGTGTTAGGTAGAATGTCTTGTCTCTATATATATGAATCAATAGTCATATTGTTGGTCGCTATTATTTAAATACAATAACCCTAAATATCTTAGGAAATGACCTAAGGAAATCACCTATTATTTGATTTCCACATTAAGTCGAACGTTGTTCTAAGCCTAAAGTCTTGGGTCATGTGCTTAAATCGACCAAAACAATAATGTCGAGTGTATTCATTCCAAATTAAAAGACACCAATGGTGATTGTGGGACGTTATGCCATTCAAAGTAGTGGTTGGAGGGTTTCATCCAACCAAATATGCCCAAGATACGTAGCATCTGAGGTTTTATTAATCGTTTGTCTCAATTGTTCTCTCCGAATAAATCATTCCTAGAAATAAAATAACGTCATCCCTCGTACCTTATCGGCTTATTATCCCATGGTGACCCACTATGGTCCAGGGGTTTCATCCATACCGAGATGCAAGAGCCATTGGGTGCAGTGTAGAATGTCCTTGTCTCACTATATATGAATCAAGAGTCATGATGTTGGTCAGCTAATATTTAAAGACATGACCCAAAATATCTTAGGACATGACCCTAAAAATCTACCTATTATCGATTTCC